>JABTTQ020003257.1:0-397035 GCA_016081115.2 Rehmannia glutinosa | reverse complement strand
ATTCTCATTTCAAATTTACTTTGCATGAGGTTTGAAAAATTTTCACACAGCTCTTTGTTTGTGGATCCAAAATGATGTCATCCAAATATATTTGAACAAGCAATATACTCTTTTGTCTTGAATTCGAAAAAGTGTTCTATCTATTTTTCCTTTTGTGAATCCATTTTCGCTTAGGAATTGTGACAGGTATCATACCATGCTCAGGGTGCCTGTTTCAATCCATACAAAGCTTTCTTGAGTTTGTATACCTTATCTCCAAGAGTCTTCGCTCAAATCCTGGAGGTTGTTCAACATACACTTCTTCTTCCAAGAAACCATTTAGGAATGCACTTTTTACATCCATCGATATACAATAAAATTCTTGTGAGCAAGATAGGCAAGAAACATCCTTATAGCTTCCAATCTTGCTACAGAGCAAATGTTTTATCAAAATCTATTCCTTCTTCTTGGCAATATCCTTTGGCTACTAGTCTTGCTTTGTTTCTTACCCGCAAACCTTCCTCGTTCATCTTGTTTCGAACACCCATTTAGTACCAATAACATTTTGATGTGTGGGTCTTTGAACTAATTCCCATACTTTATTTCTTTCAAACGATTCAACTCTTCTTGCATAGCTTGAATCCAATATGTGTCATCCAATGCTTGTAACACATCTTTTGGGCTCTATTTATGAGATAAAGCATGTGAACATGGCTTCTTGTTGAGTTCGATCTTGTTTTGACACCTTCTCTTATATATCCAATGACAAGTTCTGTGGATGGTCTCTCACCATCTTACATCAGGTTGAAGTAAGTTGGCCGGATTCAATCGTCTAGCAAATGTTGCTTTGATCGCTCTCTCGTAGTCACTTAGCCGCAAATTTTCCAGTTGTTTTTGAGATTCAAATATCTCATCTTCTTCTCGAGTTTATAATTCCAGCTTCAAAGAGATAGGGACTCTTCAGTATGGTTGGATGATTCAGCTTATCACCGACTCTTCAATGTCTCCTCCATTTACATTTGGCTCATCGAATACCACATGAATGGATTCTTCCGCAACCATCGCCCTTTTTGTTGAGTACTCAGAAGGCTTTGCTTTCACCGAGTATCCCAAGAAGATACCTTTATCGGCTTTAGCATCGAAGGCATTTAGATTATCTTTGCCATTGTTGTGGATGAAGCATTTACATCCAAATATTCTAAAATACGCAACATTTGGTTTTCTTCCACCCAAATCTCATAGGAGTCTTTGTCACCGTCTGTTTATCATACATCTGTTTGAGTGTAGCAAGTCGTGTTTATTGCTTCACCCAAAATCTTTTTGTAACCCCGCTTGACTAACATGGTCCTTGCTGCTTCTTTGAGAGTTCTGTCTTCTTTCTACAACTCCATTCTCACGTGGAGTCCTTGTCAGAGATAGTTCATGACCAATACCATTTTCAATACAATATCGAGTTATTATTCCATTGACAAACTCGGTTCCTCTGTCCGATCTTATTTTGATAATGGTTTGCTCTTTCTCGCTTTTGAATCCTCTTCATCACCGTGGGTAGTTTTACGTAGAGTTTCTTTCTTCTTACACATGAATATTGTCCATGTATATCTTGAGTAGTCATCTACTACCACCAAGGTGTATTTCTTTCCACTTATACGGGCCGGGTTCCACTGGGCCAAATAGATCCATATGTAGAGATGCAATATTCTTGTTGAAGATGGACATGTCTTTTCTTTGAATGAAGATTTGATTTGTTTTCCCTTCCTCGACATGCATCACATATACTCTCCTTCTTGTATACTCGAGTTGATGGAAGTCCTTCCACAAGATTACTTCTTGCAAGCTTGTTAATCGTTTTGAAATTCAGTGACTCGGCTTTTTGTGCCACATCCAACTTGATTCAGTGTTTTTTTGCTAATAGACAGTCTTTGGGTGTAGCGATTGACCAATCTACTACATACATGTTCTTTGTCTCGCATCCTTGCAACACAACTTCATTCGATTCAAGATCCTTGATTTGGCATATACCCATGTTGAATCCAACATTATAGCCCTTTCACGAGTTGATCGATGCTTAGCAAGTTGAAGTTGAGTCATTCAACATCCGTAATTTCTAATACATTCCTCTTGATGGATCCAATGCCTCTTATTTCACCTGAGCTTCATTTCCTCCAAATATGACTTTTGCTCCTTTAACTTCCTTGAATTTTGACAAATTTTTCTTGTTTCTGTCATATGTCCGGAACAACCACTATCCATATACCAGGTTCCTTGGCACTCACTGCTTGAACCCGCAATCAAGAAATTAAGTTTTAGGTACCCATATTTGTGCGGGTCCCGAGGGGTTAAATTGTAAGATGATCCAACCAACTTATAGCCAAATGATTTGACTCTAAGAGGTTGCCATCTATCGATGCCATAATCATAATTAATCTTGGCAAATTGCTTGGGGATTTTAGGTTCATACAAAATTGCTCTTTTGTCCTGTATGCTGTGTATAAGTTTTAGCAATCGCTTCTTTGGGTAATTGTGGTGTCTCCGAGTGTAGTGCCTAGGTGCATATGTGTCTTGATGAAAGTTCTTATACTTTTGGAATGGCCTTTGCCGAGTTCTGGCCTTTGCCATTTGGGCTTATATTCCATAAGTCTATGCTTTGATAGTTCACATCATTCCAATCAACTTGGCTTGGATATTTTCTACCATTCCCATCATATGTATTTCTTTTATAGATTTTAAAGGTTTTGGTAGCTCGCTTTTTCTTTACTGAGTATTTTTCTGTTGGAGTTTGGCCGAGGAACTCGGTGAACCTCTTCTCGCTTGTCCTTTCAAATGCACTCAACCGGTCCGTTTTTTCTTTTCCTTTATAACCAAGGCCGCTTTGCTTGTAATTGCGCTTTGAGTGAATGTGTGTGCAACATTTAGAGTTTTGATTTTTAGACTCTTCATTGCTTGAAGATCCTTTTTCCAAAAATTACTCTCGAAGTTTGACATATCATAGAGAGTTAAATCTAAGCCCTGTCTTGTCTCCACATTCTCTTTGACTCATAATAAGATCATCTAATGATTTAGATGCCTTAGTGAATGAGGCAATAACATTTTTGAGGTCATTCTCCCTCTTTCTATGGCAGCAATTTCTTTATTAGCTTGGCTTTTTTTCAGCCTTAAACTTTCATTCTCATCGGCTATTTGACTTAGAGTACTCGGCTCCTTAGCCACCGTGAGTTTTGGCTCTTGAGTAGGCTGTTTTCCTCATTTAGTAGTGTGTGTGAGGATTTAATGTGTTCAAAATCTTTCATCATTTTGCCTAATGAGTCATAAAGATCGGTGGGTGATGAAGTGTGTGTGTCACGATCACTATCACTAGAATACGAGTTTGATGAGTTGGAGTTTACCTCATCGTTGATCTTGTTCCTTGGCCATCGACGGTCAAGGCTTCTTCTTCGAGTCACTTGAGTAGTCGCTTCACGCTCTCAATCAAGCTTTTCTCTTGACTTGGCTCGTCTCGGCGGTTTCGCACCATCATTGCCTTTTTCTTTTCTTGTCTTCTTTCTCTAAAGACCTTTCTTTCTTCTTCATTCCTGTATTTGTTTTGACTACAGGATATGGGCGATGAATGGCATAGTGACCTGTTGTCTACGGTTCAAAGATAGATATTCAACCTTTGATCACTCTTTCCATTCTTGAATTTTCAGCCCTTTGATATTCGATTTTTGATGATCTGTTCTCTTGGTTGGCCTATCTTCCCTTGATTTGGAGGAGCCGAGTGCCTTCTCGGAAGATTCGCCCCTCTCTTGTAGTTCTTATTGAAGAACTTGTTGAACCTTTTACTAGTAGGGCTATTTCTTCCGGGTCAATGACTTCTTTGACCTCGCTTCTCTTCCCATCTTTAACAATTGGAGCAAATTGTTTTGGGTACAAAATTGTCTCTTCCCGGTCTTTTCTTCTCACCAAACTCGTAGGCTTTGAGGTCCGAGAATAGTTCATGGTTGGATGTCTTTGATAGGTCCATGGAATGTCTTAGTGCCATGACTTTCATTTCCCATTCACCGGAAGACTTTTTAGGATCTTCATACACATTTCCTTCGTGTATATTCCTTTCCAAGTGCGCTTAGCTCGTTGGTGATTTCTCGTGAACCGAGCATCCAGTTGATCCAGGTTTTCTCCCGAGATCATTTTGAAGTTCTCAAATTTACCGTACGGCCACCGATAATTTGTTTTCTTTGATTTGCTTCCGAGCCTTCACAAATCAATGTTAGCTTGTCCCATTTCTTTAGCTTTTGCATGATTTGACTTTATTGAACATGGCTTTGTCCAAGGTTTTGTAAAGGATGTCCTTGGCTACATTGTCAGGTTGTATCTTTTTTCATCATCATTTGTCCATTTAGTTCTTGGTTTTTCAACCATAGCCGGGTCTAGGGACAACATCCTCTTCACCTTCAACATTGCAGCTTTTCTTACAAATGTGTTCACCTTTAAGATTTGCGAGCGGCCCATCTTCTATCACTATCCACATCTCATCATGTAATGCTTTGATAGATGAGCACATATACGAATTTTCCAATCATCAAATTCTTCAATTGTGAACATAGGGATGCATGTCAAATTTGCTTCCATGATAATAAATTTTAATGATAAAAAGAGTTTTGAAAGTTTAAGTACTAAAGCGGACTTTGAAAAGTTTTGAGATCTAGTTCAAGAACTCAGTCATGAAGGCTCAATGAACCAACCGCTCGATACCACTTGTAGGTCCCAAGGGGTGTAAGTGTAAGGTTTAGAAAGGGGGTTGAATAAACCTTACCAAATTTTTGATTTAGTCCTTTTTAAAAATTCGAGTTGATACTACACACCGTGTCCTTGGTGACACCAATTTAGTTAATCAAGAGAGTTAGTCTCTCAACGTACTCAACCGAGTTGTTCTTTGGAATAACTCAACCAAGTTAAGTCTAAATTAACTCAATCGTGGTCCTGCATTTTCGAAGACTTAACACCCTTAAGTTTGGTCAAGTAGAGATTTAGAGCTTGATTTAGTACTTAGATATTATCTAATGGATAGCAAATATGTCGTGAGAAATAAAAGATATGATGCAAGAATTAAAGTGCTGAAATGTAAATGACACAATAAGATTTTTATAGAGGTTCAAGATGGGGTAATTCTTCTACTCCTCTCTTCTCCAACTCCTGGAGGAATCCACTGGTATTGATCAAGATATACAAAGTGGTAAGTCCGGATACAAGTCTTGATCACACAAAGTGACTTGATCCTTTGGGACTCGATCCGAGACGCCTTGATCACTCACCGGCCTCGTGCGACTCGGCCTTCTTCACAGGCAAATTGCTTTGCTACTACAAAACTCACTTGCTCAAGCTCTTTGGATTTGATCACGAAGCCCTCCAAAGCTCAAGACTTGGTTCGACCTTGAACCTTCCTACAATCCTTTGAGGAATGTAGACCCTTGATTTTTCAGTATTTTCCTCTTCAACCGATTGAAGTTATCTTTCCTTCACAGAGTGTTGGATTGATGTTCTTCGTAGTGTAGGCTTGAGGATTGAGAATATTTCGGTTTACTGATTCTAATAATTGCTTGAACGTTTGTGGTTCTGGTCTCTCCTCATTCTCAAAGTCATTTCTTAGCCTTTTATAGTGATCTTTCAAAAATCTGCCCGTTGAAGAGATAGGCTTATTTTTGAAAGTCACTTGCGCCGTTTGGCTTGTCTTGTTGCGATCCTTGGAATTGCCATTTCCTCGTATGAATTGTTCTTCACCTTTTTCGAGTTCGACACGGTGTAGTGCTTCCCATTGGTTTATTCCTTTTGCACGCTTCGGGACCGAGCACTTCGAGAAAGGTAGTATGGAGATATTACTTGTTTAGGTAATTCTCTTGATTTCTCGCAACGGATCTTTTTCGATTATCTCGACTAGATCGCATTTCCTTGCTTTCCCCGTGACTTAGAGTCGACTTCCAATCATTTGATGACTCTTCCGTCACTTCAACTTGAGACTTGGCTTTTCTTGAGTTGACTTGACCGATACTCCACTCGCCTGCATCTCAAGAGAGTTCCCGTCTACTCTTCTCTTTGCCATACTCGGCCTCTTGCAATGAGTCTTCCTTCTAGTCTCCGGTTGTCTTCTTGCATGTTTGGGCATAGCCGACTTAACTCGGCTTGACCAAATTTATTTATTACAATGCGCTTTACAACAAAAAATGGGGTGCCAACTTCCTATTCTAAGTTTTACATGGCATTCATCAAAATCTAAACAATAAATTTCCTAACAGAAAGTCATTCCATGTAAACAAGAGGATGTTTCGATCAAACCTCTCTAACGCAGACAAGAGAGCTTACGCTGAGAGATCCGATCGAGTGAGGGGGAATCACCGACCACAAGATACAAAGAAAGAAAAGAAATGCACTGCCCCCCGCAGCTAAGTCACTCGCCCATCGCAGCCGTGTCTCACCCAACAAAGCATGGAGAAGAGAACCGTTAATCCCTTCTCCAATGTGATCAAGAAGAAGATGACGCCACAACAAGGAAGAAAGCGATTGCCTCTAAGACAAATCGCGAAGGCTCTTACCTTCAACGAACTGGAGAAAGTGGAACCGGATGTCCCTCCTGGTGAAAACAAAAAGAAGAAGAAGACTTTCCAAGCTCTCCGAGCTTGAGAAGACCATTGAGTCTCGCTACTCACCGAAAAGATACCCGAGATCATTTGGAGAAGTAGAGTCTCCTGGAAGTTATTGATGAAACGGCCAAGTCCGATGAGGCCGATCAACGAGGCAACTTTCGAACCCCAGTAGAAGCGAGCAGTGAGGAACAAGGAATGGCCGAGACAACCGAATTACCTATTGAAAGGGTTGTGTCTCCGCCATGAGGCTATTGAGAATGTCGAGTAGCAAAGTTTGCTACCCTCAATCCCCGAGCAAGAGGGACAACATGAAGACAATGGCAATGATGATGATGTGATGATCCTATCCCCACCATACCCGGACATTCAAAATCGCCTCAATGCAAGAATGGAGGAAATGGAAGTTGAGTCGATCCAGGAACAGTTCCAAAGACCAATTTATTGAAGAAGAAGAGAACTGTTGAACTTTCTCGGATTGACCAATGTGGTCCCAAAGATCGATGAAGAAAAATCGCATAGATATCTTGCGGATCTTCAAGGACAAGGAGAAGGAGAGATCGGAGGGAAGGCGAGGCTCGTGAAAAGGCCGATTTGTCCCTTTACTTTGGAACCACGATCATACACAACCTCACCTTGCGTCTATTAGACGGTGAAGAGGATCGAACCTGTTCTTTTGCCCGCTTAGAAGAGTTGCAAATGCAGCAAGCAATGCAAGAATCCGAGAATCCTACATGAGCAAAGGATGATGGAGGGACCAGGGGAGTCCTCCACATCATAGCTGGAGCTTGACCCCATGGGAGTGGTGCAACATATTACCACTATTGTCGAGCCAACCCCCAATGAAGGTGTCTTACCACTTGCCCAGCTCATTCGTAGGAAGGTATTAAGGGAACTGGCGATGAAACTGGGATTGTGGGGACCCTAGTCGAGCCAACCCCCAATGAAGGTGTCTTACCACTTGCCCCAACGGCTGAATACTCAATGGGAATAGCCGGGAGTCTGGAGACGAGTGACCCCATTCCAAGTCACTCAGCTGGTGTGCCAGCTGAGGGGGACACTCTCTCCACTGCAGTAAGGTCGGAGGATACTGCAGTTGACTCCACAATGAATCTCGGAGGCAAAGTGGAGAAGGAACAACAACTGGATACACAACAAGTTGTCCTTTGAAAAAGGCTCGAGACGATTAAGACATCGCTCGGTGAAGTGCCAATCGCTCTGCAGGCCAATGACGCGCTGATGCGGTCGAGCACGAGGAAGGAACGCCGGGAGTTAACACTGGGCAATGAAAGTGCAATCCATGGAGTTGAGACTCCGGTGGATGCCACCTCGAAAGACCCCAAGACAGTGACACTTTGTCGAATGGGATGTCCAGGCCTCGTGCGATTGAGACTCGCAGGGAGGTAATAAAGGCCAACGGAGGTTGAGACTTCCCGGGGTAAAGAGACTGAAGCACAGAACATCCCTCCTGCTATCATTGATCCATCAGAAAAGGAGATAAGTGCCCTTCACGATTCCCAAGATAATCCTGATGTAACTTTTCTGGGATCCGAAGGTGAAGATGAAGCTGAGTCAACCCCTATTGCCGATCCAAAAGACTCAGCTGAGGATGTTCCAACCACGAGTAAGTTTGACCTCAAGACTACTCGCCAAACATTCAACTTTGATGATGAGCCACCCATGGAAATCTCATCATCGTCCGATGACGCTTCTGATAAGGCCGAGGACCAGTCAACTCATGTGGAAAAACCAGCTGAGACCGAAGAAGCTGTTCAGACAGCTGAGGCTCAGCAAGCTGGGTCGACTTCACAACAGACCACAGCTGAAACAGAGTCCACTGCGCAGGCTCCCCAAGCTGCAGCAGGTTCGACTCCTCAGGGGACTTCACGAGCACCAATTGTCATTGAGCAGATTCCAGTTGCCCGTGATGATCCTTTTGTAGAATCATTTCCCTTCTCTCTGGAGGTACCTGACCTCCCTGAAGAATCAGCTAGAGATCGAGAGCGCTTCCATAGACCTGATCCTGTTATTCCAACAGACACCATTGTTCCAGTAGACTATGACTTTGACGCTGCTTGGCCGTCAATCGAGACAATAACAGGTTGAGGTTCGAAGTTTTCAAAGCCCTGTTTGCGAAATTGAAAAGATGGAGAGGCACCAGGCCTCACTGGACATGAGGCTGGATAACAGAGACGCCAACCTCACTGCTGATCTGCGAGGCATAATAGTCAGGATCCGGGAATGGTGGCAACAACAACAGACAATGCGCGTGGAACAAGCTCGATACTTCAGGACATTGTTCAACAAGTTGCTAGTCTGGCGGGCTGAGAATGTTGATGCAAAGACAAAAATGCAAGAGCACATCGAACAAATGCATGAATCTCACACCACAGAGATAAAGCTGCTGCGTGAATATAATAAGACAGAGCTCCTGCGCGTAGAGGAGAACATGGATCGAAAGTTCAGCCTTCTCATGGCTGAAATGAAGTTGGTAGCAGCTGAATCCAACGCCACTCGCTCTGAATTCCGCGCAGCATACTCCGCAGCAGATTCGAAGCAGAACTCAGCTATCAGCAGACTAGACTTCTTGCTTGCTAGCTTGTTTCCAGGGGTTCCTCTCTCCTTTGATGATGCCAAAAAGGGGGAAGAGGAATACCTAAAGGCGCTGAAGGGATCTGAAGCTGAGAAGGAAGATGTAGCTGTGAAGGGAAAGACGGCTGAGGAAGTGAGAAGAGAGAAGAAAGGAAAATCTGTTAAGGGGGAAGGCTTGAAAGATGTGACCTTGATGATTGCTAAAACCCCCCAACAAGGTCTTGTCACAGCTGATATCATCAGCAAACTCCCAGTGACTCGCCACTCCAACACTCTGCAGTACCTATGGCTGAAAAGAGAAAGACAGTTGAAGCAGGGATGAAGGAAGTGAGAAGAGAGAAGAAAGGAAAATCTGTTGAGGGGGAAGGCTTGAAAGATGTGACCTTGATGATTGCTAAAACCCCCCAACAAGGTCTTGTCACAGCTGATATCATCAGCAAACTCCCAGTGACTCTGCCACTCCAACACTCTGCAGTACCTATGGCTGAAAAGAGAAAGACAGTTGAAGCATGGATGAAGAAAGTGGAAGGAAAGATGGATGCCAGAGTTATGAACATTCTGAAACAACATGGAGGCATTCCAACAGACAGAGACACTTATGCCATTTCAGATGCAGGAACCGAGCCAAGATCTGTTGATGAATTCAAGACGCTCGCATCTGAAGGTTACTTCGCAAATATGTCCATGGCTCAAGCCTGGGATTTGTACTGGGAAAAAGGTCTCAAACTATGTGAAGAAGGCGTGACAGGCGAGAGACTGCGCGATCTCTCTGCTGGTCACTCTGCTAGTCACTCAGCTGGGAAAAAAAAGGCTCCAGTACAATACACGCCCAGAGGCAGAGGAAGAAGCATTGGTGGAGGAAGAGGTTTCAGACCTAGATCTCTGCCCAAAAACATTGAATACATAGATCCAGGAAAGAAAGGAGGGATCTATTGGGCTGGATTTGACGAAGTAGCCAACCTGCAAGTGGCTAAGAACAATGCTGAGTATGTGAAGAGAATTGAAGAGGAAAATAAAAGACAAACTCAGCTATGGGAGGAAAGACAAGAAAGACTGAGAAGAGATGAAGCTTCCCGGAAGACGTATGAGAAAAAGAAGGCAGCTGAAGATGAGAAGAAAAGAAAGAGGTCAGAAGATGACAGAGCTGAAGGAGATGAAAGAAGGAGGCAACGAAGGAGATGAAGTATTGTTGTCCACCCCTTCATGTATTTTACTATGTAAATACATTTTATGTAGGTCTTCTGTACATCGAATAAAATCATACAATTTCTATACTTGTGTAGATATAGAACAACATAGTTACTTTAAGTTCCATTTAAGCTCTGATACACCTTGTAAACAGCTATGTAAAGAACAAGAATGTTATGATCAATAAAAGATTGATTCTACGCATACATTCTATGATTTTGCATTGTCTGTATGTATCTTTGTTGTTACTTTATTGTATGAATGTTTTAAGTTTTGGCATCATCAAAAAGGGGGAAATTGTTGGGAAATTAATTCTTAGATTTTGATGAATGCCATGTAAAACTTAGAATAGAAAGTTGGCACCCTATTTTTCTGTTGTAAGTTGCATTGTAATAGATAGGGTTGGTCGAGCTGAGTCAAGTCAGTTATGCCTGAACATGCAAGAAGACAACTGGAGACTAGAAGGAAGACTCCGCTATGAGGCAGCTGAGTGTGGCAAAGAAGAGAAGACAGGAACTCGACTGAAGGAGTAGCTGAGATGCATCTGAATGAAGTATCAGTCAAGTCAACTCAAGATAGCCATGTCTCAGGTTGAAGTGACAGAAGAGTCATCTAATGATTGGAAGCTGACTCAAAGTCACCTGGGGAAATTAAGAAAATGTAGTCAAGTCGAGATAACTGAAAGAGATCCGTTGCACATAAATCAAGAGAATTACTTAAACAAGTAATAACTCCATACTACCTTTCTTGAAGTGCTCAGTCCCAAAAGTGTGCAAAAGGAATAAACCAATGGGAAGCACTGCACCGTGTCAGAACTCTGAAAAGCTGAAGAATCATTCATACGAGGAAACGTAAATTCCAAGGACTGCAACAAGACAAGCCAATGACCATAAGTGTCTTTTGATAATAAGCCTATCTCTTCAACGGGCAAATTTTCAAAAGAACACTATAAAAGGCTGAGGAGTTTATTTGAGAAAAGGGGTTACCTTGACAACCTGAACCACGAACATTCAAGCTAACATTTGAACTGTAATCAAAAATATTCTCAAGTTATTCAAGATCAATCCTCAAGCCTACATTACGAAGGAAATCAATCCAACACTCACTGTGAAGGAAAGACAACTTCAATCGGTTGAAGAGGAAACAATTTGAAGAATCAAGGGGTCTACATTCCACGGAGGATTGTAGGAAGGTTCAAGGTCGAACCAGTCTCAAGTTTTTGGAGGGCTTCGTGGTCAAATCCAAGGAGCTTGAGCAAGTGGGCTGTAGTAGCAAGGCAACTGCCATGTGAAGAATCTGAGTCGTACAAGAAGCCAGCAATTTGTGTGACCAAGGCATCTCTGATCGAGTCCCAAAGGATCAAGTCACCATTTGTGTGATCAAGACTTGTATACTGGATCATTAACCACTCTGTATATTGAACAATACTTAGTGGATTCCTCCAGGAGTTGGAGAAGAGAGGAGTAGAAGAATTACCCCATCTTCGAACCTCTATAAAAACTTATTGTGTCATTTACATTTCAGCACTTTAATTTTTGCATATTATATCTGCTGACATATTTGCTATCCAATTGATAATTAACTAAGTGCTAAAACCAAGTATTAAAACAAACTTAACCAAATTCAAGGGTGTTAAGTCTTCCGCTGAAAACATATCACAGTCGAGTTAAGTCTTTAGTCAAAATAGCTGAGTTATTCTATCAACAGCTCAGTCGAGTCTGTTGAGTGACTAACTCTGCTGATTAACTAACTTAGCTGTCCTTCAAGGACTCAGCTGTGATATATTAACTTTGAACTTTTTAAAAGGACTAAATTCGAAAAGTTGGTAAGGTTTATTCAACCCCCTTCTAAACCTTACACTCACACCCCTTGGGACCTACACTTACATAGCTTAAATGTTAAATCTCCCATATCCTCTCTAAATTTTTGTGAAGCATGTAGACTTGGTAAACTTCACAATATAACTTTTCATTCCCAACCTAGAAAAACCACTGGTGCT
Organism: Rehmannia glutinosa; assembly: GCA_016081115.2. Classification (NCBI taxonomy): domain Eukaryota; kingdom Viridiplantae; phylum Streptophyta; class Magnoliopsida; order Lamiales; family Orobanchaceae; genus Rehmannia; species Rehmannia glutinosa. The sequence goes on along the minus strand of JABTTQ020003257.1, from coordinate 384,663 downwards.
TTTCAACTTATACATTCTGATCTCTGAGGTCCCTCCCATGTTCCTTCTACTGATGGTTATAAATACTGCATCCACTTTGTGGATGATTTCACCAGATATACATGGATTTTTCCATTAAAACTCAAATCTTAAGCCTACTCTACATTCATTCATTTCAATTCATTTATAGAGAGGCAATTTAAATCCAAAATCAAATGTCTTCAAACTGATTGGGGTGGTGAATATAGATCTTTAACTCCCTTTCTTGCTCAGTTAGGTATTCAATTTAGACATCCTTGTCCTCATATGCATCAACAACATGGCAAAGCTGAAAGAAAACACTTGCATATTGTTGAAATGGGACTCTCTTTACTTGCTCAAGCTCATATGCCTCTAAAGTTTTGGTGGGATGCCTTTTACTCTGCAGTGTTTATAATAAATAAACTTCCTGTTGCAGCTCTTCAGTTTTCTTCTCCTCACAAACAACTGTTTGGTCTTAGTCCAGACTACTCCTTTCTAAAAGTTTTTGGTCACAATTTGTTATCCCTATCTTAGACCTTACAACAATAATAAGTTTCAGTTTAGGTCTGAAAAATGCTTATTTCTTGGTTACAGCCCTGCTCATAAAGGTTATAAGTGTCTTAGTGCCTCTGGCAGAATCTACAATGCATGCACTGTGGATTTCAATGAAACAGAATTTCCTTATCTTTTTATGTTTCATACTAAGTCAACTCCTCCTACTCTTCTTCCCCATTCTTCCTTTCTTCATGTCCTTCCTCTGCCCTCTAGCTTTCCTTCCTCAACTCTTTCTTCTCATTTCTAGTCAAATTTTCCAACTATTCCCTCTCCCTCTCCTCTTGGTATTCAACTTACTGTTGAGATAACCCTGATATGCATGTTGTGAGTAATAAGTGGGTCTTCAGGGTTAAATACAAGGCAAATGGTTAAGTGGGTAAGTTCAAAAGCTAGGCTTGTTGCCAGAGGTTTTGAGCAAACTGTAGGTGTTGATTTTTTGAGACTTTTAGTCCTGTTGTGAAGCCCTACACTATTAGGTTGATATTTACAATGGATGTGACTTATCAGTGGGGCATATAGCAAATAGATGTCAACAATGCATTCTTGAATAGGGATTTAAAAGAGACTGTCTACATGTCTCAACCTGAAGGTTTTCTTAACAGCACTCATCCAACTCATGTGTGTAAATTACACAAGGCTTTGTATGGTCTTAAGCAAGCACATCGTGCTTGGTTTCTCAAGCTTACATGTTTCTTGTCATCTCTTAGGTTCACACAATCAGTCTCAGATACATCCTTGTTTTTCAAACAGACAGCTGGAGTTCAATTATTCATTCTCATTTATGTGGATGATATTCTCATCACTAGTAGTGATTCTACTCAGATTGCAGAGGTTATCAGTCTTCTTAATAAGCAATTTGCTCTTAAAACTCTTGGGGAGGTTGATTACTTCTTGGGGCTGGAAGCTCATAGAACAGCAGCATGATTTGTCTTAAGTCAGACCAAATATATTAATGATTTGTTACTTCATACAAATATGATGCAATGTAAGCCTTCTCCTACTCCCATCAGTACTGGCCAGAAATTGTCCTTGGAAGACAACAAATTATTTGATCAGCCATCTTTGTACAGAAGTGTTATTGGCACCCTGCAATACCTCACAATTACAAGGCCTGACATAGCCTTTACAGTCAACAAACTCAGTCAATTTCTTCATCAACCCACTGAAAATCATTGGACTGCTTCCAAGCATCTCCTTAGGTATTTGCAGGGCACAAAATCCTTAGGTGTTATTTTTACTCCAGCAAAAAGAATGATTCTGGAAGCATTTTCTAATGCTGACTGGGCTAGCAGCATAGATGATATGAAGTCTACAGGGGGACCTTGCATTTTTCTTGGTGGTAACCTGTTGCTGTGGAATGCAAAGAAATAAGGTGTTGTGTCTAGAAGTAGTGCAGAAAGCGAATATAAATCGCTTGCTGACACCACAGTTGATACTATTTGGCTAAGGTCTTTACTTAAGGAGATAGTGGTCACAACTGAGAGGTCATCCATTCTTTGGTGTGACAACATGAGTGCTGTTGCAATGTCTTCTAACCCGGTGCTAGAACCAAGCACATAGAAATAGATGTTCACTTTGTCAGAGAGAAAGTGTTGAACAAGGATATTGATATTCGATTAATCTGTTCTGAGGAACAACCAGCCAATCTGTTTACAAAGCCTTTGTCCTCTTCTAGATTTCAAATGCTTTGTCATAAACTTCCCTTGGGCTCATATGCTACACTCTTGCACCAGAGGATTATTTAGACTAGATTATTGGGAGTGTATTATGATATACAAATATCTGTAACAGATTCAGTTAGTTAGTTACACATGTAACTGTTGTAACTGTCATTCCATTCCTCTATATGTACCAGCACCTCTCTTCAATTCTAATCAATGAATTCACTTCTCAGTTTTATATTTGTTATTTCTATCAAAGCTCCTAACATCTTATTTTGGGCTCGAGCTTTTGGAGAACTTATAAACTCAACCAAACACCATCTTATAACATAAAATTTTATTTTAACAACTTTAATTCACGTTAAGAATTTTTTTTGGATAAATATACAAGTATCTATCACATGAATCACCACAAATTAGCTTAAGATTTTGGCCGTGTGCAAATGATCATTAGTCTAACAAAAATAACTTGGCACCACAAATATTAGATGGTATAGTGTGGTGAAATGGACATGGGTAAACAATTGTGGGGCGTACTCTAATTTCAATTTTGTGAATTGAAATACTCTCAAGAATTCATCTATGAAAATGTATATCTCCTATAGTTGTTTTCATTTAAGAAATCATGAGAAATTTCTATTTATCAATTTTTAAAGATAAAACTCGTTTACTTCTATAATCATACAAACTACTCTAGTTAGGCTATAGCTGAGCCCTTGGGCCTGAATTAATCAACTTCAATTATAGTAGTGGCAGGGCTGGCCCTGACCATTGAGGGGCCCATGACAAAAAGTAAAAAGAGGAGCGATAAAAATAAAAATTCTACATAAATAATTTTCAATTGTCATCATCTAAAGTATTAGGAGTGCAACACCTGCAAACATACAAGAAAAAATAAGTATCAAATAATCATAAAAAAAAATCTAGATGTTATAGTACTGTTAGAAGCCTTTCAAATCTGCAAGGGAAAAAAAATTAAAGTCAAAGCCATGCAAGAACAACAAAATCAACAATTATAAACAAATAATCTATTCTAGATCATGAAACAATACACAAGAAAATTAAAAGTATTATTTTTCAAGAGGTTTAACTAATGTAGTATTACCATCTACTCAAGAAACCATAAAATAATATATCCATAAAACTAATAACCCTCAAACGGCGTGTTTGCCTTTGTTGATGGGATTTGATTAAAGTTTAGGATTACTCAGGATTGCACTGTTCATGGATTATATTGTGGTGTGTAATATTTTGTTTGGGATTTGGTAAAACGTTGTGACATTTTTATCTCAACTTTGTTATTTTTTGTTTGGCATTTATGATTTAATGGGATAACTATCCAAATTACTAAATTGCCCTTAAATATAAAAAAATTAAAATCCAAATTAACCCATTAACCCAACGGAAGAAGGCTGAAAACAATTTCTAATTTCATTGAGAAGTCGATTTGAAAGGCAAATGATCTAGGACAACTTCAAACCTTTATTTCCTGAATCGACGATCGGGGCTTCTTCCTTCTCCGGTTCTATATTCTTCGCTCGGACTATTTCTTCCATTGTGCTGTGCTGGGAAATTTTAACTGGTTAGTTTGTTTTGGTTCTAATTTCCGTTCAATCAATTCTAGGGATTTTACTACAATGTTAGTCATCGTTGGCTCATGTACCCCATTGTTCTCCAATTTGATTATCGTTATTGTGAATCAAAGAGTTATTCCTGTTATAATTGATTACTCATTTCTGTAATAAGTTTATTTTTTTTGTTATGATCTGCTAGATTAGGGTTTTTCTTGTTTATTTATTCAACTGTCAATTTGGCTTATAAATGAAATCTTAACTCAGTGATCAAATTACCAACAAATCACTATGCAGTACTTATTAACAGTTGAAGCTTGCAGTACTTGTAAACAACAGTAATTTGTATCAGCAATGTTGTAGTTTAATTTATTGTAGGTAATCAACTTATTTATGTATTTTACGATGTTCTTATCAGAATGTACCAGGCATATGGGGTTGGTTAGGTGTATAGGCAATTTTACTGTAGAAGAGGGCAAGTATATAGATTGCAGTTAATGCTTATCTGTTTATTTTTTTTAGCAAATTGCAGTGAGTCGATTATTAAAACTATTTATGAAACAGGTTTACATAGAACATGAGCACCATGAATATCAACTCCATGTCAAGTGGCACCAATAATAACAGTCGTTATATGAACCCTTCAAATTATGCTACGGTGTGATGCCATTGTGGCTTTCAGTTGAATGTGCAGACATCTTGGACGAAGAAGAATCTGGGTAGACGGTTCATGTCATGTCCACAAAGAGGGGTAAGTATTAGATCTTTTCTGGAGTATTATTCTGTTAAAAAAACGATGAGTTGATACAAAATTGGCCCAACTTTTTCATTGGAAATGTTTTTATCGTAGGCAAATAAGTGTGGCTTCTTTCGTTGGTGTGAACCACCATTTGCTGAAAGATCAAATGACATAATTAGTGGCTTAGTAGAAAATCTTGATACTGTGAGGGCATAATTGGCTTTGTCCAAACTCCGTCAAGAACGACTGATGAGAATGAGCAAGTACTCCGGGATTACAATATTTGTGATTCTCGTTTTCGCCTATTTTGATCGTAAATTTATGTGTTCTTAGAAGCGTTCTTTGGAGTTCGGGAAATAAATCCATTGTTGTTCCGTTTGAGTCTTCGAAGTACTTTATGGTTGTTAACAAATTATTGTAATCTGTTTTGTAATATGTATGTATTACTTTGACCCCAACATTATGGATATAGTTGTATGAGAATTTTGGGAGCTTATAATCTACTGGTTAGGACACGTTGTATTGCCTTATAAACTTGGTCATGCTGAAATGAACTACGTTGTGTATGCTGAATTCATTTTTGTATGTGAATCTAGTGTGTGTTACTACAAGGTAATGTGTTCCGCATTTATTACATTTTAATATTGCAATTATAAGAAGTAGTTCATGGCAGCGTTTTAGAGGCCAAAACAAGTTACATTTTGACATAAATAATGGGGGATTCATCAATGTATTTTCTATCGAATATTACAGACCACCTTTTCACCTTTCCAAGTTGAGCTGAACATGACTATGTCAGTATTTGACACCATGTCCCTTTTCATATCTGCCAAAAGATATGAAACTGTGTGTTGTCATTCTTAGTGCACTGCCCAAAATAAACAAGTGGAACCATCATATATTATGCCTTTTTTGGATGGAGATTCTTGTATTTAACATTTGTGATCTCATTAGATACTGCCAGTATATTTCATGCATTTAATCATTATGAATTGGAAAAAAGTACTCCACTTGTTCAATGCTAGACTGTTTTTATTGGTTTAGATTGAGGTGTGTATGAGCAACATTTTACAGCTATAAATTATAGTTGTGAACCACCAAACTTATATCATCTCCATCATGTTCAGTCCTTCCATCTCAATCTTGTATTTGCATTACCTTTCTAAAAACTGCATATCCATGGCTCCAAAATACGGGCTTATCCAAGACGATTACATATATGATCTAGATTGGATGTTTGCAGTTGATAATCTTTTTATTGAGGTACTGCTTGATCAGCAATTGATAGGGAACTTCAAACCTGAATGTGTGAACCCTCATGCGTTGCTCATTGCACAAGATGTTGTTAACAAAGAATTTAACAAATCATTCACTTATGGTTACATGGAAGAGAGACTTCGGGTCTTGAAGAAATAATATCAAGTGTTCTATTGGGTCTTAAGAAAGCATGGTGTGAGATACGATTCGAACACAAACAAGGTGACTGCTCCTGAACATGTGTGGGATGAAATTGTACAGGTAAGTTTCTTCTTTATATATCTTTTCATTGTTTAAGTTACATTTTATTTGTTGTAAATAACTTCCCTACAATATTATCCAATCTTGTACCTTTGTACATAATTACTTTTGCCTCTTCAGGAGAATGACTTCGGACTAGCTTACTAGGAATATGGTGATCCAAATTGGCCAGCATTACAACTTCTTTTTGGATCATTGTCAACCAACTTTCTTCCTCCAAATGAAGCTATCATTGAATTATCATCCGATGATGAGACTGATCATATTGATAATATTGACGGGTTACCAAAGCCAAACAATAAACAATGACAACATTGTCATCAACATTACATCTTCATGGTTGTCAAAGGATCGGTCTTTTTGGAATTATCTAGAGCAAATAGGACCCCTGGGATCTTCTGGGTCGGAAAGTTCGGTTAATCAGCCATTGAGCAACCCATCGCCATGTAAGTTTCCTGGTCCGTTATTCTGTCGTAGCCCGGCCCGCGTTCCTCGTCCGACACGCCCATATGTTCCGTCTCCAAACAAGAGTGCTAACACAAGTGGTTCCTCATGCCAACATCCATGATGATGGTTATTGATAAGTTATGTGGCTTCCCTTTCCAGGTCCAGAATTATAAAAGGATCATTCCAATTTTCCGTTTTTGGTTTGTTCCTTTCTACGGCATGGTTTTAACTTTTAAGTGGTGTTTACTAGGTTTTTATTAACTATTAGTTAAACATGTATGAGTTTGTAATTTAAAACGATGTTTTATGTACCTCTGGCGTTTGCCAAGAGCTTATGGTTATAGTAAATTCCGCTTTCTTTATATTAACTTTGTATTAATCAGTGTATATTTGATCTGAAATATCATTATTATTCTAGATGACCATACATATGCATGCTGAAATATAATAACACATGCAACATTCATAAAATGGTTTCCCATATAATACATAGGAAAATTTGTGAAAACCATTACACAAAGCGGTACTTAACCACTAATTTACAAAGCCCAGTGCACTACCTAGGAACATAAAACAAAAACATACAAAAACCATAGATAGAAGTCGCATAGTACATTAAAAAAACCAGTAATACTAACAAAGCAATTGAATACATCATTAAACAGCTGTGACAAGTGCTAAATTCAATCTGTCTCCACGGCCGAGTTAATTCAGCAAGATCATTCAGATTTACTTCAGTAGATGATCTACTATCATCAGCCAAGTCATCATCCAATACCAATGGATTAGTTCGAGTTAACCCAGGAAATCCATCGAAGCCAATACGCGCATCATCTCGGAGATAGAATATTTGGACACAGTCATGGAACCTTAGGAAACCGTTTGTTCTGAAGTAACGTTGGGTCTCATTCTCCTGCATGTACAACAAAAATTTATTTTAGGTTTTGATGCAATTGATAAAACGGTCAAATACACGCAAACACCTTTTGCAGATAGACTGAAGATAATGAACTCACCCTCCCAATATGGTCCCAGTATGCCCCACAGATGGAAAACTTGTTAGTGACCTTGTTGAAATGAACACCTGGGAGAGCGGTGAAATGCTCATACTCGTGTAATTGATTGAGCAATATCTGAATCTTCATTTTTACTTTGAGAATGGTAAAATTCTTATGCATATTCTCAGTTAGCAGTCGAGCCACTTGTTCAAATTTCCCATTTAACACCACTTGATTACAGATATTATCAATAGACCGGCATAAGATAAAAAAATTCTCGTAGCATTATTCCTCTTCCATGCCAGTCCATCCCACTCCATGCCAGTTATCCCTGGCAACTTCATTCCTGGTTCGAACCATAGAAAGGAAATGGATGCAGTTATTTGTAGTAGAGAAAGAGATAAAAAAAAGTGTATTGGTTGCTGAGGTTGAATGCAACATATATAGTGGAGTGGTATTGACTATAAATCCATTGTCATTAAAAACAAAACTGTCAGCCTTTATAGGGAGTTTAAAAGTTGACAGGAAAAGTTTTAAACGCCTCTTCATTTTTCACCTACCACACTATTAAGAACTAAATTTGGTTAATTAATTGGTTGACATGAAAAGCCATACGACGGCTATTACAGCATCATCAGCTTTACTCTTCCAAAACGTATGCATGCCATATATGGATACCCCATTATAATTAAATTGTTCGCTCCAATGCATTGATTCTGGCAGAGTACATTTTGATGAACAAACAAATATACTTCTGATAAATTTGGACAGCAGATATTAAATTCTTATTTCGTCTTACATCACATAAATTATAACATATTGTAATATCAGAGTTGCTAAACAAGAAATATTTATAAAAACGACTTGTCCATTATAAACATAAACTTGAAAATTTGGACATGTTACATTACATTAACTAACACACTTCATAAAACATAAAAAAAAACTAGATAATATCTTACATTTTCTACGATCATAATATTAACATAAACATATATTACTTAAATACTTATCTAACAACCCCCTCCAAACATTAGCCTGGCTAGACGTTCCACTTCCTTCTATCCACCGTTAATTGCTATCCACCTCTGACACACCCGATTCATCCATGTCCTCTTCATTTGGTGCTACCATTTCTCTGACTTCCCAATCCTGAAGCCTCTCTATCTGATCATCATCCTCCAGATTACCTTCATCATCTTCATCAGATGACCCTTTCTCAATTTCTAGTGGATTGTCCCTCGTATATCCTAGCACCCCATCGAAGTCTATCTCAGCAGCATCCCTGATCTTGAATACATTGAAGCAATCATTGTACCATGGAACGCCATAATTCTTCCAATAGCGGTTTATGTTGCTCTCTTGCATATTAAAATATTATAACAACACTATAAGAACGAATTCTAGATTTTAAATGAGCCATGCAAAATACGGATATTACATACCACACCAACACGGACATAGTATTTACGACGGACAGTAACTTTGTTGTTCTGGACATCAAAGCAAACACCAGGTATGAGAAGGAACTTCATGAAGTCTTTGAAGTGGGTCCTCAGCATTTGTATCTTGTCCTTCACTTTGTGGAGCTGGAAATCTTTTCCAGTAAGTTCAGTCATTCTGCGAGTCAGTTCATCAAAATTTCCATTGAACACCACTGGATCTTGTAGGTTGGCACGTCCTCTGCATAAACTAAAGAAGAGCGGTGGCGGTGTGCCTCATCGCCTTCCGTCCATTCACATCCCACCATGTTCGTTCGTTTCTCCGATTTCGAAAAGCGCACCATGTTACTAATCTGTCATCATTAAAATGTTTTTATGAACAACTATGATAAATAATCAAAGTTAAATTATACAACATAATTTAATTCACAAATTGAAAGTGTGATAATAAAGACATCAGACGAATATGAAGATATTATGAGAAAAATACTATAAGGAATATCATCAATAGCTGGCAGCGGGTAGAGGTATTCCAACCTGGAAGCCAGAAGAATATTTTTTATTCTTTGAAACAATGAGTTGTGTAGTATAGATTGTCCTATTTATAGGCAAGCACGGCCATATAGATTTGGTTTGGGTAGGTGAAACAGTTTAAGTTACAATAAATAATACACGGGTCTCTATGAATCTCAATTCAATGCCATTAAAAAAATAACATTTTGACCGATCTCATATTAATGGAACATGACTACTCAATGGAAATTAAATGCAAGTTCACTGACACGATACAACTTCATATTAAAGAGGTTCGATTCATAACACGGTCTAAAACCAACACATACACACTTTACCTAATTAATTTAACACACCAAAATATATCTAATATCCTAATTTAATTTCCATACTCGAATAATAGTCATACTACAACATTGTTCGGCAATATTTTTAATATAATGTCACAAAATATCCACCACTAAAGCTGACCATCCTGACCAATTTCCCATTACAGTGTACCATCTCGAATCATCTGAACCATTACAGCCTTGGGATCAGCAGATAGACTGAAAAATAAGCCAAGCTCCTTGGTGTCGCTACATAACCTTTTTCGATATAGTGATTTTGTCTTCCATAGAAAGAAAATGCATGTCGTTCAACGCCTCAAACACGGCTTGTAATATCCGACCCTTTCACTACCCACTTGGCCAATATAATTCATGCATTTACTGCTATTTATATAATACATGCATTAATATTGATATCGCGAGATATATTTCATATTATATAGTATTTTAAAAAAATAAAGTTTTTCTTTGCATAACATTAATTCTTAGCTTCATCAATTTGATTGATTGATCGTGTATTCAAAGAGGAGGGTTTAGGTGTCAAACTATGAAATATTTGGTAGCCTACACGTGGTAAGCATTGGAAGTATAAGAATTATAAAGTTACACGGGGTAAATGTGAGAGGTAGCATTGTGGTTAAAGAATTAAAAAAAAAGTTAAATCCTAATGCATATGAATATATATATTTAATTATACATATATATACAAAATACAAGTTATAAAAAGTTTAATCTTAAATATATAAGTATATAACTAATATATTCAAGCATCATTCTGATATATATATATACATATATATATGCCATATAGAATAACCTTATATCAAAAGTGATATATATATCTAAATATATATATATATACACGTGCGTGTGTCTAGTTAGATAAGGAATGTTTGCTTAGTTTGGAAGATAAGAACTAAGAAGTCACTAGATAGATATAAAAGTTTAAAACAACAAATGGGGCATTCTAAGAATTAGCATAGCCGAGAAATGGTCCAGTTTATATATATATATATTATATTATATTCCACTTATGGATTGTCTTGATAAGATATAGATAATATACTTTTGTTTTTATTCCCACCTAACCGCCTTAATAAGTTTTAATTAACAATTAGTATATATGGCTACTATCCGCATTAACCTTACATATGGGGGATGACAAACGAGAATTGAAGGGGTAGATTAGGAAGAGTAAAATAGCAAGCAAACGATTAGGGATGGCAATGGGTAGGATTCGGGTAGGATTCTACATCCTCCATCCCCATACCCATTTATTATATTCATACCCATACCCATACCCATACCCATACCCATCGGGTATTCAGTTTTCACACCCATCACCATACCCATCGGAGGATCGGGTATTCATACCCTACCCATACCCTCTTACCACTTACAATTGTATTTTTTTCAAATTTTAGTTATTTCTTTTTTAAAGAGAAAATTGAGTTATTTAAATAAAAATATAGATATTTACTAAATTCTAAAGGAAACAATAAGGAAAAAAGAATTAGGAAGATAAAAATTAAACGAACTATATATTATAAAAATATAGCAAAATATTAAAAAAATTAAACAAAAGTGTTAATAGAATTAGTACATTTTGGTTGAGACTGGGAAAAATCATTTTCTTTAAATATAAATAAATAGAGTTGTATAAATAAAAAATATATGTAAAATATTATAAATAAATATATATGTAGATATATTATATATATAATATTATTATTTAATTTAGGGTATGGGTAGGATGTACATGACCACCTCCATACCCATACCCAAAATACCCATACCCATGCAAACCCATTTATTTAATCGGGTGCAAAACTACCCTCCATACCCTCCTCCGTTAAAAGAAAAGATTTTGGTTCGGATCCTCCATCGGTTCAAGGAAATTGCCATCCCTACAAACGATGAGAGATTTTAGTGCGAGTGATTTATACGTAAAAATTAAGAGGGAAGACAATTATCTTGCTTTTAATAGAATATCAAGGGCGGGCCACTTGATTGTAAGTGAAAATTTATCTACAACTACAATGCATGAACATGGTATTTCCTTTATTATTGATACTAAATGCGATTTTTGTATCTTGATGGATGCATTATGAAACCTGATGTTCATATGTTGCTTGGTGGATATTGGAGTGTGATGATTATTGTTTAAATAGCATGTCATTCATTGGCATTTGCACGTGCATGCAAACATATGAGCATTGTTGAGATGAGACATGCACATTGTTCATAACTTTCTTTTTCGATTTTGGTTAGCCACTACTAGTGCACCGAGGCATGCGAGGCGTGCTTTTATGATATATTTTAGGGTGCAGTGGGTGTTACTCCTCGAAGGATCATAGGGGTTGACAGGGGGTGTGCCTCTAATGGTCACGAGGGGCGGGTCACTTGACTGTATCCTTATTGACACGTCAGGGGGAAGACTCCTGGGGGATCATTGGGGAAGACAGGGGGTGGACCTCAGGTGGTCCCGGGAGATGGCCCTAGGCGGTGTCAATATGATTATGGCTATGTGATTATTGATATTATGTTGAGCTCTTTCCGGTGCATAGCAGGTGAGTCAAGGGCCCTATGTAAAGAAATGATTATAAATAATATATTTCAATGCATTATGTGCACTTCTGGTAAAATATCTTAGAATGCATTTGCATTTGTATTACATTGTTCATTTAACATGCATGGTTTTCGCTTGCTGGGCATTAGCTCACGTAGTTCATGCATTGTAGGTGAGTATGGTGATTTTCGACTTCATGGGCTTACTGGGAAAGCTGCTGGAGCTCCTACAGGTTATTGAGGACAGTGTACATGGATGACGACCTGTTTGGCTATGTTGATGGGTCACCTTTCTTTTTGGTCTTGTATTATATTTTGGTTTAGGGTTGTACCCTCTTTTGAAAACTCTGATGTAAACATATACATGTAAATAGCTGGGTGATGTGGGTTATGAGTTTGGTCACATGGATGTCTGTTGTAGTTAATAACAGGGTTTGTTACCTCTTTTACTTGTGGACATGGTTTGTCATTTTCTTACAAGTAAAGTGATCTTGCTTGTTCGTTGTTAAAATATCACAGGTAAAAAAAATGTACACGTATATAGGGTTTACGCTGTCAAGTTTCACTTTTTATATTGCTTAGTAATGTAGTAGTATGGGTGGGCGTCACAGAGTGGTATCAGAGCCCAGTTACAGGTTCTGTAGACTATCCATGTACATGAACTCAAAACTTGTGGAGCTCAGCCATGCCAGTAAGTTTTACTTTATTGTCTGATGCATTTTGTGTTTCATGATATATATTGGCCATGTGTTATTAGATTTCCCTTTAGATATTGTTTTAATTATGGTGAGAACTAGAGGTGAGAGTAGTGGTGGGAATAGATATCAACTAAGGGAGACCCCTATATTAACTGGTGATCGAGATAATGTCATAAATCGAAACTACGAGCTCATCCAAATGACATTCTAAACAAATTCAACAACTCATCCATCAGATGGATATAGCTGGAGAACAAAGAGTAGAAATGAATCAACCACACCAAAGGGCGAATCAAGTCTAGATGGTAGGGGAAAGATTCCGAAAGCTAAATCCACCAACCTTTGAAGATGCAACAGATCCCACAGTAGATGAAGATTAGTTGCAAACTCTAGAGAATATGTTCTAGTACAACAGGGTTCCAAAAGAAGAGAGTTTTCCAAGTTCAGTAGCAGAAGAATCCGAACTGTCAACCACGTCAAAGACAACATCAATGGGAACAAGTTAAGTGCCAAAGAGCTGATCAGAGTAAGGCACCTATGACACTACTTTTGCCCTAGGTTCAAGACTAAACATACTAGAAGATGCTTGGTAAATACCAAGATATGTTTTACGTTTGGGATGTCAGAGCATTTTTGCTAATGTGTGCCTAAATGGTCCAAATCATATAGGACAAAAACATGTACCAACCAAAGCGTTTACTATCACCAGAGCAGACACAAAGGCAAACATGTCAGTGGTTACAGGTAAACTTCTTATCTTTGACACCCCAACATTTGTACTATTTGATTCGAGAGTGACACATTCATTTGCATCCACTGAGTACATGAGATAGGGTAGAACACCTGATGTAGCTGAAGTAGGTTACAATGTAACAATTCCCTCGGGCGATTCCAAACAGACTAATCAAAATTTTAATCTTGTTCTATTCCAATAAAAAATATACAACTTTATGTTGATCTAATTGTGTTAACAATGAATGACTATGATATCATATTTAGGTATGGATTGGTTGTTGAGGCATGGTGCTACAATCAATTGTTAGAAAATGATAGTAACCTTTCGACCCCCGGGAGAAGATTCATTTACTTTCATTGGAATCACAACTCATTTTAGATTTCCAATGATATCAGCACTGAAGGTGCAACGTTTACTAGAAGCTGGCTGTGAAGGATACTTAGTAAGTGTCATGAGCATCGATGAACAATACCAACCAACCCTTGATGGATTTCCAATAGTGAGAGAATATCTCGATGTATTTCCAGATGATCTTTCCGGATTACCACCTGATCACGAGATCGAGTTCGTTATTGACTTAGTTCCAAGAACGTCTCCAATCTCTAAAGCGCCATACCTCATTACTCCATCTGAATTGAAAGAACTGAAGATACAGTTGCAGGAGTTGCTAGATAAAAGCTTCTTTAGACCTAGTTTCTCGCCATGTGGTGCGTCGGTCCTGTTCGTACGAAAGAAGGATGGCATGATGAGATTGTCCATCGAGTACCGAGAATTGAACAAAGTTACAATCAAGAATAAGTACGCTCTACCTCGAATTGATGATTTGTTTGATCAACTTCAAGGTGCAGCAGTGTTTTCGAAGATCGACTTGCGATCCGGGTACCATCAACTGAAAATAAAAGAAGATGATATATCGAAGACAATATTTAGCACGAGGTATGGACACTATGAATTCTTGGTGATGTCATTTGGGTTGACTAACACCCCAGCGGTCTTCATGGACTTGATGAGTCGGTTATTTAAAGATTTTCTATATAAATTCGTTATTGTTTTTATCGATGACATCTTGATTTACTCTAGAACAAAAGAGGAGCATGGTGAACACTTGAGAATAGTATTAGAGGTCTTAAGAAAAGCAATTATATGTTAAATTCAAGAAATGTGAATTTTGGTTAGATCGAGTAGTATTCTTGGGACATGTTGTGTCCGGAGCAGGAATCTCGGTTGATCCAAGTAAAGTAGAGGCTATCAACAATTGGCCACAACCTACAAATCCTTGTAAGACGTAGTTTTACGGATTTAGCCGCTATTATCGCCGGTTTGTGGAAGGATTCTCCAAGATTGCTTCGCCTTTAACGCAATTGACCAGAAAAAGTGTCGCATTCAAATAGACGGAGGCAAGCGAACGAAGTTTTCAAGAACTGAAAAAGAGATTGACTTCAGCACCTATTCTATCAATTCCATCAGGTACTGGAGGTTCTGTCATTTATAGTGATGCGTCAAGAATGGTCTAGGATGTGTATTGATGCAAAACGATAAGGTGATTGCGTATGCGTCTAGACAATTGAAAGACTATGAAAAGAACTACCCTACGCATGATTTAAAGCTTGTTACAGTGGTATTTGCACTTAAAATATGGAGACATTACCTATACGGGGAACGATGTGAAATCTACACAGATCACAAGATTTTAAAGTACTTCACGCAAAAAGAACTAAATATGCGACAACGTCGATGGCTGGAATTAGTGAAGGACTATGATTGTGTGATCCAATATCATCCTGATAAAGCCAATGTAGTAGATGCATTGAGCCGAAAATCAACACAAAGCAATGCAATTGCGATTCGCATTCGAAAACTAGAGTTAATGGATCTTCAGAAAATGAACGTAGAGGTTGTATCATTATGGTCCGTTGAAACTAAGTTAGCAGTGTTAATACTCCAACCGACACTACTTGCTCGAATTCAACAGGAACAACAAGGTGATGATTACTATGCCAAAATGAAGAAAGATATTGCCTCTGGAGTGTCTTCTGATTTCAAAATATCTGAGAATGGAGTACTGCGATTTAAAGAACGGATATAAGTGGCCAATAGGGATAATCTCCGAGAAAATGTTCTAGCAGAAGCGCATTCAACACCATATTATGTACATCCAGGAGCTACCAAAATGTACAGAGATTTGAAGATGCATTACTGGTGGCCAGGTATGAAAGGGGATATCGCACAATACGTGGAACAATGTTTAATCTGCCAACAAATAAAGGCGGAACACAAAAGGCCAGTTGGAACGTTGCAACCTCTGCCTATTCCAGAATGGAAATAGGAAAGGATCATCATGGATTTTGTGACATGTTTGCCCAAAACTGTCAAGGGATACGATGTTATTTGGGTAATCGTGGATAGGTTAACCAAATCCTCTCATTTTATTCCTATTTGCTCAACTTATTCCATAGACTGATACGCACAGCTTCATATATATAGGAAGTGGTTAAACTTCATGGTGTGCCACTATCTATAGTCTCTGATTGAGACTCGAGGTTTCTATCTGCTTTCTGGAGGAGTTTACAGAAGGCACTAGGAACACAATTGTCATTTAGTACTGCTTATCACCCTTAGACCGACGGATAATCGGACGAATGATACAAACTTTAGAAGATATGCTTAGAGCTTGTGTTCTAGATTTTCAAGAACAGTGGAGTAAATATCTACCTTTAATAGAATTCTCATATAACAACAGCTATCAGGCTACAATTGGGATGGCTCCCTATGAAGCATTGTATGGTAGAAAGTGTAGATCGCCAGTCTACTGGGACGAGGTTGGTAAAAGAAAACTTAATAGGAAATGGAATTCGAGAATTTGATTTTCGAAATGAAATGAGTCAATTTTTGAGTTAGGCCGATTTAGATTATTACAACGTGTTATGTTTTATTACTTATTTTATTTGTTTGTCGCACAAAAAAACTTTTTGAATTCCCGGTAGAAAGAGATTTCCCTAAAGAAAATGCTTTTAGGCCCATACATGATTCGAGAAATGACAGAGGCTGTAACACAAATATAACAGAGGATGAGACTGCTTAGAGTCGACAGAAAAGTTATTCAGATCAAAGAAGAATAGTGCTAGAATTTTCTGTATGAGACCAAGTGTTCCTAAGGTGGCACCAATGAAAGGGGTAATGCGATTTGGAAGGAAAGAAAAACTTAGTCCTAAATACATCGACCCATTCCATATCACAGAAAAAATTGGTGATGTTGCTTACAGACTTGACCTGCCCGCATCATTGTCTCAAATACAAGACGTATTTCACGTTTCTATGTTGAGAAAATACGTTTCAAACCCATCTCATATTTTGAAACACGAGCCCGTAGAATTAAAAGCTGACTTGAGTCACGAAGAAGTACATGTGGAGATTGTGTACAAGAAGTAAAGAAGCTAAGAAATAAGGAAATCCCATTAGTTAAAGTACTCTGGAGAAATCAATCAGTAGAGGAAGCTACGTGGGAAAGAGAAGACGAGATGAGGGCTAAGTACCCTGACTTATTTGGGTAAGTCAAATTTCGAGGACGAAATTTTATAAGGATGGGAAGATGTAATACCCGAGCCTCTCACTATCCACTTGGCCAATATAGTTCATGCATTTCCTGCTATTTATATAATACATGCATTGATATTGATATCGCGAGATATATTTCATATTATATAGTATTTTAAAAAAATAAAGTTTTTCTTTGCATAACACACTACTACAAAAAAGCTGATAGACACCGGTTTTAAACCGGTGTCTATTAATAAACCAACCGGTGTTAAAGCCACTGGTGTTAAAAGTCTGGACCTTTTGACACCGGTTTAAAACCGGTGTCGTTTCCTTCAACGACACTGGTTTTAAACCGATGTCTATTAGTAAAAATAACCGGTGTTAAAGCCACTGGTGTTAAAGTCTGAACTTTTTGACACCGGTTTTAAATCGGTATCTTTTCCTTCAACGACACCGGTTTTAAACCGGTGTCGTAGAGATAAAATATCCGCTTTCTAAGGCCCTGATGTTAAAAGTTTTTGTATTTGACACCGGCTTAGAACCGATGTCTTTGAAGGAATACACATTGGTTTTACACACTGGTTTTAAACTGGTGTCTTTTGTATGAAATAAAATTTGTAAGCTCTCTATATAATACAAATTAAAGCAGCAAAAATTCTATATTAATAAGCAATTCATTATGATATCCAATTCCACCAATCAACAAAAAATGAATTAATACTAAAATCACAAAGATGCATAATCCAACAAAAAGTACTTGTCGCGAAGTTTCCTTTCGATAAAGCTACTACAAATTCATAACCTAATTCTATCAGCCAACAAAAAGGCTATATACATTCAACTAAAGGCATGATCAATATTGCTCATGTCATTCCAGCTCCTATCATTACAAAAAAATTAAGAAACAATAATTATACCCTTTTGATCCTATACTTGATAATTAAGCCTACGATTTTCCAACTGCCCCAAGCATCGTACATGCCATTTCCAACAACTTCCCTGCACAATATTACATATAACAATCAAAAAGGGTAGCAAAAATGAAAAAGAAACAAAATAAGATGTCAACAATACTTAAATTTCTTTAACAATTAAATGATCTTGAAAGCAAAATAAGATGCATATTTCAGAATCAAACCTCTGATATCGGCAGCCAACAGAATGCCATCTTTGTACTTGATGCTTGATGCCAACCACTAAGGTACTTGTAACATAAGAATACCTACACCAAAACCCAACTAATCACAAACTCCATCATATCCACCCATTCACATTAAAATAAATAAATAAGCAAAAATAAAAATAATATTTTCACTGCTAGAAAAGCACGTTTTGTGACAACAATTTTTCATCGCAAAAGCATCTTTGTCATCGCAAATAATACTTTTGCGACAACATGTTGTCACAAAAATATTGATATCAATATTAATATCAAAATTTACCTAAATGATATCAATATTTACCCAACAATATCAACACCAAAATGCATTCATTCAATCAATAATTTCAATATAATATTAAATAACAAAAACTCAATTAACTTCAGATAAAACTAGAAACTTTATTAGAATAAAACCGATGTCTTTTTGGTGGTGTCTATCTGCAGTTTTCTTGTACTGACATTAATTCTTAGCTTCATCAATTTGATTGATTGATCGTGTATTCAAAGAGGAGGGTTTAGGTGTCAAACTATGAAATATTTGGTAGCCTACACGTGGTAAGCATTGGAAGTATAAGAATTATAAAATTACACGGGGTAAATGTGAGAGGTAGGCTCGTGGTTAAAGAATTAAAAAAAAAGTTAAATCCTAATGCATATGAATATATATATATATATATATATATATATTTAATTATACATATATATACAAAATACAAGTTATTAAAAGTTTAATCTTAAATATATAAGTATATAACTGATATATTCAAGCATCATTCTGATATACATATATATATATGCCATATAGAATAACCTTATATCAAGAGTGATAGTTATATATATAAATATATACACACGTGCGTGTGTATAGTTAGATAAGGAATGTTTGCTTAGTTTGGAAGATAAGAACTAAGAAGTCACTAGATAGATATAAAAGTTTAAAACAACAAATGGGGCATTCTAAGAATTAGCATAGCCGAGAAATGGTCCAGTTTATATATTTATATTATATTATATTCCACTTATGGATTGTCTTGATAAAATATAGATAATATACTTTTGTTTTTATTCCCACCTAACCGCCTTAATAAAGGCGTGTATGGTTATGTTTCCATGGACCATTTCTAGTTTCTAGTGTTGGAAACTGAATTTTGAGAATTTATTGGTTTTCGTGTGAAAACTGGAAATATGTTTGGATGAGTGAATGAAAATGGGTTTTATGTAGGTTTAGAAATGATATTATGTTTGGTTGAGTAGTTTTGAAGTAATATTTTATGTATATAATAATTTGAAAAGTTGATGGTGATTGAAAATTTTACTTGAATATATAGTATTATATTTGTAAGATTGTAGGTTGGTGGGTCCTATTAGATATATATGTAATATTTTAAGTAGATAAAGTTGATAAATAGAGGGTCACACTTATAAATTTGGATAAAAAAATGAGAATAGTGATTGATGAGTGATGTAGGGTAGTATATAGGGTTGAGAATTGAAATTATAGGTTTGAGATGTTGTTTTGTGTGAAAAATGAAAAGTGAAAATGATGATTTCTATTGGAAAATTTATAAATAAACATGATTCTATTTCTATGAATAGTTGGAAATTGGAAATGAGGCCTTGGAAACATAAACAAACAAGGCCTAAGTTTTAGTTAACAATTAGTATATATGGCTACTATCCGCATTAACCTTACATATGGGGGATGACAAACGAGAATTGAAGGGGTAGATTAGCAAGGGCAAAATAGCAAGCAAACGATGAGAGATTCGGTTGTTTTATACGTAAAAATTAAGAGGGAAGACAATTATCTTGCTTTTAATAGAATATCAAGGGCGACAGGTAAGTGAAAATCCATTTGCAACTACAATGCATGAACATGGTATTTCCTTTTTTATTGATACTAAATGCGATTCTTGTATCTTGATGGATGCATTATGGAAACCTTGATGTTCATATGTTGCTTGGTGGATATTGGAGTGTGATGATTATTGTTTCATTGAGCATGTCATTCATTGGCATTTACACGTGCATGCAAACATATGAGCATTGTTGAGATTAGGCATGTGTTAGTCCAAGTGGCTACGATAATCTAGAGGAGGTGAATCGATTATGTCGATTTTTCTCAAATAGCCCTCTTTTTCGAATGAACAAGTAAATGACAAGAATGTAAATGCGGAAATTAAACAACACTCGATGATTTATAGAGTTTCACCCCACCTAGGGACTACGTGCTCTACCACCCCGGTATATCCGAAATGGATTTCAAAAAGAAAAAAAGATTTTATTAACAATTACCACAATTGTTACAACACCACCTTTGAAGATCACCACAATCTTCTTACAACACCTTCAAGGAGATTACCACAATCTTCCTTCAACACCTATGAAGAGTACCACACTCTTCGACACCTAAGATCACCCAAGTGTGTTCTTACCACAAGAACACTAACAAGGATATCTTGTTTTGGATGATAGAAAAAATTCAAGATTACAACTCAATAAATGAAGTATACAAACTTTGAGTGCAAGTGTAATCAATAACAAAATGCCTAGACCTCAAGATTGTACAAGTGCAAGAACTTAGGCTATCACAACAAGAATGTAAAAATGAAAGCTTTGAGAATTTTGCAGATTTCTTGTTGTATTGTATGCTTGTGTATTGTGTCTTGTGTCTTCAAATCATCCTCTATTTATAGGAGAGTCTTCATAGACATAGGCTCCTCCTTCTTCACTTTTGTCTACAAAAAGAGGATCACAAGATGTTGAAATATTGTACAAAAATCAAAAGCAAATCTTGCTGATAAGGATTTCAATGGTAGAAATTTTGTTGTCAAATCAATATACAGGGCGACCGGTCACACTATAGAAAATTTTGAACGTTAGACAGAATTAGTGCGATCATGTACCGTTCAGATGGGGGGTCGACCGGTCAAGGGGCGATGCTTGGCGACCGGGTCGCCCGCCCGACCGTCCCCTCTCATTTTTCAACTCGATGACGCTTACTGTTTCAAGTTTTTCATTCTCCAGTGCACCGGCGACCTTTTGCTCGACCGGTCGACCTCCAACTTGAAATGTTGTCCGATTTTTGTCAAAAATAAACTTCAAAAAATACTCCAAAAATTTAGTAAAAACATTTTAAATCAATTGGGAGTATTTGGACAACTTTTATAAACATTATTTTGGTGAAAAAACCAATTAACACAAAATCATTAAAAGTGTTGTCCAATTTTTATCGAATAATAAACTCTAAGAAATACTCCAAAAATTGGTAAAAACATTTTAGATCATTTAGGAGTATTTGGACAACATTTATAAACATTGTTGTGGTATAAAAACTAATTAAAAAAAAATCATCAAAATCTTGATAAAAACATTTATCTAACAAACTCCCCCTTTTTGATGATTACAAACCAAAACAATTTTAGGAAGTCGATTTTAAAACAAAACATATTTTTCGGTCTAAAATATCAATCCACTACAAGCAAGATTTACCATAAGTAAAACACACAATAATAGGAGCAAAGATTTTTCAAAAACATTTTTGCACAAGCTCCCCCTATCAATATGCATATCAAGAACAAGTATAAAAGCAACCAGCTAAAAGCTAAAAGCTTAGCTTTTACAAAACAAGCTTGAATTATTTGAGCATAAAAGCTCCCTCTATCACAAAATATCATTAGTTAAGCATAAAAGTCCATAATACATCAAATTGACTAAGTAATATTCACAGCTTTTGGCTTTTGAGAGCCCTAACTTATAGCTTTTCTTGCGGGTTTATTTTCGCTTCTTTGAGCATATGAGCATTTTTCTTATTTCTCCCCCTTTGGAATCATCAAAAAGAGTGTTAGCACGATAAAAACATCATACAATTATATCAAAGTGCGCAATTTTATCGATTTATCGAGCGTTTTGAAAATAGAAGCTTAAATTCCAAATAAAAAGGGAACAATTGATCATTTGATTTGCAAAAGCTCATTTGAGTGTCAAGATATGATCTCAATAAATATATAAGACTTTTGAAAGCATAAGTGTCATGTAAAAGTTGAAATTTTCTTTGCGACAATTCATCGAACACTTTGTGGGCGTGAAAAATAAAAGAAGTTGTATAAGGCCCTTGTAAATGAATCAAGCCAAAAAATTTCATCACCAAATCAATTCAAACACCATTCAATACATCATAATTAATAAGTTCATCCCAATCATATGAAACTTCCATCAATAAAATTACAAATAAGCCAAAAACTCAAGGGTTCAACCCAATTGAGCAAAGAAAGTAGAATTCTTACTATTTAATCGGTAAAGACGAGCAATGATGATGATAATCGAGCCTAATTACGTCCAAGATATGAAATGTATGCAAGAAAATAAATTTGAAGTGAAATTTGTGTGCATTTGGCGAAGGGGACGAAAAATGGATAATTTGAGCCAAAATGGGTAAGTCTGAAGACAGAAACGTATTTAACCAAAAATTGGCAGTGGGCGACCGGTCGAGGTGAGGTCGACCGGTTTCCCTCACCCCAGGCAGCCCACTGTCTCATTCTGTTTTCTAAAATCTGAGTTTTCAACCAAAAATCCGATTTTTCGCCCCTAAGTTTTAAAAACGTGCAAAATGCAAACGTAAACCTTATTCAATATACATTATGCTAACCGTGCTCGTATTGACGCAAAAGTCTTGGAAGATAGCGGTTTTGTAAAAATGTCCGCTAATTGATCTTGAGATGGTACGAAAGATATCTCAATTTTAAGTTTAGAAACACAATCCCTTAGAAAATGGTGTCGAATCTCAATGTGTTTAGTACGGTTATGATGAACCGGGTTTTGAGCAATATTTATAGCGGATATGTTATCACAAAAAATAGGAACACTTTCAAAAGAACATTTATAATCTGCTAATATTTGTTTCATCCAAAGCAATTGAGTACAACAAAAGGCCGCGGAAATATATTCGGCTTCGGCCGTTGAAAGTGAAACACAATTTTGTTTCTTTGAAAACCAAGAAACTAGGCAATCACCTAGAAATTGACATGATCCGGAAGTACTTTTACGATCATCAATATTTCCCGCATAATCCGAATCACTATAACCTTTAAGAGAAAAATTTTCATTCTTTGGATAAAATAAACCATATTGAATAGTGCCTTTCAAATATCAAAAAATCCTTTTAACGGCACTCATATGAGATTCTTTGGGATTGCTTTGAAAACGAGCACATAGGCATACGGCATGAAGAATATTCGGTCTACTTGCGGTTAAATAAAGTAAACTACCAATCATACCTCGATATTTGGATTCATCAACCGGCTTGTCTTTTTCATCTTTGTCAATCTTGACGTTTGTTGCCATTGGGGTAGAGACGGTTCTTCATTCTTCAATGCCAAACTTCTTCAAAAGCTCCTTTGTATATTTTGATTGTGAAATATAATTCTTGGCATTGCTTAATTTGAAGTCCAAGGAAGAAGTTGAGCTCCCCCATCATGCTCATTTCAAATTCACCTTGCATTAACTTAGAAAATTTCTTGCACAAGGATTCATTAGTAGCACCAAAAATAATATCATCAACATAAATTTGCATTGATAAGCAATCTTGCCCTTTTTCAAAAACAAAGAGAGTAGCATCAACTTTACCTCTTGTAAAACCATTTTGCAAAAGAAAAGAGTTAAGTCTATCATACCATGCACGGGGTGCTTGTTTCAAACCATACAAGGCCTTTTTAAGTTTATAAACATCATTAAGCCTAGAAAAATTTTCAAACCCCAGAGGTTGTTTTACATAGACTTGTTCTTGAATAAGACCATTTAAAAATACGGATTTTACATCCATTTGATAAAGCTTGAAATTTTTAAAACAAGAATAGGCAAGTAAAATACGAATAACTTCTAAACGTGCTACGGGTGCAAATGTTTCATCATAATCAATACATTCTTCTTGACAATAACCTTCAGCTACTAACCTTGCTTTGTTTCAAACAATATTGCCTTGGTCATCGAGCTTATTCCGAAATACCCATTTTGTGCCAATAATTGTTTGAGATGGAGGACAATGTACTAGTTCCCATACATCATTCCTTTCAAATTGATTAAACTCCTCTTGCATTTCTAAAAACCAATCTTCATCTTCAATAGCTTCCTTAGCATTTTTAGGCTCTTTTTGAGATATAAGAGCTTTCTCAGTAAATTTTCCTCGAGTCATTACTTTATCAAGGGGATCACCAATAATAAGATCTTTTGGGTGATCTCCCTTAAATTTCAATGCTACGGGAAGATCCGAAGTATCACCTTTGTCTTCTTGAGGAACATTTGAGCTTGAAGGTTGATCATTTTCAGTATCATCTTGAACAATGGGTTCAACAATATCCTCTTCATCACTTTCATCATTGGGTATCCTTTCAACACACGAAGCTTCATTGAATTTGACATGGATGGATTCTTCAACAACCCCACTAGTTTTATTGTAAACCCGATATGCTTTGCTCTTGGTTGAATACCCCATGAATATTCCTTCATCGGCCTTAGGATCAAGTTTGTCCAATTGATCCTTAGTATTCAAAATAAAACACTTACATCCAAATATTTTGAAATAACTAATATTTGGAGTTTTTCCTTTCCAAAGCTCATATGGAGTTTTATTCATTTTAGGACGAATATAAACTCGATTAATGACATAGCAAGCGGTACTTACGGCTTCGGCCCAAAAATATTTTGGAAGTGAAAATTCATTGAGCATGGACCGACTCATTTCTTGAAGTGTCCGATTCTTCCTTTCGGCTACTCCATTTTGTTGAGGTGTCCTTGGAGCCGAAAAATTCTCCATCAAATTCTCCACCTCGATCACTTCGAATAGACTTAATAGTATCTTCCTTTTCATTCTCAATAAGTCTACACAACTTAACAAACTCATTAACGGCATTGCTTTTATTTGTAAGAAATAGAACCCAAGTACATCTAGAAAAATCATCAACTATAACAAAAGTGTAATGTTTTTCACTTAGATTTGTTGTACCAATATCCTCATACAAATCTAGATGAAGAAGTTGTAGAGGTTTGGTTGTGGAAATTTCATTTTTGGGCTTAAAACTACTCTTAACTAATTTGTTCTTTTGACAAGTGTCACATAAGCCAAGATTTTCAAAATTCAATTTGGGTAGTCCTTTTACATGTTGGTTTTTTTAAATAATTTGCAAATTTTTATATCCAACATGTCCAAGTCGCCTATGCCATAAACTAGCTAAATCATTATTGGCGACAAGACAAGAAACATTTTGACTAACCAAATCACTTTTACAAATTTTGTAAAGATTTTCTTTTCTAATTGCTTCACAAATAATTTTATCATTATTGGAAATAAGGCATTTTTCTTTATTAAAAACAACATTATAATTTGAATCACAAAGTTGGCTAACACTTATTAAATTAAACTTAAGCCCTTCTACTAAGAGAACATTACTAAGAGAGAAAGAAGAGTTACCAATTTCTCCATTTCCAAGAATTTTTCCTTTGCCATTGTCGAACATGACCATACCCTCTTCTTGGAGCTTGATGTTGGTAAAAATTTCTCTCTTTCCGGTCATATGGCGTGAACACCCGTTGTCCACGAGCCATTTTGAATCCTCCATAGTTGTTATAGCCCCTATGACCTACAAAAGAATTATTTTTAGGTACCCTATAGTTTTGGGGTCCATGGAGGTTAGCCTTGAGACCTTTGGGTCTCCAAACAAAGCTAAAATTATTCTTCAATTTACAATGACTAACATAGTGACCAACTTTACCACAATAAAAACAAATAAGATTATGGGCACTACTAGCACGTACAAAAGTCGGACTTTGGTCTTTTTTCTTTGAAAGGGGTTGAAAAGGTTTATAGCCAAGTCCTAATTTAAAATGCTCACCTCTTTGTGCATCTAAAATTTTTGTAACTTTATATGTACTTAAGTTAAAACGGTGCACATCCTTTTTCAAACATTCAAGATCATTTGTGAGCATTTGTTTTTCGGTTTCAAGAGTACGGACTTTAGTAAAAGTAATAGCATGAGCTTTATCAAGAGATTCATAAGAAGTAAACAATTTATCTTTTTTCTAATTTAAGCTCTTTATGCTCCTTTTTTAAAGTCTTGTATTTAATAATCTTTTGAAACTCATTTTGTAATTCATCAAAATCACATTGTAAATCTTCAAATAAGGAAGAAGATGAAGCATTAGAGCGTACCTCCTTGTTTTCGTCGTCTATGGCCATAAGACCATGTTCGGATTCTCCTTCTTCGTCGGTTGTTTCAAGTAGCTCATCCCAAGTTTTGACTTCCACATTTAGAGCCTTCTTTTTCGGAAAAGGATTTTTCTTCTTTTGTTCCTCCTCCTTGAGTTTTGGGCAATCGGCTATGAAGTGCCCGGATTTTCTGCATTTAAAACATGAGTTGTCTCTCAGTTTTCTCGCCTTATTTTTATTCACAAATTTTGCAAATTTACGAACAAGTGCGGCCGTTTCCTCATCATCCTCATCAATATCATAGTATACATTATTAGAAGAATATGCAAGACCTTTAGGAATATTTTGCATACCCTATTGATTGATGGATGGTTTGGAATTTTTCCTCTCCTTGAGATAGACTTCGAAGATGAGGAGGTTCCCGATGAGCTCATCGAATTTGAGTGTCTCGAGATTTTGTGCTTCTGTGATAGCCGTCACCTTTTCGGGCCATGAGCCGGGAAGAGCGTTCAAAACCTTGGTCACCTTGTCTTCTTCGGAGATGACCTTTCCAAGAGCCACAAGAGGATTGACAATGTTGTCAAGCCTTTCCACCATTTTTGATATGCTTTCACCATCATGCATATTGAAATTTTCAAAGTCTTTCACAAGCATTGTTTTTCTTGTTTGCTTCACTTTCTTTGTGCCCTCTTAGATGGTTTCTAATTTTTCCAAAACTTCATGTGCCGACCTTATGCCTCTTATACGATTATACTCGGTGGCGGCAAGAGAGCAATGTAAAATATTTAAGGCCTTACAATTTAGAGAGAATGCAGCTTCTTGTAGTTTTCATCAAACTCCTTGAACGGTTTGGGAGCCTTGGTGCCGTCCTCCAATTTCTTGGTTGGTTTATCAACTCCTTCAATTACCACATTCCAAATATCAAATCCGCACCCTTGTAGAAAGCACTTCATACGGTCTTTCCAAAATGTGTAGTTGTTGGTGTCGAATAGTGGTGGCTTGTTGGTGGAGGCGCCGGTGGTGAGATAACTTTCGTTCATAGCCATTGATCTTTCCTCTTTACTCAGAATGAGCTAGCCAAAGAGTTTGGCTCTGATACCACTTGTTAGTCCAAGTGGCTACGATAATCTAAAGGGGGTGAATAGATTATGCCGATTTTTCGCAAATAGCCCTCTTTTTTTAATGAACAAGTAAATGACAAGAATGTAAATGCGGAAACTAAACAACACTCGATGATTTATAGAGCTTCACCCCACCTAGGGACTACGTGCTCTACCACCCCGGTATATCCGAAGTGGATTTCAAAAAGAAAAAAAGATTTTATTAACAATTACCACAATTGTTACAACACCACCTTTGAAGATTACCACAATCTTCTTACAACACCTTCAAGGAGATTACCACAATCTTCCTTCAACACCTATGAAGAGTACCACACTCTTCAACACCTAAGATCACCCAAGTGTGTTCTTACCACAAGAACACTAACAAGGATATCCTGTTTTAGATGATAGAAAAAAATCAAGATTACAACTCAATAAATGAAGTATACAAACTTTGAGTGCAAGTGTAATCAAGAACAAAAAGCCTAGACCTCAAGATTGTGCAAGTGCAAGAACTTAGGCTATTACAACAAGAATGTAAAAATGAAAGCTTTGAGAATTTTGCAGATTTCTTGTTGTATTGTATGCTTGTGTGTTGTGTCTTGTGTCTTCAAATCATCCTCTATTTATAGGAGAGTCTTCATAGACATAGGCTCCTTCTTCTTCACTTTTGTCTACAAAAAGAGGATCACAAGATGTAGAAATATTGTACAAAAATAAAAAGCAAATCTTGTTGATAAGGATTTCAACGGTAGAAATTTTGTTGTCAAATCAATATACAGGATGACCGGTCACCCTATAGAAAATTTTGAACGTTAGACAGAATTAGTGCGATCATGTACCGTTCAGAGGGGGGGTCGACCAGTCAAGGGGGGTGCGACTGGTCGCCCTAGGGTGCAACCGGTCGGCCCTGCCCTGGACCGGTCCCCCTCCCTCATTTTTCAACTCCAGTACGTTCTATTTCAAGTTTTTCATTCTCCAGTACCTGGCGACCTTTTGCTCGACCGACTGGCCGACTCTCAACTTGAAATGTTGTCCGATTTTTGTCAAAATTAAACTTCAAAAAATACTCCAAAAAATTAGTAAAAACATTTTAAATCAATTGGGAGTATTTGGACAACTTTTATAAACATTGTTTTGGTGAAAAAATCAATTAACACAAAATCATTATAAATGTTGTCCAATTTTTATCGAATAATAAACTCTAAGAAATACTCCAAAAATTGGTAAAAATATTTTAAATCATTTAGGAGTATTTGGACAACATTTATAAACATTGTTTTGGTATAAAAACTCATTTAAACAAAATCATCAAAATCTTGATAAAAACATTTATCTAACAGCATGCACGACACGATAACTTTCTTTGAAAGAAAAGATTTTGGTTGGCCACTACTAGTGCACCGAGGCATGCGAGGCGTGCTTTTATGATATATTTTAGGGTGCAGTGGGTGTTACTCCTCGGAGGATCATAGGGGTTGACAGGGGATGTGTCTCTAATAGTCACGAGGGGGCGGACCACTTGACTGTATCCTTATTGACACGTCAGGGGGAAGACTCCTAAGGGATCATTGGGGAAGACAGGGGGTGGACCTCAGGTGGTCCCGGGAGATGGCCCTAGGCGGTGTCAATATGATTATGGCCATGTGATTATTGATATTGTGTTGAGCTCTTTCCGGTGCATAGCAGGTGAGTCAAGGGCCCTATGTAAAGAAATGATTATAAATAATATATTTCAATGCATTATGTGCACTTCTGGTAAAATATCTTAGAATGCATTTGTATTTGTATTACATTGTTCATTTAACATGCATGGTTTTCGCTTATTGGGCATTAGCTCGCGTAGTTCATGCATTGTAGGTGAGTCTGGTGATGTTGGACTTCATGGGCTTACTGGGCAAGCTGCTGGAGCTCCTACAGGTTATTGAGGACAGTGTACATGGATGACGACCTGTTGGGCTATGTTGATGGGTCACCTTTCTTTTTGGTCTTGTATTATATTTTGGTTTAGGGTTGTACCCTCTTTTGGAAACTCTGATGTAAACATATACATGTAAATAGTTGGGTGATGTGGGTTATGAGTTTGGTCACATGGATGTCTGTTGTAGTTAATAACAGGGTTTGTTACCTCTTTTACTTGTGGACATGGTTTGTCATTTTCTTACAAGTAAAGTGATCTTGCTTGTTCGTTGTTAAAATATCATAGGTAAAAAAAATGTACACGTATATAGGGTTTACGCTGTCAAGTTTCACTTTTTATATTGCTTAGTAATATAGTAGTAGTATGGGTGGGCGTCACACAGCTTTTCGTAAATTGCTAGCATCTTGTTCAAACCCAATCCTCTTAGCAAGCTCACCAATACGGGATTCAGTTCTCTCCCACAATGAAGACTTCCAAGAATTTGTCGTCGGAATCATCATTCAACTTCTGTTTCTTAGAGGACTTTGATTTGCCGGTAGCACTGCTCTCAGTTTGATCAGCATGAGTCATATCAACATCATCAGTATGAGTTTGTAATTGAGGATTTGGTGGTCGGAATGTTTTCTCTGTAGTCTGTGGATTACTAGAAGGCGCACCACTCAAGATGTCTTGTATTACATCTGCAAACACTTCAGCGTTTTCCCCAGTCGCACGGTCTTTCCCAAATATTTCACACCAATCTTTGTAGTAAGGCCATGCCTTATAAGTTATAACGCATGGTTTTTGTGTTATTTTCAATCTTTACCGGCGTGTTTACCATAATAATGGGTTAGTATTGAAAGAAATAATCCTATTACGCACAACAATCTGATACATAACTTATAGGACCTAAAAATGGAATTTTACCTTCATGTATTCGTTCCATACGTCATCATTAATCATAGTCAAAGTGTTCGAGTTGTCATTCCAGCTAAATCCAGATTTTTTCGACAACATAGAATAGATAGAAGCAAAATCTTTCTTCCAGACGTATATTTTGGAGTTGATATAGGGCGAAGCCCTAAGGTCAGTTCTAGGAAACGCCTGGATCATTGACTGCTCTAGAATCCCCTGATATCCAGCTTTGAAACTATTGTCACATTTGTATCCTTTGACTACAAGCTCTTTAAGCGCATGCAGCAACACATATTCTTCTTCTGTAGTCCATGATCGTCGGCTCCCAGGGAATTTGCGCGAACTAACAGATTTTGGTACACTAGCACACGAAGACATCTACCCTGAAATGCATATACACAATTATTTACGCATATTTAATACCTCAACATCTAATATGATGCCACAGTAAAGAGCATTAAATTGACATCTAACATAAAACAATATATTTGATCACTAAATTGCACTCATAATATCGAGAAAGTTCACATTCAACATGACTCTAACTAGGCAAATGGATCACAATAGTCTGATATACAACAGTCCAAATTCTTAAAATGAAGATATAGCCACAATACAATCACCCATGAATAAGTTTAAAGGATTGAAATGTTTGTCAATGGTTCAACTTAAGACCAGCCCCTCCACTCATTAAACATTGTAGTTGCAAGCTCATCCCGCCAATTAGTCCAAATCTGAGAAGACTCCACAACATCAACAAAATCAGCATCTGCATGCGCATTCGAATGGTCTATAATGTATTCCGGAACATCCTGCTCTAGAGGATCAACAGCCATTACAGTCCGAATGAAATTTTGGAGTAGGCAACATGCCATAATGATCCGATTTTGTATCTTCATGGGATAAAATGAATTACTCCTCAAAATACCACATCTCGCTTGCAACAAACCAAATGCCCTCTCAATGATATTTCGTGCTTTAGAATGTCTTAAGTTGAATAATTCCCTATGGTTTTGCGGAGCGCTAGAGCCATGACCCCATTCATCCAAGTGGTATCTAACACCTCTATAAGGTGTTAAAAAACCAGCTCCATTTGTATAGCCACGGTCACACAGGTAATAATTACCTGAAATCGGAATGGACAATTTAAAATTACTAATCACCAAATGCCCTTCTCTAACAATATATAGTTTATTTAAAATCATTCCCTAAAAATATGTTATTCGTGCCATTAAGAACCCTGAGACCATTAGGCCGACTAACAGCATCACGTAAAACACGGCTGTCTGCTGCAGAACCCTCCCAACCAGTTAATACAAAGACAAACTTCATGGTTCGGTCACGAACAGCGAGCACATTAATAGCAATATCCCCTTTTTGATTCCTATATCGTGCTTTGTCACTAAAAAGAACTCGTACATCAATATAAGTTCCATCTAGAGCTCCTAGACATCCCTAACAAACAAACAAGTATGACAGTCAATAAAGACACTGCATTTATTAATCAGTAGCTAATAAATGTAGGTAATTATGTAAATAAATATTATATTTGTGAAGTTACCGTAAACCACTTCCATTTATTATCAGTGCAATCATCATTTACTGGTTCTGGATTGACTAATAGGATGTTATGAAGCCTAAGCAATGCTTGAAGAACCAAATTGAAGTGCTTGCTAATGGTGTAACCCGATCGCTTGAAGTCAAACTTCACGACACAGTTCTTCTTGTGATGTGCCAATACACTCAAGAAGATAGCCACTTGTTCACTAATTTGGACATGTCTGGTACGTTCTAGCCCACTTATATTTTCTAAGAGGAAACACAACCTACCAAATGTATTTCTATCCATTCGTAATTGTCTGATACAAGTTTGGTCACTTATAGCAGTTAAATCACGCATATGGGTAATTTGATCGTCTAAACGATCAAGAATTCTATATGGAGCATGCAACATCCTTGCTCTACGATGACGGCGTCGTAGCATAACGCGTCTTTGATAGTAGTAAGTGAAAAAGAATATCATTTTCAGCAGCATAAGGATTTCTTCAACAATGACAATGATATGGATATCTTCTTCATCCATCTATGTAGATTACACAATGTTTAAGTTAAATTATACCATGGCAATAATAGAATATTATTCATGCATGCTTCCACAGCCTTAACACTTCCTAAAATCAAAACGAAAATTAAGATTACATTCCAAAACATATAATTGGGACTATACATAAGTTAACCTTTTGGAATCAACAGCTTCAGTTTTCATTCTAATTAATGTATTAACCCTTAAGCAGATAAGTACTTTGTTAATACAAACAACACACAACCAAATAATAAGATCATCAGAATACGAATAGGATAAACAGCAAGGACCGACGTTCTCCCTATTTTCATACTACATAGGAGTAAGTACTTGACAATTATTTTACACATTTGAATGAGTAAATTGCACTTATTGTAAATGCAAACAATATACTCAGTGCTTATTCTTTGGAGAATTGTATATATCACAACATTTAAACCAAATAACCCAAAAATAATAGGTCTCAAAGTACACATTGAGCTACCAAGGAATGGCACATTAAAATACAGATCATACATCAACAACTTACCAGATCTTGATTCTTCTTCTTACGAATCCCCTTCGTCCAATATGCTAATTAACCCTTATTAAAACAAAAAGACAAATATATATGAGATCCATAAAATAGAAAACCACGGTTCCTAATATAAATAATATGAACAAATTCGTGAGAAGAACAAAGAGGCAACAAAACCCTAGAACTCCGATTCAAACCACTGTAATAAAATCAAATAAATTAAAAAACCCTAATGTTCATATAAAACACAGAATCAATCGGTTGCAACCATGGAATTTCATTTCAATTTTTAATTTTTACGATGCGGTCTTTTTTTTGGAGAAGATTTTGTAAAAGAAAAATTTCGATACACAAGTCCGAAAATTGAATTTCACCATACCTGATTTGCTCGATTGAAAGGTAGGGTTTCTCTTTCTGGATTTTTCCCTTTTTATCACAACATTTCAGTAATTGATCTGAAATGGAGGGGTATAGAAGTCCTTAAAATTGACTTTGTAAGGACAAAAAGGTAAATGTATATATGAGGAAGATTTGGGATTACATTATAACACCCTCCAGGCTGTGATATAGTTTCAATTGGATGTGGGATTTTTGTACGGGCTGACACATTTCAAGCGGGCCGCTCTCAATAATGCCAAACAAGCTGAAATAGGCTGAAAAAAATCCTAAACCCACCTTTTCTCTCTTTGCAAACACGCCAAAAGCTGATTAGTGATTATTTGTGGGAGTGGAAGATTAATTGTTGAAGATTTAATGAGATTTTTTTTATTTTTGGTTTTTGGCAGACTAACGGAAAGAGTTTACACAATTTTGAGAATTGAAAATTGAGGTTGTAACTTGTAATTTTAATGTGAGTGAAAGTATGTAAAAACAATAAAGTGTTGTAATAGGCTCAATCCAAAAAATTTTGTTACTAGCCCAACTATTTTCTTTGATGGCCCAACTCATAACTTTTACAAAAATTTATACAATATATTATTTTATATATATAGGGATGGGTTCTCGTGTGGCAGCCTCTTACCATGTAGCAGTGTGGATTGATCACATCCATCCATACCTTTTATTCAATGGTCCAAATTGCTATTAAAAATAATTAATTTATCAATTAATTAATAGGTGGAAAGTGCATAATAGTAACTAGCAAAATGCCATAAATCACGCCCCTACAATCAAGGGATTGATTAATATCACGTTTCCATAACTGAAATCGTGCACCATTTTAATAGTTGAACTGTACACAATTTAATAACTGACTGTACACCATTTTATATCTAACAGTGCATCATTATATAACTAATTGTACATCATCTAAAAGAACTATAAAGACAAAATGGTGTAACCATCTTCCCATTTAATAACTTAAATGTGCGACATTTGATATCTAATATTACATCATTGTATAACTAATTATACATCATCTAAAAACCACTATAAAGATAAAATGGTGTAACCACATTCCCATAATGACGCCCTACAATCAGGGATGTGATAAAGATCACGTTTTCATAACTAAATTATGCACCATTTAATAATTGCGTAATCGTGCACCATTTTAATATATAACACCCATTTTATATATAACATCGCATCATTGTATAACTAATTGTACATCATTGTAAGTAAACCACAATTGAATGAAAAGCGGGAACAATTGTAAAATTAAATACCACAAAAATCGTTGGGATTGAAAGGTGTACACTTAGTTATACAATGATGCACTATTAGATATAAAATGGTGTACAGTCAGTTATTAAGTGGTGTACAATTCATCTATTAAAATGGTGCGCAATTCAGTTATGGAAACGTGATATTAATCAATTCCTTGATTGTAGGGGCGTGATTTATGGCATTTTGCTAGTTACTATTATGCCATTTCCACCTATTAATTAATTGATAAATCAGTTATTTTTTATAGCAATCTGGACTATTGAATAAAATGTGTGGATGGATTGGATTAATCTACACACACACGGTAAAACCCCGCCACATTTGATCCTAACCATATATATATATATATATATTTGGTTCAAATGAGACCAATCCTTTAGGTTAGTCCATAAGAACACTTATGGACTCTTGATTTAAAATTTTGGATGGTGTAGATCATTTTAGTTAATTTAGGCATATAAGGGTATAATTGTACTTTTATATTTTAATTAATTATGTTAATTGGATGGTTATTAGCTATATTTAAGGAAACATAATCCTACTTTTTTTGATTACCCGATTTCTAGGGAGGAAAAATCACCAACTTCAAGCGTTTTTTCAAAATTGATAATTCTTTCCGCCATATTTGGGAACAGTCATTTTATTGTATACTTAGTTCAGTGGACTTGTATACTTAGTCATGTTTTATTGTATATTTAGTTCAGTGGATTTGTATAATTGGTTCAGTGGAGTCGTATTTTTAGTTATATAAGTAGTTTGGTGAATTTGTATACTTAGTTTTGTGGATTTGTATACTTAGTTCAGTGGAATTGTATACTTAGTTATATAAGTAATTCTGTGTAATTGTATACTTAGTTAAATGTTTCTGTATACTTAGTATTATATTAATGTATAGTTAGTTCAATGTAATTGTATACTTAGTTAAATGTTTATGTATACTTAGTAAAGTTTTAATTGTTAGGAATTTTATTGTTTAGATTTTGATGAATGCCATGTAAAACTTAGAATAGAAAGTTGGCACCCCAATTCTTGTTGTAAAATGCATTGTAACAATTAGAGTTGGCCAAGTGAGTTAAGTCAGCCACGCCCTAACATGCAAGAAGACAATCAAGACTGGAAGGAAGACTCTGCTGAGAGACAATGAGTATGGCAAAGAAGAGTAGACGGAACTCTCTTCAAGAAGCGGATGAGATGCGGTAAGTGGAGTATCGATCAAGTCAACTTGAGAAAAGCCAAGTCTCAAGTTGAAGTGATGCGGAAGAGTCATCCATGATTGGAAGTCGACTCTAAGTCACCTGGGGAAAGCAAGGAAATGCAATCAAGTCGAGATAATCGTAAAAGATCCGTTGCACGTAAATCAAGAGATTTACGTAAACAAGTAATATCTCCATACCACCTTTCTCGAGTGCTCGGTCCCGAAGCGTGCAAAAGGAATGAACCAATGGGAAGCACTACACCGTGTCGAACTCGAAAAGATGAAAGAACAATTCATACGAGGAAATGGCAATTCCAAGGATCGCAACAAGACAAGCCAACGATCGCAAGTGACTTTCAAAAATAAGCCTATCTCTTCAACGGGCAAATTTTTGAAAGATCACTATAAAAGGCCGAGGAATGACTGGAGAGAAGGTCACCCCCGAACCACGAACATTCAAGAAATTAATCAAATTGTAACCAGAAATACTCTCAAATCATTCAAAATTAATCCTCAAGCCTACATTACGAAGTACATCAATCCAACACTCACCTGTGAAGGAAAGAGAACTTCAATCAGTTGAAGAGGAAACTTTTGAAGAAAAGGGTCTACATTCCACGAAGGATTGTAGGAAGGTTCAAGGTCGAACCAAGTCTTAAGCTTTTGGAGGGCTTCGTGATCAAATCCAAAGAGCTTGAGCAAGTGAGTCAGTAGTAGCAAAGGCAGCTGCCCTGTGAAGAAGCTGAGTCGTAAGAGAAGCCACCGAGTGATCAAGGCGTCTCCGAGATCGAGTCCCAAAGGATCAAGTCACCGTGTGTGATCAAGACTTGTATCTGGACTGTTACCACTTTGTAAACCGATCATTACCTAGTGGATTCCTCCGGAGTTGGAGAAGAGAGGAGTAGAAGAATTACCCCATCTTCGAACCTCTATAAAAATTTCACCGTGTCATTTACATTTCAAAGATTTTAATTCCCGCATTTTTAATCGCTTATATCTCACGATAAATTTGCTATCCACTAGATAACTTATAAGTACTAAACCAAGCACTAAATTCTTGCTTAATCAAACTTAAGGGTGTTAAGTCTTCCGCTGAAAACAAAACCACAATCGAGTTAATTTAGAGCCAACAAATGAGTTATTCCATCAACAAAATTCGATTGAGTCTGTTGAGAGATTAACTCTCTTGAGTAACTAAATTGATCCCATCAAGGACACAAATGTGTGTAGTATCAACTCAAATATTTAAAAGGACTAAATCGAAAATTTGGTAAGGTTTATTCAACCCCCTTCTAAACCTTACACTTACACCCCTTGGGACCTACATTAATGTATTGGTAGTTTAGTGTATCATTAAAAGTTATTATCATGGAAGTTAATTGTTTATGATTGGAAAATTCGATGTTAGTATCTATATTTTAATGTATAGTTAGTTTAGTGTAATCTTAAAGTATATTTTTCATTAATTGTTGCACGATTTTATTGCCATATTTGAAAATTTGAACGAGTGGACAAATGATGAAGGAAGATACAACCTGGACAATGTTGCCAAGGACATCCTTTACAAAACCTGGGGATGTTCAATAAAGTCAAATCATGCAAAACGGCTAAAGAAATCGGGACAAGGCGATATTGATTTGTGAAGGCTCGTGAGCAAATCAAAGAAAACAAATTATCGGTGGTCATCAGATTAAATTTGAGAACTTCAAAATGATCTCGGGAGAGAACCTGGATCAACCGGATGCTCGGTTCACGTAAATCACAAATGAGTTATCCGCACTTGGAAAGGAATATACACGAAGAAATGTGTATGAAGATCCTAAAAAGTCTTCCAAATGAATGGGAAATGAAGGTCATGGCACCGAGACATTCCATGGACCTATCAAAGACATCCAACCATGAGTTATTCTCGGACCTCAAAGCCTACGAGTTTGAGCCGAGAAGAAAAGACCAGGAAGAGACAGTTGTACCCAAAAACAAACCGCTCTAATTGTCAAAGATGGGAAGAGAGCCGAGGTCAAAGAAGTCATTGACCCGGAAGAAATAGCCCGATGGTTAAAAGATTCAACAAGTTCTTTAATAAGAACTACAAGAGAGGAAAGGGTGAATCTTCCGGAAGACACTCGGCTCCTCCCAAATCAAGGGAAGATAGGCCAACCAAGAGAATGATCATCAAAAAAAATTTGCCGAGTATCAAAGGGTGACAATCCAAGAATGGAAAGAGTCGATCAAAAGGTTGAATATCTATCTTTGG
This sequence comes from Rehmannia glutinosa, assembly GCA_016081115.2. NCBI lineage: Eukaryota > Viridiplantae > Streptophyta > Magnoliopsida > Lamiales > Orobanchaceae > Rehmannia > Rehmannia glutinosa. The sequence goes on along the minus strand of JABTTQ020003257.1, from coordinate 346,354 downwards.
AATTGTAGACAACCAGTCACTATGTCATTGATTGTCCATATCCTGTAGTCAACAAATACGAGGATGAAGAAGAAAGGAAGGTCTTGAGAAAGAAGACAAGAAAGGAAAAAGGCAATGATGGTCGCAGAGATCGCCGAAACAAAAGTCAAGAGAGACAGTGATTCGAGAGAGCGATGAAGCCGACTACTAAAGTGACTCACGAAGAAGAAGCCCGATCCGCTTGATGGCCAAAGAACAAGATCAACTCGACCAAGAAGATGAGGTACAATCTAACTCATCAAACTCGGAAACACTAGTGATAGTGATCGTGACACACACACTTCATCACCCACTGATCTTTATGATTCATTAGGCAAAATGATGAAAGATTTTGAACACATTAAATCCTCACACACACTATTGAATGAGGAAAACAACTACTCAAAAGTCAAAACTCAAAGCCGACTAAGGAGTTGAGTACTCTAAGTCAAATAGTGATGAGAATGAAAGTTTAAAGGCTGAAAATGCTAAATTAATAGCAAAATTGCTGATATAGAAAAGAGGGAGAATGACCTAAAGAATGTTATGCCTCATTCACTAAGGCATCTAAATCATTGGATGATCTTATTATGAGTCAAAGAGAGTGTGGAGACAAGACAGGCTTAGGATTTAATTCCTCTGCTATGTCAAACCTCAAAAGTAATTTTGGAAAAATGATCTTCAAGCCATGAAGAGTCCGAAAAATCCAAAACTATAAATGTTGCACACACATTCACTCCAAAGCACAATAACAAGCAAACTGGCCTTGGTTATAAAGGAAAAGGAAAACAGCCAGATTGAGTGTCTTTGAAAGGACAGTGAGAAGAGATTCACCGAGTCCTCAAAGAAACTCCAAACAGAAAATACTCTGTAAAGAAGAAGCGAGCTACCAAAAACCCCAAAACCCATAAAGGAAATACATATGATGGGAATGGTAGAAAATATCCAAGACAAGTGATTGGAATAATGTGAACTATCGGATAGACTTATGGAATATAAGCCCAAATGGCAAAGGCCTAGAACTCAAGAAAGGTCATTCCAAAAGCATAAGAGCTTTCATCAAAGACACATATGCACCTAGGCACTACACTCAAAGACACCACAATTACCCAAGGAAGGCAATTGCTAAAACACATATGCAGCATACGACAAAAGAGACAAACTGTATAAACCTAGAATCCCCAAGCAATTTGCCAGGATTAATTATGATTATGGCACGATAGATGGCAACCCCTTAGAGTCAAATCATTTGGCTATAGGTTGGTTGGATCATCTTACAATTCTAACCCCTCGGACCCGCATACAAGTATGGGTACCTAAAACTTAATTTCCTTGATTGCGTTTCAAGGAATGTGAAAGTGCGGAACCTGGTACATGGATAGTGGTTGTTCCGGACATATGACAGAAATAAGAAAAACCTGTCAAAGTTCAAGGAAGTTAAAGGAGCAAAAGTCATATTTGGAGGAAATGAAGCTCCTGGTGAAATAAGAGGCATTGGATCCATCAAGAGGAATGGATTAGAAATCACAGATGTTGCATATGTTGAAGGACTAAACTTCAATTTACTAAGCATCGATCCAACTCGTGACAAGGGCTACAATGTTGGATTCAACATGGGTATATGCCAAATCAAAGATATTGAATCAAATGAAGTTGTCTTTGCGCAAGGATGTAGACAGAAAAATATATGTATGTAGTGGATTGGTCAACTCGCAACACCCAAAGACTGTCTACTTGCAAAAGAAAGCGCAATTTGAATCAAGTTGGTTGTGGCACAAAAAGTCGAGTCACCTGAATTTCAAAACGATTAACAAACTTGCAAAAGTAATCTTGTGGAAGGACTTCCGGACTCGATACAAGAAGGAAAGTATATGTGACGCATGTCGAAGGAAAACAAATCAAGTCGTCATTCAAAGAAAAGACATGCCCATCCTCAACGAGAATATTGCATCTCGCTTCATATGGATCTATTTGGCCCAAAGGAACCAGCCCGATAAGTGGAAAGAAATACACCTTGGTGGTAGTAGATGACTACTCAAGATATACATGGACAATATTCATGTATAAGAAGAAAGAAACTCTACAAAAACTACCACAAATGATGAAGAGGATTCAAAACGAGAAGAGTCAAACCATTATCAAAATAAGATCGACAAGAGGAACCGAGTTTGTCAATGGAATAATAACTCATTATTGTATTGAGAATGGGATTGGTCATGAACTATCGGCCAGCAAGGACTCCACAAACGAAATGGAGTTGCGAGAAGAAGGAATAGAACCCTCAAAGAAGCGGCCAAGACCATGTTAGTCAAGGGCTACCAAAAGATTTTGGGTCAAGCAATCAACACACTTGCTACACTCAAAACAGATGTATGATAAATGACAACGACAAAGACTCCTATGAGATCCGGATCGAAGAAAACCAAATGTTGCATATTTGAGAATATTTGGATGTAAATGCTTCATCCACAACAATGGCAAAGACAACCTAAAGCTTTTGATGCTAAAGTCGACGAAGGTATCTTCTTAGGATACTCAAACAAAGCAAAGCCTACTGAGATACTCAACAAAAGGACTATGGTTGCGGAAGAATCCATTCATGTAGTATTCGATGAGCCAAATGTAAATGGAGAAGACATTGAAGAGTCACCGATAAGTTTGAATCATCCAACCATACGTAAGAAGAGTCCTATCTTTGAAGGAAGGGGATTATCAATTCGAAGAAGATGAGATAGTTGAATCTCAAAAACAAAATGGAAAATTTGCGGCTAAGTGATTACGAGAGAGCCGACCCGACGGCAACAACACAATGCAAGTCGATCGAATCCAGACTAACTTACTCCAACCTGATGTAAGATGGCCGAGAGATCATCCACGTAACTTGTCATTGGAGATATAAGAGAAGGTGTCAAAACAAGATCCGAACTCAACAAGAAGCTATGTTCACATGCTTCATCTCACAAATAGAGCCCAAAGACGTGTCACAAGCATTGGACGACACACATTGGATTCAAGCTATGCAAGAAGAGTCAATCGGTTTGAAAGAAATAAAGTGTGGGAATTAGTGCAAAGACCCATACATCAAAATGTTATTGGCACCAAATGGGTGTTCGAAATAAGATGAACGAGGAAGGTTACGTGGTAAGAAACAAAGCAAGATTAGTAGCCAAAGGATATTGCCAAGAAGAAGGGATAGATTTTGATGAAACATTTGCCCTCTGTAGCAAGATTGGAAGCTATAAGGATGTTTCTTGCCTATGCAGCTCATAAGGATTTCATTGTATATCGAGATGGATGTAAAAAGTGCATTCCTAAATGGTTTATTGGAAGAAGAAGTGTATGTTGAACAACCTCCAGGATTTGAGTAGAAGACTCTTGGAGATAAGGTATACAAACTCAAGAAAGCTCTATATGGATTGAAACAGGCACCCGAGCATGGTATGATACTTTGTCACAATTCCTAACCGAAAATGGATTCACAAAAGGAAAAGTAGATAGAACACTTTTCTAATTCAAGACAAAAAGAGTATCTTGCTTGTTCAAATATATGTGGATGACATCATTTTTGGATCCACAAACAAAGAGTCGTGTGAAAAGTTTTCAAACCTCATGCAAAGTAAATTTGAAATGAGCATGATGGGAGAGTGACATTCTTCCTTCACTTCAAGCAAATGAAGGATGGAACCTTCATAAGTCAAACAAAATACACCGAGATTTAATGAAGAAGTTTGGTATGGAGGAGAAGTCCTGCAGAAAAATACCAATGAACACATCATCAAAATGGACATGGATGCGGATGGCAAGCCTGCAGATCAAACAAGATACTGAGCACTTATTGGATCAACTGCTCTATCTCACAAAGAAGCGGGCCGGACATCACCTTTCTTTGTAGGTGTATGTGCAAGATTTCAATCTGCTCCAAAAGAGAGCCATATGGCAAAGCTAAGAGAATATTGAGATACTTGAAAGGAAGCCAAGAAGTAGGCCTATGGTATCCAAAGGAAGGAGGATTCAAGCTAATTGGCTATTCGGACTCGACTATCTTTGGATGTAGAGTTGACAGAAGAGCACCTCGGCACATGTCAAATGCTAGGAAACAGTTGATTTCTGGTTTAGCAAGAAGCAAAACTCAATAGCCACCTCTACAAAATGAGCGAGAATATATAGGCATGGGCAAATTTATTGTGCCAAGTCCTATGGATGAGACAAAGAAATGAGAGACTATGAAGTTGAAGAAAAAGAAATTCCAATCATGTGTGATAACACAAGTGCAATTGCAATCACTCAAAATCATGTGTTGCATTCAAGAACAAAGCATATTGATGTCGATATCACTTCATAAGAGATCATGTTGAAAAGAAGGACATCATCCTGGAATATATCTCAACCGATAAACAACTAGCCGACATCTTCACAAAACCATTATGTGAGTCAAGATTTGAAGAACTCAAGCATGAGTTGGGGTTAATTGAAATGAGTTAACATTGAGAAAACACAAAGAAAAGAAATGGAACAGAAAAGGGGGTGAAAAAGAGTCGAAAATAGAAATCACTCAATAAATTAGTCAGATCGGAAAGACAAACTACACCGAAGGTGATAGATAGTGAGTCACTAAGAGAACTATGAGAAGTAGAGTTAAATCGGCTAAGGGATAAGTTTGTAACTTATGAGCAAAATGACAAAAACGCTCGTCGTTTTGACTAAGCGGGAATGTTTTAAGGAATACGTCGATAATGATGATGTGTACGATACATAAAGTTGCACACCAAGCTTATGATTGGATATAAATGTTGCCGCATTAAATACGAGACATTAAATGCTAAATAGGCGTGCATAATCTAAGCCGTTGATTTTGATCACATTTCAAAAACCACCCGCACGTCCTTTCATAAACCATATTTAAACCATTTTCGTCCGTTTCTCTCTCACACTTCTAAAACTGTTCATTTCTTTCTCTCAAAAGCAAGGCAAAAATTCTCTCGAAACCCTATCTATCTTCAAATCAATTTCTGAGTTTTTCCTTGATATAATCCTGAAAAATGGCACCAACTTATGACTTTACCAAGTTAGGAAAGCAAATCCACACCGCTCTACGGTGGATTTCGACGGAATGGTGAAACAGGGTCCGACGACACCCTAGTGAAGAAAATCGCTGAAAAGTTGGAAACGCGTCGGTAAAACCGTTTCTAACTTTAGAATATCCGATGACCTATGTGGAGGAAGTCGCACAATTCTACGTGAATGCTAAGATTCACGATGAAGGAATAAAGTCATCTTCACGGAAAGCGGTTGACTATCTCTCGCCAAGGATTTGGTGAACACCGCTCACTACCAAATGAAGGAGCATCGAGAGATTAACGGCGATGTAAACCTGGGATGCTTGGAAAGAAATAGCCAAGCCCGATCGTGTCTTTGATAAAATAATATACACAAACAAAACAAAAGATCACTGAAAGAGGATTATCACAAGTTGTTGGACATAGTTGCCAAATGTATTGACATCAAATTTGGAGAACTATCAAAAGCAAAGTCGATCATAATGGCCGCAATCATCGCAGAAAAAAGATAAACTCAATGAGTTTGTCTCTACAGGACTGCCCGCAACGTGGGAACAAATCCTTCAAGGAAGATGGCTCATTTGGAGGATCCCAGGATATGGCCTAGTGATTGGCCGACCGATGGAGGTGAAAGGAGTCCCTCTTAGACATGGGAAAGCATTCCATGTTAATAAGAGGATGTTGAGCAAATCTCTCGGCACACGTAAGAGAGCTTACGCCAAGAGAGGCGACACAAGTGAGGGGAATCATTGACCCGAAGATACGATTGTTTCCTCTCCAACCAAGAAGAAAGCCCTGCGGTACTTCTAAGAAGATCGCCGCCCTCGCAGAGAAGTCACCGCCCCAGAAAGTGTCTCCCGCCCAGCTGCGGCGGCGGTCGAGAAGGACTCACAAATACCTTCTCCGATCGTCAAAAAAGGAGAAGCGAAGCCAAGACGGCCCGCCTCAAAAAAGACACCAAGACGCCCCGCCGCTCAAGACTCGAGGGACACCGTCTCGAACCGAGAAATCCCTCCGTACAAACTAGAGACGAAGAAGAATCATCTAGCAATCCGAGCTTGAGAAACCGGTGAGTCGACCCACTCAGTTGAGCAGAACTGGAAGGCTGGAGAAGTAAATCTCCGGATGTAGTTGATGAAAACGACCAAGTCTGATTGTAGTTCACAGAGGCAACCCGAAGACACAATTTAGTTCACACAAAAACAAAGAAGAACTGCTTTAGAGCGGATAGTGATGTAATGATCCTATCTCCACCTTACCCGGACATCCAAAATCGTTTGCGTGAGTGGAGGAAATGGAAGTTGAGTAAGTCGAGGAACAGTTCCAACGACACGAGTTTATAGAAGAAGAAGAGGAACCTGCTAAATTTCCTTGGACTAAACAACGTGCTCCCTCAAAGACTTGATGAAGACAATGCATAGACATCCCGCATTTTCAAGGAAAAGGAGAGAGAAAAGCAAGGCGAGGAAGCCGAGGCACGTGAGAAGGTCCAACATCCGCCCTATCTCCGGCACAACAAAACACACACATCCTCTCATTGATGTCTTCTCTCTGACGATGATGAGGATTCGGAGAATGTTTAACTCTGAAAGAGTTGCAAATGCAAAGCAAGCATTGCATGAATCCGAAATCCTTCACGAGCAAAGACGATGGAGGGACCGGAGAGTCCTCGAACACAAACCGAAATTGATCCAATGGGAGTGGTTCAAAGAAATCGCCATTTGTTGTTCTTTGCCACCACTTCCCCACTCACTCGGAAGAAGCGATAAGGGACCTGGCAATGAAACCGGGACAATGGGGACCCCAATCGAGCCAACCCCTATTGAAGGTGTTTTACCACCTGCCCCAACGGTGAACATTCAATCGAAACAGTAGGGAGTTTGGAGACGAGTGACCCCATTCAAGTCACTCGGTGGTGCGCCCGGTGAGGGGAAACTCCTCCACCTGCAAAGCAAGGTCGGAGGATCTGCAGATGACTCCACAACGAATCAAGGAGGCAAATGAGAGAAATTACAAACACAAGAAGAAAGAAAGTTGCCATCAACGAAGCTCGGGCGATTGAGATTGTCTCACTGAGAGGTGCCAACCGCTCTGAAGGCTAATGACGCTGACTGATGCGATCGAGGCACGAGGAAGAATGACCCAGGAGTTAACACTGCAGGCGATGAAAGTGCAATCCATGGGGTTGAGACTCCAATGGATGCCACCACGAAAGACCCTAAGACAGTGACATTGTCGAAAGGGAGGACCAAGACCTCACTGCAGAGAGACTGCTGGAGGTATCAAGGCCCACGGGAGGTTGAGACTTCCCGGGGTAAAGAGGCTCAAGTAGAGAACATCCCTCCTGCTATCATCGACCCATCGATAAGGAGATAAGCGCACTTCATGATTCCCAGGATAATCCTGATGTAACCTTTCCGGGATCGGGCGATGAAGAAGTTCGAGTCATCCCCGTGCCAAATCCAAAAGACTCAGTGCGGATGTTCCAAGCACGAGCAAGTCGATCCCAAGACTACTCGTCAAACCTTTAACTTTGATGATGAGCCACCAATGGAAATCTCAACATCATCCGATGATGCTTCGATAAGGCCGAGGACCACTCTACTCAAATGGAAAAATCACCGAGACCAACGAAGTTGTTGAGATAAATTGAGGCTCAAAGCGGGTCCACTTCACAACAAGACCCAAACAACAAGAGACCAATGCGCAGGCTCTTCAAATCGGTAGGGTCGATTCCTAAAAGAACTTCACGCGCACCGCTTATCATCGAACAAATTCCGGTTGGCGGTGATGAATCTTTTATAGAATCTTTTCCTTTTTCCCTGGAGGTACCCGACCTCCATGAAGAGTCGAGAAATGAACGCGCACGCTATCACGCACACTCCGTTTTCTCATCGGTACCATTGTTCCAACCGCTTATGACTTTGATGTTGTATGGCCATCACCGCAACGGAAGAATCAACGAGGTTCGAAAAGTGTTCAAGGCACTATTTGTTGAGGTTGAACGGATGGAGAGGCATCGAGCCTCTTTGGACATGCGATGGACAACGGAGATGCCAACCTTACAAAATAGACTTGAGAGGCATAATAGTCGAGAATAAGGGAATGGTGGCAACAAAGAAGAAACAATGCGTGTTGAACAAGTCGATTCTTCAGGACATTGTTCAACAAGTCTGGTATGGAGAGAGGAAAATGCTTTGATGCAAAAACGAAACGAGAGAACATATTGAGCACATGCATGAAGCTCATACTCTGAGATAAAGTCAACTGCGTGAGCAAAATACGAATGATCTCTACGCGTTTGGAAGAACACATGACTAGAAAATTCATCTTCTCATGGCCGAGATGAAGCTGATTTCAGAGAGTCAACGCTACTCGATCCAAATTCCGTCTTTGCTTACAATGCAAAGACTTGAAGCAGAACTTCGACTATCGCCAGGCTCGACTTCCCGCTTGCCAAATGTTCCCCGGGTTCCTCTATCCTTTGATGATGCCAAAAGGGGGAAGATGAATACCTTAAAGCGCTAAAATCTTAAGTCGAAAAGAAAGGAAGCGGTGAGAAGGAAAATCAATTAGGAAGTTTTGAAACAAAAGAAAGGAAAGCTTGTTGAGGGGAAGGATCGGCGGATGTGACATTGATGATTGCACAAACCCCCAACAAGGTCCTCACACACGACATTATAAGCGGAAACTCCGCGTGACTCGCCACTCCAACACTCTGCTATATCCATGGTTGATAAGAGAAAAACAATTGAAGCGAGGGATGAAGGAAGTGGAAGGAAGAATGGATGCCCGGGTTATGAACATCTTGAAAGAACATGGAGGCATTCCAAAGAGACAGAGACACTTATGCCATCTCGGATGTCGGGACAGAGCCACGATCGTTGATGAATTTAAAACGCTCGAATCAAAGGATACTTTGCAAATATGTCTATGGCTCAAGCTTGGGACTTGTATCGGGAAAAGGGTCTCACGTTATGTGAAGAAGGCGACGAGCGCGAGACTACCTAAGTGATCGCTCTGCCGGTCACTCCACCGGTCACTCACCGAAAGAAGAAGACCCCGACAAAGATACGCCCGAGGTAGAGGAAGAAGCGAGAGTGGAGGAAGAAGCTTGACTGGCCTCTGCCCAAAACATTGAATATGTGGATCCGGGGAAAGAAAGGAGGGATCTACGGGGTGGGTTGACCAAGTAGCAAATTTGCAAGTGGCTAAAACTAACGCCCAGGTATGTAAAAAACTAGAAGAAAAAACAAGAGACAAACTCAGCTATGGGAGGAGAGACAGGAAAGAATAAGAAAAGATGAAGTCGCCGAGGAAGGCATATGAAAAGAAAAAGAAAGGCGGTGACGGCGACGAGAAAAAGAGAAGAAGAGAAGAAAATGTTGAACAAGATGAAAGAAGGAGACAAATGAAGGAGATGAAGTGTTGTTGTCCAACCTTCGTGTATTTCACTATGTAAATACATACAATGTAAGTCTTCCGTAATAAAGCTATAAATTCTTTATTTTTTTCCGTGTAGACAAATATTTACTCGATACACCTTGTAAACAATTGTGTAAAAGAACAAGAATGATATGATCAATAAAAAGAATTGATTCTACGCATACATTCTATGTCAATACACTATCTGTATATATCTTTGATGTTTGCATTTTTGAATGGTTTAAGTTTTGGCATCATCAAAAAGGGGGAAATTGTTAGGAAATTTATTGTTTAGATTTTGATGAATGCCATGTAAAACTTAGAATAGAAAGTTGGCACCCCAATTTTTGTTGTAAAATGCATTGTAATAAATAGAGGCTGGTCAAGCCGAGTTAAGTCGCCTACGCCCAACATCCAAGAAGACAACCAAGACTAGAAGGAAGACTCATTTTGCGAAGACAATGAGTATGGCAAAGAAGAGTAGACGGAACTCTCTTCAAGAAGCAAATGAGATGAGATGCGGTAAGTGGAGTATCGATCAAGTCAACTTGAAGAAAAGCCAGTCTCAAGTTGAAGTGACAAAGAGTCATCCATGATTGGAAGGCGACTCTAAGTCACCTGGGAAATCAAGGAAATGCGGTCAAGTCGAGATAATCGTAAAAAGATCCGTTGCCGCAAAATCAAGAGATTTACTTAAACAAGTAATATCTCCATACCACCTTTCTCGAGTGCTCAGGTCCCCGAAGTGTGCAAAAGGAATGAACCAATGGGAAGCACTACACCGTGTCGAACTCGAAAAGGTGAAAGAACAATTCATACGAGGAAATGGCAATTCCAAGGATCGCAACAAGACAAGCCAACGATCGCAAGTGACTTTCAAAAATAAGTCTATCTCTTCAACGGGCAAATTTTTGAAAGATCACTATAAAAGGCGAGGAATGACTCGAGAGAAGGTCACCCCGAACCCACGAACATTCAAGAAATCAATCAAATTGTAACCGAAAATACTCTCAAATCATTCAAGATTAATCCTCAAGCCTACATTACGAAGTACATCAATCGAACACTCACCCGTGAAGGAAAGAGAACTTCAATCGGTTGAAGAGGAAACTTTTGAAGAAAAGGGGTCTACATTCCACGAAGGATTGTAGGAAGGTTCAAGGTCGAACCAAGTCTTAAGCTTTTGGAGGGCTTCGTGATCAAATCCAAAGAGCTTGAGCAAGTGAGTTGTAGTAGCAAAGCGCAAATGCCACCTGTGAAGAAGGCCGAGTCGTAAGAGAAGCCACCGAGTGATCAAGGCGTCTCGGATCGAGTCCCAAAGGATCAAGTCACTTGTGTGATCAAGACTTGTATCCGGATGTTACCACTTTGTAAACCGATCATTACCTAGTGGATTCCTCCAGGAGTTGGAGAAGAGAGAGAGAAAGAATTACCCCATCTTCGAACCTCTATAAAAATTTCACCGTGTCATTTACATTTCATTTTAATTCTTGCATTTTTAACTCGCTTATATCTGCTGATAAATTTGCTATCCACTAGATAACTTATAAGTACTAAACCAAGCACTAAATTCTTGCTTAATCAAACTTAAGGGTGTTAAGTCTTCCAATAAAAACAAAACCACAATCGAGTTAATTTAGAGCCAACAAATGAGTTATTCCATCAACGGCTCGATTGAGTCTGAGAGATTAACTCTCTTGAGTAACTAAATTGATTTGTCCATCAAGGACACAAATGTTGTGTAGTATCAACTCGAATATTTAAAAGGACTAAATCGAAAATTTGGTAAGGTTTATTCAACCCCCCCTTCTAAACCTTACACTTACACCCCTTGGGACCTACATTAATGTATTGGTAGTTTAGTGTAATTGTATACTTAGTTAATTGTTTATGTATACTTAGTAATGTTTTAATGTATAGTTAGTTTAGTGTAATTGTATATTTTTCATTAATTGTTGCACGATTTTGTTGCCATATTTGAATAATTTGCAGGTTCGAATAGGAAGGGAGAGAAAGGAAAGTTGAATCGCTTGATTATGGGGACGTAATCAATAAAAAATCACGTCCCTAATTTTTAGGAAGCGGTTACTATATTTAATTTTCTGTATTCCTATTTTACCCCTTCTGTTGTATACTTACTTATGAAATGTTGTATATATTATAATATATCTTGGCCATTAATTTACTATTTGGATGGTGTAGATTTGGTCTCATGGATCTCCTCCCTAGGATGGTCTCATATATCTCTCCCTATATATATATATATATATATATAGGGTTTGGATCTGGTGAGTCCACATTAGTTATATGAGTATGTGAGACCAAATCTGGAGCATTGATTTATTTTTTAAACGGTCTGGATTAATCAAATTTTTGTCATTTTTAATGGTTCATTTATTGGAAAAAATGACTTTTTTGTAATTCTAAGTTATATCAGTTTTTAGGAAGGAAGTTATATTTGGTAGTGGGTTTTCACGTTGCTACAATTAAGGGACGGTTTCACATCTGATTCTCTTCCAAATCTTTTCAATCTCTTCACTTAGCAAAACTTCATATCCACAACACTCGTGAGTTTTTCGCAACTATGAGAAGAATATCCATCTCCACAAGTATTTGCTCAAACAGACCATCGTCTCCATCAATAGCCTAGACTATGTTGATTTCCAATCAGGTAAGAAAAAAAAAAAAAAAAACTGGATTTAGCGATTTTTTTTCTTTTTGAATTTTCATTTCCAAATTTCATCCCCCTCAAAATTAGAACAAGGATTATGAAGTTCTATCTTTCTTTATTTTCAGTGGTTCAGATTTGAAAGAACAAGGTTATCGAGAACAAAAAAACTTAAAAATCCCACATTCCCTCGTCCATGACTTTCACATATAATTTCCGAAAAAAGCAGAACAAATGCTTATCGATTTTAAGTATCTTTTATTTATGTTCTTTTAAATGCATAATTAGGATCTGTTGTGGGTTTTGTTTTTTTATTTTCGATTTTACTGGATTTTTTAGGTATATTGTTGTAGTTATTAGGATGTTGCTAATGTCTCTTATGAATGAATGAGATTTTTAATTGAAAAAACAAAGTTGGCAGACAGGGGGTAATTAGGACTGCCATATTTTTTCTAAATCTGGGGGGATTGCTTATTGAGGGTTTGAACTGCTTATTGTGGTTGATAATTCTGCTTATATATGGTTTGCAATATGCTTGTGTATATTTTATATTATGCTTACAAAACAGAGGGTAATTAGTATTGCCATATTTTTTCTAAGTCTGGGGGATTTGCTTATTGATGTTTTATAACTGCTTATTGTTGTTGATAAATACGCTTATCTATGGTTTGTTTTATGCTTATATATATGTTATATTATGCGTATGATTGATTATTTTTTATGCTTATAAATGATTGACTGTTAATGAATGCTTTATATAACTGACTAGTGTCCTTTTTTGGATAGATTTTCTGTTGGAAATGGCAAAAGAGAGTATGAAAAGGAAGGCCGCAGCTAGTTGATTTTGGGACGGGCGAATGAGTTTGCTAAAACGAGTTAGGATCACAACGAAACGTTGTTGTTTCATACCTTTGATCAAATTGTTGAATATTGTAGTATTTTATAGCCATTTTAAATCTGGTTGGTTTTGACGTACATGCGTAGTTGATATACGAATGTTTTCTAGTTAGTGCCGTATTTATTTCATGGTTTTTGGATACTGTAAGTAAGATTCAATTGCTTTGTAAGCAATTTGGTTGGTATAAATATGTTATGGGATAGACGGGTACATGTATATCTTATATTTTTTACTTATTTTTTCCACGAAAAACTTGATCAAAAAGCATTATATCATTCGTACACAAGCAATTCTTTACACACCAATAAGCAATTAAACATGTGGGATTGCAAAACTAATTTTTGCCCGAATGTTGAATTATTTGCTCGAAAAGCATTACAATAGTCACAAATAAGCAGTACATAGTACGTCATTAAGCAGTAAAAATTTGGTCAAAATTCATTCCTTCTTTTGGATTCATATTTTCGTCACATTCCGGTATCCAGTTCGGAGTTGAATCCGATGTTATTTCAATATGTTGCTGTGGCACATGTGCAATCCCACCTGATTCAAACAAAATAAATAATTAAGCAACATTTAGAATGTACTTAAGCATATATTTATGCACATGTAAGCAAAATTCTAGCCATAACTAAGCGAGTCTTTGGGTTAAAAATATTGGGGACATAATCAAAATTTTGAATACGTACAAGCAAGTATTCGTACATATCTAAGCAACATTTTAGTATTACCCAAGAAAATTTCTGGGTTAAAAAAACCGTCAACGATTGAATGAATGAGAGTCCATATAAATATAAGTTTTTGATTTTTGCATAACATGATAGTTCTTATCAAACAAATTATTATTAATGTGAGAGTTTAAAACACAGTAAAAACTAAGCAACATTTTGCATACGTGAGAGCAAGTATTTAAGCACATATAAGCAACATTCTGGCCATATCAGGCAACTTTTTTTTAAAAAAAAAAATGGGAATGACGAATGAATTTCTGCAAACATGACAGTTTCTGCATATTCGCAAGCTTGTGCATAATTACAAGCATGTACATAAGCATAAATAAGCAAAATGTTAATCATTTAGAAGCAAAGTTCTGGGTAAAGAAAAAATTGGAATGATGAATCGATGCTTAGTTTAAAAACTGCGAATCAAACTTTTAATGGATTCAGTAAAAATGGACAACCTAAATAATCGAAACGCGAGAAAATGGTTACCTTGTTGTTCATGAGTGTTGAAACAATCTTCGTATGTGTCATCCATTTTTTGTTTGTTGCTTGTATTCTCAAACTATCTACTTGTATTTTGTGGGAGATGATTTTCTATGCAACAAATTCGGTGGAGAATGAGAATAGAAGACTGATTCGATTTTGCTTACAGGATTGTGATTGCAACGTTGAATCAAGGATGCCACCAATTGTGGGTAACTCCCCTATTTTCATGGGATTTACTAGATTTATCCAACCCCCCTATTTTTTATGTGGACTAATTTGCCCTCATTTTGACTTTACCATATATTTTATTAATATTAATCAGAATTAATAATAGCCATTGAAATATGTAGATCTACGGTCTGGATTTGGTCCTATGTACTCATGTAATAGGGGGGTCCTATATAACCCTTCCCCTATATATATATATATATATACACTAGTATATCACCCGTGCGACGCATAAAGTGTAATATAAGAAAGTATTATATAGTTTTGTTATTAAGAAATTGATACATTGTAGGAATTGTAATGAGGCGGGACATGAGGGGTATCTCAATACTCAAACATACCCCATTTCTTTGAATAGTTGACACGTATTGATCGAACAAAATAATGTAGGATTTATTAAATAATAATCATTACAATAACTTAATACATTCTTACAAATTATCATGTTAAATATCCAACTATAAATGAAACTATTGAAAAAATGGGAATAAAAAAATGATTATATAATATAGACAAATGAGAAAAAATAAATTGATTATTTATTTGAAGCAAGTGTATACATCTGTTAAAAACACTTTTTGAGTTATCTAGAACTTTAAAAATTATATGATCGCTTACTAATTTTTCAAAACTCAATTAAATTAGATCAATGGAGACAAATAAATTAATAAATTTTTAAAATTTATACCAACAAATTACTGTACTTATTAATTTAATAAATAAAATCATAGTGCCATTTGATTTATCCACAACAATATTACTCAACTTAAATCATGATTATATGAAAATAAATTTATCTAACAGAAATAAATAAACAATATTTTTTTATTTGTTTAGATTAATGAATAAATACAAATAAATAAATAGACGTTTTTATATAATCAATATTTACTTATTTTGTATCCAAAAAGTATATTCAATATTTATTTCTACAAAATTCATATATATATATATATATTTTATTTCTAAAATCGCTATATAATGCAAATTTAAATATACATATTTATCTTCTTTATCAATATCTAAATTTGAATGTCTTTTTATTGATTTTGTGTTATATATTATATTTATTTATATTTTTTTAAGTCAGATTTGGAATTGTAAATTGTTCTCCATATTTGTGTTATAGTATTCGGACCATATAGTATACTGGTTAATTTTTAAATTTGACAATTACCAAACATTTGGTTATACTTATCCATCAAGAATTATGATTTGTAAGAAATTAAATAAAATAAATACTAATTTTTGTGAAAAATAAAATAAAAATAGTAACTATTAAATTCATATTCACATTATGTGTAAAATCCTACCAATTTTACACCTATGAGAATCTATAAGAATTTAATTTACTCAAAATAATAAATTTAAATTATTTAAATTAAGAAAGTATAAAAATTGCATTTTATTTTTTTACTTTAATCATTAGAATATACCCAAATTATGCTAAGGTCCAAATTAGATTTATTGAAAACTTGGAATTACATTTTTTAAAAATTAGAAAGTATGATGTATTAAATATGTTAATATTTTGTATCATTGTTTTTTCATTTCAATAGTAAGATTTTATTTTGTAATTTTTAATTCATAAAATAATTTTAGATATAAATTGATTGTATGTGAATTTATCCAATGATTTATATTTTCATTATAATAATATTTTGATTTATATTAATATTTTTTAGGTTTTATTAGATGATTTTAGGACTTACTAAATAAATTTTAGATTTATTTTATAATTTTAAGGCTTTATTCATAATTTCTTATTTATTTATGTAATTTTATGAATTATTGGATAATTTTAGATTTATAGAATATTTTATAGATCTTATATGTTTTTTTTTTAATTTATTTAATTTATTTTTAATTTTAAGTTTTAAATTTTTATTTGGTCAGTCTTATCAAATAATATTTAGATTTATTTTACAGTGTTTTGATTATTAAATAATTTTGAATTATAAATTATGTGAAAATAGATAAACATAAGTTTTTAAATTAAGGGATTATAAAAATAGATGTCAAAATAATTTTGTGTGTATAATTAGAACTTACCCAAATTATGTTGATAATGAAAATCCAATTAATTGAAATAAGAAATTATAATTTTTAAATTTGGAAAGTATAACTCAATTGTCAAAATACTATTACCCAAGATTTTAGCATTTCTTATTGCAAAATTTTGACATAATTAAATTATTATTTTTTATTACTCAATCCTTTTTAATATTATTTTCTAGATTTAGAAAGGTGAAATGGGCGGAAAAAATTTCATACTTCTATTTATAAGTGACTCTCTTTATACATAAACTTGGGGCCGCCATTACCCACTTAGCCCACCCTCAGTGTCGGGCCTGAGTAATGGGTTATATTTGATACAGAGGCGGGTCTTTTCTTGAAATTCAATTTGCTAAAATTTTAAAAAATTCAGACTAATACTCGACTCAAATCCAAATTCTCAATAGTAGACTTGTAACCTGCTTTATAATTTAAAAAATATTTAGAAATAATATTATTAGACTTTCTAAAAATATATTTTCCTGAATACAAAATAACAAAAAAATAAATAAATTGGTGTAGGTCGGATGGGGTTTGAAAATGGAACCAAAACTCGACTCAAATCCATTTACACAAATAAAATGAGTTCCAGGAAGAAGTATATGTGCACGACTGCACGTCGTGCACATGTGAGCGAGTATGCTAGTACATTGGCGTTGGCAAAGTGGGACCAAATTTCATTCAACCTTGTGGAATAGGAATTTGGGTCAACGATTGCGCAGTGTCACTTACCAATTAAGTGGGTTTTTCACTTTATTATTTTTCGCTTCTCTTGAAATAACATTCAAAAGATAAAATGAAAAACTGCTGCATATTTTTATTATGAGCAAATCTTATAATACAAATTTGGAGTTGCACTTTAATTTTTTTTCTCTAGGTGGACATAAATTTGGACCCCATGCCTGATGGCCCCGTCCTTCTTTTTCGGAAAATCCAAAAATAACAATGGGATCCTTGAATTTATGCTAATTTCGTAAATACCTGATTAAATACCCGATTTTACGTCACTCGATATACTTAGTAAATAAATCTAAAATGGGAAAAAATTTCAGAGTTACCAAATATAATTTGTTACTTACCAACTAAAAGGAAAGTGGAATCCAACTATCGGGATAGATTAAGTTTGTTAACGCGTCATAACTAGTATATATAACACTGGCATTGTCATGCCCTGAAACACCACCATTTCCAGTTCCAAAAATGAGTTCCGCTAAGAACCAATCATCATCCCAGCCAAGAAAAAACCAGGGCCGTCGAAAGGTGAACATGGCGAAAATGGAGAAGGAGGCTAATCTCCAGGTCACCTTCTCAAACGACGCGCGGCCTTTTCAAAAAGGCCGTGAGCTTTGCACTCTCCGGCGCCCGTGCCGGCATTGTCGTTTTCTCTCCAGGAAACAAGGCTCATTCTTTTGGCCATCCAGATATTAACGCCATTGCCGACAGGTTTTTGAACGGCCAAGATAATGCTCCACCTGTCATTAACCGTGTTGCTAACCGTGGGATGATCCATGTTGGTCGAGATAAGGCCGACGTGGAATATCTGGCTCGGCTTGAGAAGATGGTTAAAGCTGCGAAAGCACGCAAGAATGAACGAGACCAGAAAGAGAAATTGATATTGTTTGCAAAGGCGCTTTGCATGGACAAACTCGGTATGAGCACTTGTTTCTCTGAAAGAAAGACTTATGGAGGTCACGAGAATCTTAAAACCCTAGTTGAACATGGTCTTTGTGAAAGTGAAACCACCCATGATGGGATACGACTTCATCTCTGGGAGTGGTGGGGGCTTACCATTGGTTGGTGGTTCCGGTATTCCGGGTTTTGATGTTTCATCGAGTGGTGGTATGGTTAAACATGGAGTTGGCCATGACAATGTGATTCCATATGATGAGGGGGCAAACGAGACCGGTGAAGTGACTAGTCTCATCAATTCATCGGCTATGAACATGGGCTTTATTGAAACTTTCCTATTTTTAAGTCATTATGTTTTAAGTATTTATTGTTTTTGCATTTTTGCTTTCCCCTATAAAAAATAATACCTTCCTTGGTATATTAGAGGAGGTAATTTCTATTGTGGCAAATAAAGGGGAAGTTATTGTTGTTTCTTGTTTTTTTAATCATTGAGATTTATGAAAACAACATTGAGATTTATGCTAGATGTTATTTATTAATATCTAATGAGAATTGGAGTATGACACTTTGAGATCTATAAAGTAACAAGGGAAGTATAATTCATTGACAAAATAGTCCCTCAAACACAGAGAAAAGGGTATCCTTCCACTTTTTAACTTTTAACTCTCCATTCCATTAAAACTTCATAGTCACATCTGTGGCGTAGCTCAACCAATCCAAGATGTTTAGGTCAAGGTTTCATGACTAACAAGATTAGGGTGGGGGTTTGGTTCCACTCAATACCTGACCAATCCAAGGTTTCGTGGCTGACAGTGGCAGTATGGAGGTGTAAATTCACACTGGCCGCCTGGGCACTGCACAATCTTAGGCCACTTGAGACACATCACGCGGCTACCTGCTCCACCAATGGTGGCGCCAGTGCTAGAGATGGCAGTGGGGCGGGGAATCCGCCCCGAACGGGGCGGAGATTCCCCGAAATTTTCCCCCGTGGGGACGGGGACAGGGAATTTTTCTTCCCCGTTGGCGGGGACGGGGATCATACTCCCCGCCCCGTTCCCCGCGGGGAACCGCATATTAAAAATATAATATAATATATTATAAATATATCCACATTAAATATAAAAAATGACAAAATATTTAATTTATTTTATTAATGAGTGGTTTATTAGTTTTTTTATATAATTTATTAATATTAAAAATGATTATTTTTATAAAAAAATATTTTTTTGCAAAAAATAAAATAAAATTAAAACGGGGAGCGGGGAATCCCCGCGGGGGGATGGGGGGAAAAATTTTCCCCGTTTGTCTCACGGGGGCGGGGACGGGGATGGGGATCGCTCCATTGCCCCCGCCCTGCACCGTTGACATCCCTAGCCAGTGCACAGACCAAAAAAAAAACATAAACGCAGACATCAAAAGGGCGAATGGACCAAATCATAAAGTCAGCACAGCACACAGTAAACTCTAATTCATAAGTCAGTTCATTGTTTAACTTATGCTTTAGCAGTGAGTAAACTTTAATTCATAAGGCAGTTGATTGTTCTACTTAGGCTTTACCAATGAATACGACTGATGTCAGAAAACAAAACTTTAACTAGTCAATCAATAACACATGCAACTCTTCTCTCACTGTTCAGATATGTTTATATTTGATAACATTAACTAGGTTTTTTTTTTTTTTTGTTCTGTCGCTATGTTCACAAAAATGGACAAATGATGAGGGAATCAGGGAAAAAAAAGGGCTTTTATACCGAGCTCTAGTTGGGACAACACCCGCTGTATTGATCTCCCCGTGTGGTACGATTAGAACAGTAGGCCAAATCTGGCCTACTGAAACTCTGCCGCAGGCACCAATGAGGCAATGACTGGAAAGCTTGCTGCGCATTGACCACTTTGCCTAACTTCAATTGCAGAACACATGAATGAATGCAACTCTTAGTGTGCATTATTCTCTTGTCCACTCTTCAAGCACAGACCCCATGACACAGGCAAGGCAAAGAACAACGATGACCGATCCGTACAATCAAGTACAATGACTTTATCGATAAAACTCAATGCTATTCAATGTACCGATGATGACAAAACATTGAATGAGCACTTAACAGTTAAAGTTTCCATTTAATCCAAGTGCTTGAAACAATACTTACTGTTAACGGGTTCCATTTATTCCAAATGCTGGAAAACAGTTACAGGTACACGTGTTGATTGAAGTTCACGTGCTGGATTTCAGCAGCAGTTGTAATAATGCGATTTATCTGTGAGCTCCCCCACATGCACGTAAATAACATCATCCTATCTAAGTAACAAAATCTTCAGCTAAAGGACTTCTAGCTGGGAGATTTACAGCTTCGACAGTGGGTCATGGAGAACTAGACTCTCTTAAGCTGTGAATTATGGTGGTTTGGTTTCACCTCATGAACATGGGGCTCAACATTGGACGACTTTTCTAAGACACAAGGTGTTTTCATCATCATCATCATCATCATCATCTAAGGATATTCAAGTCTACCTTTGGAAGAAACTTTACTGTAGTGTGTCTTCCTAAATATGAATCCATATACACATGTAATTATCTATATGTACACACATGCATACACAATCACGTGTCTACACACACACACACACAGAGAGAGAGAGAGGCCACTGAAAAAAACATACTTTCTTATCTTGTTTACAAATTCAAAGTCTCAACTGATTGAAGTCAATAAACAAGTCTGATGAATGCTTTATTTTAAAACTGACAGAAATTGAGGAAAGTGAGAAACATGACCGGCTCCATTCGTTGACACATGTTCATCTGCATGATCAACATAAACAACAACAAATTAATCTTGGTGGAGATTTTCAGATTTTGCATACAGAGATAGTAACTGCATCATGCATCTGTGGGGAAAAAAAGAAAAACAAAATTTGCACGAAAATTGCCGCAAAGCAATCTGGCACAAAGATTTAGTTCCAATTTCCAAGTTCCAAGGGTAAGCATACACGTGGATCCACAGAGTAACAAGTGAAGAATAATCAATAACAGTTAAATAAAGATGCTTCTTTCTCATCTAGATAATGGTTCATGACTTTATATAGCTGAAGCAACCAAACTGGGGGTTTGAGATTTGAGCTTAATGATCTTAATCTTTCCGTGCCATAAGCCAACCAATTTTCATGACAAGCAGATGTTACTCATCTTTTGTTTACAGTGACATTTGTCTGTGTTACTTCTTTTTCTCCCTTTCTTGCGGTTTGGGGCTTTTTGTGGGGAAGGGAGGGGGCGGTGATTGGGAGAATGCTGGTTATATTGAGAGAAAATAAAGAAATACAAAAGGTTGAAAGTATCAGTTGTCACAAATATCTATCATAATTGTGCCATCAAGACAACATTTTAATAGACGACCAATGAAAGTAATCGAAAAAGGAGAGGCGAGGGAGAAGCTACATCGACTTAACCCATAAGCCATACTCATAGTTCTGCAAGGGAGTTGATGTGAAATTAAAACGTCTACTTCATGAAATCCAATGCTAATTTGTCTTCTACGTAAATACAAATTAAAATTGGTCTTTGTGAAAATGTAAATACAGGTTTTGAAATTAATGAAATCAATAACCACCTGGCATAGAAGTTGCACGAAACCTTAGTAAAATGCTAGAGGTCATGATCATGATAAAATCTTACAAGTCACTCATGAAATAAAATTTAAAAAAATCCCAGTATTTGGCCTATTTATAAAACATAAAATGACTTTGTCAGCTCAAATCTGAAAACGTAAAGTGCAATGCCCCCGAAACTGATATTTAAAATTTATCTAATGTTGGTGTCATGCAAAGTAAAGAGCATCGTATATTTCCACCATCCTTGGTTTGGGGTGGGGAGTAATAAATCTTTATGTATTAGTTTCTTTTCCTTTTCCTAAAAAACATCTCAAAGCTGAACTCAAGATTTGTTCACATCAAACATCTTAACGAGATAACAATATTATAAGCTTTTTCAGAGACCCTTCTGATGATAAAGAATATCCCAAATGCACCAAATAGTCAAGACCAACCAATTAAAAGTTATCAATCTTTTTGGCAACTCTTATGTATGCTCAAAAAAGATAATGAGCTGGGGACGTAAATAACGTTACTAAAACTATTTCATGAATTATTTGGTTGGAGTAGTAGTTCGTAATCCACCGTGCCAATGATTCAACCGGCTGATAAAGACAATGCATGTAAGAGAAGAAAACAAAGGTCTATTTATCCACCACCATAGGGGTATAAGAAATATTCAAAACTGATTATGTTTGTACATACACTTTGGCTCAGATGCACACTCAGAGTTTTTGGTATCTGCCCTGAAAAGTTTTGAATGAAGTTTACCTTTGCAACATTATAGAATCGTATCTAAGTTTAAGCTGAAGCACTGTACTATTTTTTAATTAAAATAGAAATAAAAATACTCTCGTATATGCAACCAAGTGTATATTAATTGGCATATTTCTATGCAGCTGAACATATATGCTTCAAGGCAATAAAGACATTAACTCAGACCAAAAAAAGGAAAAAAGAAACACAGCACAGTCAATATGGCGGTATGAGCGGCGCTAAGGCAAACATTCTTCACACAATTTATGATGAAAAAGAACCTGGATTTGACAGAAAAAACCAATAAAATTGAGAAAAGAGTAAATTTGATTTTCAGGTGATAGATAACCTAAATTGCAGGCATGAGAACCTAAATCGACACAGCAACAACTCAAGCACACAAGAAGCTACGTGTCAATACACAATCAATAACTCCATATTTCGCAAATTGCAATTTGTAAACTTCTTAAAGACCGATGGTATATAAGATTCTGAGTCTGACCGGGATGTTTTCAATGAGACGCAGAAGAGGTGGAGTGAGATTGAGAGTGATCATGCGACTTGGGGGCGTAGATCTTATTGTAAGCGGTTTCACCAGCAAGGTAGATGCCGAAGGCGACCAGTGCGATGCCGAGGCCTGGGGTGGCGTGGCGCCACTGATTATTCAGCATCGGGTGCTTCCGCCACTCATCACGCCGCCTGAAAAACTCTCCGGTGGATCCCAGTGGCTTCGCCATTGACGCTGCTTTCTTCTTCTTCTCGCGTCTCGAACGATTTCAGTTCAGACGAAATGATCCGTCGAGTGTGGAATTGGGCTTTACATCAATGGCCCAGCCCAGCTCATATGTAAAGGCCATCATTTTAATGGGTTGAGATTGAAGAGTTATAGTGGTTTAATGAAATGGGGAAATTCCACCGCATAACCTTAGGCCTTGTTTGTTTATGTTTCCAATGGTCTCTTTCGAGTTTCTAACTATACATAAAAGTGGAATTATGTTTGTTCATAAAATTTCCAATGGAAATCATTATTTTTATTTTCTATTTTTCACATAAAACAACATCTCAAACCTATAATTTCTATTCTCAAACCTATACACTACTCAAATGTTCTAAAAAAGCGCTAAAATCATTATTTTTATTTTCTATAAATGATATTTAAATTGTTTTTGAACATATCTAATATTTAAGCTTTAAAGTTTAAAGTAATTCAACACCAATAATCTAATAAAACTATAAATCATCTAAAATACAAATTAACAAATATTGCATTGATTTATATAATATCAAATTATCAATGGAAAGATTTCACTAAAATTTTGTTTCATTTTTTTATTAAGAAAATTATATATATTCAATTTCACTTAAACATTTTGGAGTTGTTGACTTATAAATCAGCTTTCATTTTCATATTTTAACCCAATTATAAAAATATGGCCGCTGGGCTACCCATTTTTAACACATCACTATCATTACTTTATAAATCACTATTTTCATATTTTAAAATATACATACCCACCATTATCAACTTATTTTAAATTATAACTATCTAATGGGACCCACCAACTATAATCTTACAAATATAATATTATATATTCAAATTAAAATATTGAAGTGGACCCCACCACTATCAACTTTTTAATTATTATATACATAAAATAATATTTCAAAACTACTCATACAAACACAATCTCATTTCCAATCCTACATAAAACACATTTCAATTCATTCATCCAAACACAATCCAAATTTCCACACGAAAACCAATAAATTCTCAAAATTCTATTTCCAACTCCAGAAACTGGAAATGGACCATGGAAACATAAACAAACAGGCCCAGATCTGTTTTTGGCAAAACACTACGATTTACGTCCACATTACTTTTGTATTTTTTTTTTAATTTTTACGTTCTTGTATATTTTTTCATTATTTTTACGTTTTTTTCGATTGATTTTGTTCATGTATTATTTTATATGTTATTTTTATTGTTTCGATGTTGTTTCTATTTGTTTCTAAGTTGGCTTTATGTTGTTTAATGGTTGTTTCGATACGTTTACTTGTTTTTTACGTTCTTTTTTGTTCATGTGTTGTTTTATATACTGTTTTAGGTTTTTTTTAGCGTTTTTAATGTGTTATGATGCTTCTTTATTTTTTCCATGTAGTTTTCAATGTTTTAATGTAGTTTTACCTATTTTTAAGCTCTTTTATTGATGTGGTATTTTCTATATTGTTTCTATTATTTCTCGATTGTTTCTATACTGTTTTTAGTGTTGTTATGATGTTATTTTATTATTTCTCTGTTGCATTCGATGTTCCAATGTATTTATTTTACCTTTTTTTTTTGCTTTTGTGTTATTTTTTTATATTATATCGGGGTTGTTTCTATATACTTTTTAATGTCCTTCTATTGTTTCTTGGTTATTTCTATGTGTTTTTTACGTATTCACTGAAATTTTACTAGAGGATACATGTTTGAAACAATCTTGAAAAAACAACGTAAAAATCCGGGAAAATTGGTGGCAGCATAAAAATATCCGAAAAAAGAGGCGGGAGCATACAAATATCCAAAAAAATGATCGGGAGCGTAAATGTGTCATTTTTCTAGCATGTTAGGCATTTTTTGTCTTTATCCATAATGAAAATTGGTTAGTTGGGCTGAAAGGCTCGTGTTTTGCTCAATAAATTAAAAGGATAATGACAAAATTACCCATCATTTTATAAAAATCCCTCCAAATACGCTTTCCACTTTTTCCTGAATTGCAACTACGCTCCACTTTTTTTCCCGGATTGCAAATACGAAATGTCTCTTTACTTTTCTGCAAACAAAGTTTCACGCTGCAACATAGATCTCAAAAACAATCTGCAAACTCAAAATCATAGAACAACCATAAGATGAAAACAAATGGCAACATCCATAAGAACAATCCTAAGAGGAAGAACGACCAGAGAAATAACTAACAAGTCGTATAAAATCATAAAGAATCGCAACAAAAACTAGAAATAATCAAGGTAATCAACCACCATTAATCTCAAAGGCTTTATTTCATTGAAATCCATAGCTTCAAAAATATATTGTGTTTTATCTGCTACTATTTTCATTGTTTTCTTTGTTTTTTAATTTAAAGAAATGTTGTTTCTATATATTTTGCATAAAATTAGTGATTCTTGTTGAAATTGTTAATTTGAAATAGCTACACCTAATGCTTATAGATTTAATCGGTTCAAAATTGTTTCAAATTTGTTTCGAAGTTGTTGCAAAAATATTTCAACAATGTTTATACTTCATATTTGCAATGGTGTGTCAAACTTAACTATCTATTTGCGGTTGTTTCAACTGATATTTAGTCCACTTTATTGAGTTTGTTTAAAATTAGTCCACTAACTGGATAAAAATCAGATTTTTAGTCAACTCACCTGCTATTGCAGGTTGCAATCCTATGTAGAATTTTTATTTCTTTTTGTTTTTCTTTTTGTCCTTAAAGTATGAATTGTTTTTGTTGATAGGGTATATTATGTGGCATTTTGGAGAGAAATATATTATTTTCAATGTAAATTAGATTAAAAAAATATAATATTTATTATGAATAAAATAAAAATAGTTTACATAAAATATTTAAATTATTTATTAATTTGAAAAACAAAAAATAATTTAAAAAAATCCATGAAAATTAAAAAAAAAATGTTAATAAAATTTAATATATTTTAATTGGATAAATATATTCGAAATTATAAAATAAAGAATACTTATATCATAAGTTTAAATTATAAACTATTTAATTGGATAAATAACATGTTATTACAAACTGTATAAAAAATATTAATTATTACTCTTTAATTATACAGTTTGTAATAAAATGTTATTTATCCAATTAAATAGTTTATAATTAGCACAACTTTGCCGAGTGTAATTGAAGAGCTAATCGAAGCCAATCACATTATCATGTAAATGTACGTTTGCCATGTAATGTAGTTGGTTGGGTTCGACCAATGAGTATGTATTTAAAATTTTTGATCATGAGAATTGAGAAGTTTCAGCCATGATTTATGTGTAATTCCAAGACATCTCATAATAATAACATAATGGTTAATGCATTTTCTTCTTGAAGATTTATATTCTATGTTGTCTTCAATAATAAATAGTTTTTTCATACAGTTTGTAATAACATGTTATTTATCCAATTACTCTTTAATTATAAAATTAAAATGTTATTTATCCAATTGATTAGTTTACAATTTAAACTTATGATATAAATAGTTTTTTATTTTATAATTTTGAATATATTTATCCAATCAAAATATCTAAATTTTATTAACATTATTTATTTTTCATGGATTTTTTAAATTATTTTTCGTTTTTCAAATTAATACATAATTTAAATATTTTATGTGAACTATTTTCATTTTATTCATAATAAATCTTATATATATTTTTTTAATCTAATTTACATTGAAAATAATATATTTCCCTCCAAAATGCCATATAATACGTCCTATCAACAAAAATAATTCATACTTTAAGGCCAAAAACAAAAGTAAAAAGAAAAAAAACCCCACATAGTATTACAACCTGCAATAGCAGGTGAGTATACTAAAAATTTGATTTTTGTCCAATTAGTGGATTAATTTCAAATAAATTTAAGAAAATTGACTAAATATCTAAGTGGTCCACTTATGAACGAAAAAAACATTTTTGCCCAAAAACTACACATAAAAATTACATTGTTTTTCTTCAAAACCTTTTTTTTTGGTTCATGCTTCACATAATATATAATCTCTCAAAAAATCCAATTCAAAAACCCCCAAAATATAAATAGCCCACAGCCCATTGGCTAAACCTCTTCTTCATCGAGGTCGAAGTTTATTGTACCATAAACCTCTCCACCTTATCCCCTCCTCTCCTCCTCTCTTCACCATCCCACACTCATGGCCACCTCTTCGTCTATCATCGGAGTTTCCTCCGTTTACCAAACCAACCCATCCATCGACCATTCCAAACGCCCCACCCTTATCCATTTCTCCACCGCCTACAACCCCTTTGGAGCTTTTTCTCACTCTACCCGCCTCAAGTCCACATCCAGAGCTTCTAATTCTTTTGTTGCTTCAGCTGTATTCACTCCAAACTCTTCGGTTTTGAGTGAGGAGGCGTTCAAGGGGCTCGGGCCTTTCGGCAAGGGCGGCGTGGATGTAAGCGACAGTGAGTACGAAGAGTCTGAAGGGGAATTGGGGGAGAGTGAGACTGAAAATGCGGATGAACTCGATGTTTCTAAACTGGGTCTATCTCAACGCCTTGTGGATACACTGGAGAAGCGTGGGATTACTCAGCTGTTCCCTATTCAAGTATGTATTTTACCTTCATAGCGGCTACCCCCCTTTGGATTTTCTCTTATTATTATTATTATTATTTTTCTAACATGAGTTTGTGGTTTGATGGTTGAGAGTAGTATTTACCAGTAAAATCTGTCCATTTGAGGAAGTAGGAAGTGTAAGTCTGGAGAGTATTGAAATGAGGTTCCTGGCTTGGTAGCTCTCAAATATAATACAGGGAAAAATGAAATAAAAGGTATATGGAGATAATAATATATTCAACACACAACTCCAGAAGAAAAGGATATCCCGAGAGTTTTTTTTTTTTAAATCTTTTTTCCTTATGTTTGCAATTATGCTTTGAATTGAAATGTTGATATTACTTCCAAAATCTATAGCATGTGTTATCACATTATTTTCTATTTGCGATACTGTCTGCCTTAACTTTACCATAATGAGAAAATTCATTTCCATTTTACTTAAGAGTTGCTGTGAGACTCTTCCGTGTTGCCATTGGACCTTGACAAATAATGAACTTTATTTCCTCAATTTCCATCATTTTATTTCTCCGTCCTGATTTATCATGGCTTCGGAAATTCCTAATATTTCATTTTATTTGGAAGTAATATTTTGGACATGCTCGATATTCATTTTGGAATTTGAGCTTTTCAAACGTACTTGGCCTGATCACTTTTGCTCTTATGTTTTGCTTATATAGAGAGCTGTTTTAGTACCAGCACTGGAAGGTCGTGACATAATTGCTCGTGCAAAGACTGGGACAGGAAAAACATTAGCATTTGGTATTCCAATAATCAAAGGACTCGACAATGCTGAACAAGAAAGAGGTTCTTTGAGGTATATCACATGTGACAGCTCAAACATGTTGTTACCTGTTATTTTATCAGCGCAATAACAATTTTTTTTTTTACTTTTTTGCAGACGGGGGCGGCTTCCAAAAGTATTGGTCCTTGCACCTACTAGGGAATTGGCTAAGCAAGTGGAGAAAGAAATCTCAGAGTCTGCCCCACATTTGAGCACTGTCTGCATCTATGGAGGGGTTTCATATACTACGCAGCAGTGTGCACTTTCCCGTGGAGTTGATGTTGTGGTTGGAACTCCTGGTAGACTTATTGACCTGATCAATAACAACAGCCTGAAATTGGGGGAAGTTAAATACTTGGTCCTCGATGAAGCGGATCAAATGCTTGCTGTTGGATTTGAAGAAGACGTGGAAGTCATTCTAGAACAGGTTCCTTCAGAGAGGCAGACCATGCTTTTTTCAGCAACCATGCCTGGCTGGGTTAAAAAATTAGCAAGAAAGCATTTGAATAATCCTCTGACAATTGATCTGGTAAATTACATTCTTCATCAAATGTACCAATGATTATTTAATTGTATGTTGTACAAATGGGATCTGATTTCCTGTTCTGAGTAAACGATAAGATATCAATATTGGCTTCATTTCATTAGTATATAGAATCATATGACTAACTAATACTGGGAGACATTAACTTCTATTTCTGTCTATTTCTTCCTGTTAAGTTCATATCAAATACTTTCTCACTGTTTTCTCTCTCGGCATATTTTGGGCATCCATTTTAGGTTGGCGATCGAGAAGAAAAGTTGGCAGAAGGGATTAAACTATATGCTATTCCAACTACCGCAACATCAAAGCGGACTATCCTCGGTGATCTTGTGACAGTATGAGTCAATTGCTTATTCTGTTGAGCTTGCATTTTTTCATGTTCTGTAGATTTGGTTTGATTTTGTATCTCTAGAAAATCTGTGTAGCTTTTGAAAGGTTATATTGGTTTTTTTTCTCTTCAGGTCTATGCGAAGGGTGGAAAAGCCATTGTTTTCACACAGACTAAACGAGATGCTGATGAAGTCTCGTTAGCATTAACAAATAGCATTCCTTCAGAGGCACTGCATGGTGATATTTCTCAACACCAGAGGGAAAGAACATTAAATGGTTTTAGGCAAGGAAAATTTACAGTGCTTGTTGCCACTGATGTTGCAGCTCGTGGGCTTGATATTCCGAATGTTGACCTTGTAAGTACATATGAATTTGCATGGTCTACTTGACAGTCATATTAGGATGGAAAGTGGGTATTTATCAATCAGTAATGACTTTTATGATTATATTGAAAGGAGGATTTGTTATTTATCACATGAAGAAGGTAGCTGTTGTTTGAGATGTGCCATTACATTAAACACTTAAAAGTAGTACTATTGCGTAATGGTCAATTCAAACCATTTTGATAGATGATTTTTGGGTCATAATTTAGTCATCCAAATTCATATACAATGGGGATATCAACTTTTTCTTTCTGGGAGATTCTTTCGGGCTCTACTTCAGAGATGATAGGATTGTGTTGCTGATGAATGGGCAACTATTTTCTTGAGACATGAGACTTTGCGTAGCTTATTAGATGCAAAGGCTTTGTATTCCCTGCATTCCTGCCCTTTCATCAGGCTTTCTATTACATTAAATGCCACCGGATATATCCATCAGTTCGTATGCATGTTTACTGTATCTCCCACAATGCAATATATCTGTTTTGATTGTACCTCTGAGGCATGCTGTTTTTGTTAATCTCTCTGAAGTTTGTTTTTGATAGGATTCCTGGTATCTGAGTGTTTGACATCAGTAGTTTAAGTATAGCATATTAATTGATCATATGGTTGTTTACTGGTATTCTGTAATTTCATGCATGTTTTGTGGGCTACTTCTTTTGTAGGTTATTCATTATGAACTTCCAAACGACCCAGAAACATTTGTACATCGTTCTGGCCGAACAGGACGTGCAGGAAAAGAAGGCACAGCTGTTTTGATGTTCACTAGTAGCCAGAGGCGGACTGTCAAATCTCTTGAGCGTGATGTTGGGTGCAAGTTTGAGTTTATTAGTCCACCTTCTGTTCAAGAGGTTTTGGAATCATCGGCCGAGCAAGTAGTAGCCACTCTCAGTGCAGTTCATCCTGAATCTGTTAAGTACTTCACTCCAACTGCGCAAAAAATGATTGAAGAACAAGGAGTAGATGCTCTGGCTGCTGCTTTAGCGACTTTGAGTGGTTTTTCACAACCTCCGTCTTCTCGTTCTCTTATTACTCATGAACAGGTAAGTGATAGCACAGCAAGTTTTAAAATTTAGTCGGTGATCTACTACGTTGAATTTGTATCATTTGATAACTTTGGCTAATACGAGTATAAATATAATTTCCCTCTTTATTATTTAGCGTTATTGTCAGCTTATAGAGTTCCAATGGAGGAGGTGTTGGCCTTCTCTCTCTCTCTCTCTCTCTCTCTCTCTCTCTCTCTCTCTCTCTCCCCTAATTTTCCTTGCATGCGGTTGGTCTTAATTGTCTGCTTTATTAAAATGGCAGTATGAATCGGCTACTATTGGTGGCTTAATTATCATGCAATGCTATATATAAGTGTCTGATTCTCTGTGCTTGTTTTGGTGTTGACTAGAGACTGTTTGCTCGTATTGTAGGGTTTAGTCACATTACAGTTGACACGTGATACTGCTTATACTCGAGGATACCTATCTGCTAGATCAGTCACGGGGTTTCTGTCTGATGTTTATTCTGCTGCTGCTGATGAAATAGGCAAAATACACATTATTGCAGATGAAAAGGTAAGCGTAAAACTGCTGCCAAGTTAACTTTGTGCTGTACTTCATTATAAATACAATTTGTTGATCAACTTGAGATATGCTGTCAGGTTCAGGGAGCAGTTTTTGATCTCCCAGAAGAGATTGCTAAAGAGTTGCTAAATAAGGAGCTACCACCCGGAAATACTATTGCCAAGATTGCTAAGGTGAATCCTTTTTTGGTCCCTGTTTCCCAATATACTTAGTAACACGTACTGCACAGTACCCATATTAGGCTTGCATATGCTTTATGGATCTCTGTCAAGATCTGAATATCCTAGGGTTAGTTTACTGAAACAATTGTTTTTTTTTTTTTTTGTTGCCTCGCAGTTGCCTCCTCTGCAAGACGATGGGCCTCCAAGTGATTATTATGGCAGGTTTTCTAACAGTGACAGGCGTAGTGATAGACGCCCGCAAAGAGGCTCAATGGACCGAAGAGGTTTTAGATCCTCCCGGGACTGGTCGGATGACAGTGGTCTTGAGAGTGGCTTCAAAAGAGGTGGTCGTAGTGGTAGAAGTGAAAATAGGTGGTCTGGTGGGAACTCGAGAAGCAGTGGGAGTGATTGGCTAATCGGTGATAGGCGATCAAGTCGATCACCATCTTTTGGGGGTAAAGACAGGTATATTTCTACTTAAGTGCATCGTACTCCACTTGGTGGGATTATAGACACCAAAACTGTGTTTTGGTTGCTATCCCGATTCCCAAAGAATCTTATGTTCATGGTAGTTGGCAATCTACATGTGAAAACTTGCTTGGGTCCGGCCCTGAAGTTACTTCAGTGTTGTACAATGTTATTTTCTTTTTGCTTGTGACGTTAAAAACGTGTTTCTTATGGTTACTCTTTTTCATCATGTGTGATCCGCAGCATATACGGTTTTCTTTTCGTATCGGGATGATTACAAAAATCACCCTGAGGTCTAGCCTAATTACAAAAAATCCAGTTATCTTATTAAAACTAGAGATACCCCCTTGAGGTATTATAAATATTGTGTTTGTTTTTCAAATTACCTCACTTAACAGGTGCATTTTGTGAAATAGAAACATATCTGTAATTTTGAAAGACAATTGAGTTTTTTTTTTTTGTAAATAGATTAAGCCTCAAGGATAGTATTTGTAATTATCGCTTTCATATGTATCTCATATCTGACGTGCATTAATATGTTTACAGCAGAAGCTTTGGAGGTGCATGTTTTAACTGTGGGCGTCCTGGCCACCGTGCATCTGAATGCCCCAGCAAGAAGGACTATTAGTCTACTTCCCTTTGCTTCATCCTCCCATTGGTGCTAATGGAAAGGTGACAAGTTAGGAATTGCCAAACGAAGTCTTCGACTGATTGGCTTATTTCCAGTGACACTGTTTAAAGTCCATTGTTGGTGAAATGTGAGTATTACAAGCCTCAAACCTCACTTTCTCGTGGCATCTACGTACTAAGCACCGATCATGAAGTACGTTTTTGGTCTGGCAGATTATTGTTATTTTTCATCTTAGCACCTATCTACCGATGGAAGCCAATTAACGTTGGGTGCTGATGATTTTGGTGACTTGAACTCATTTGTATTCCTGAGTAAGGAAGTTGCATATAGATATCTTTAGGAGATGTTTAACCACAGGTCCACATTAATCTTAAAATTTGTTTTGATAGACTTGCTAATGATTGTGACCTCAATCAGATGAATGATGTATTCTACAGTTTACGCCCTCCCATTTCTAGTTACTCTCTTTGGTCAAAGTTGTCACCTTTTCCAGCATGTTTGTAACTGGCTACTTTCTAATAATTTATCCAAAAAAGATTTCTCCTTCCTTTTATTTATATTAACTAATTTGTTTCAATAATCTAATTTCTAAAAAAGAATTGTTGATCTTGAGCTCAAGTAATGAAGCTCGTATGTGCTGAAGATTACCTTTAATCAAGATTGCAGCTAGTTGCATGAAGTACACTAGGGCAGAATCATGTTTTCACAATCTCATTTGTCTAGTTCAAAATTGTGCCACTGTATAGTATGTTAGACTATATATTCAATTCCATTTCATTGATGGAGAGACATCATGGACTCAACTATATCATGTATCCATGCTACTGCAAGATTGCAACACCACCAGTTCACCTAGAAATGCCCAATTTCAAGATTAAACAATGCATTGAACTAATGGACATGAAAAATATAGCATTAGACAAGAGTTCTCACATTCAAGAACATCACTTAAAGGCCCCCTCGGGCATGATGCAACGGTAAAACACAAGGCGGAGAGTGGAGACACGATGGAAGATCGGAGGTTCGAACCCTCTTGGGAACCGGGAAGGTTGGAGTTGTTGCTGAGTGTGTATAAGTCATGACAACATTCAGAATGTATTTGTAGTACGAACCAGGGGAAGGCCGTCCTCCATGTGGTGGTCGTACATACTAAATCCACACACTAAATGTGTATAAGTTGTGATCGCATCCGAATTTACCTGGAAGACGAACCAGGGTAATACCATCCTCCATGTAGTGGTCATACATATCGAATGTCCACGTCAGGCTTAAGCCTGGAACCTGGCTTAACACATAATAATGTAATCTATCACGTCTGCCACAAAAATTATTTTCTTCCTCTTTTCATATTTTCGGTCATTCCTTTTTTTCCTAATTGATACTTGTTTTATACTGTAAAATTCAATCATAATTTGGATATATTATTTTTTTTAGAAACGAAAACTATTTTACTACTTTTGCATTCATAATTCGGATATCTTATTTTTTTAGTAACCAATAAATATTTTACAACTTTTTTTTAATCTTGCTAGCTATATACATTTAAATTTATAAATCTCGGTATCTACACGTTAAACAAAATTAACAATAATTTTTGTGGCTAACGCAATATTACACTAATATTTCTCTTTTTGTTAAATTCTAAAACCTGAAGTGAGAACCCAAAATTTAGGAGAGGGCCCCATTTGAGAAAAAAATAAAAATTGGGTCTTTTGATAATGTTGAAATTTTGGGTCTTAAAGTGAGAACCCAAAATTTGAGGGAGAGCCCAATTTGAGAAATAAATAAAAATTGGGTCTTAATTTGAGAATGTTGAAATTTTGGGTCTTAAAGTGAGAACCCAAAATTTGAGGGAGGGCCCAATTTGAGAAATAAATAAAAATTGGGTCTTGATTTGAGAATATTGAAATTTGGGTCTTGAAGTGATATATTTTCTTAAATTTGGACCCTATTATGAAATTTTCCCAATTAAATACACCAAAGGATTTTTTTAAATCAAAATACACTAAATGAGAACACATGTTTATATATTAGGAAAGTTTTATAATATTATAATAACCAATTGGAATGGACTTCATACCAACTTTAAACTCTTAATTTCCTAGTACAAATTAACAAGTCGGGTAAAGAGTTCTTATTCACAAATAGTATTAAAAAAAATCACATCTCTTGAAAACAAACACACAAGATAGTTCAACCATCAACTCATTATAAAAAAGAAGGAAATGGACAAACACACACAAAACACTAGAATGTATAAAAGAGGTGGACAAAAAGAAAAATACGACGGAAATTATTTTCTCCTCATAATCAAAGAGAAATTTTTAAATTTCCCATTAGGACAAGCAAGTATTCTTTTTAATGATTTGAAAATGACTCACAGACTTGTGATTATTTTGAAAGAAAATAAAATAAAATAAAAATAAATGAAAACAATTCATCGGGTTGCCTCCCGGTACGCACTAGAAGATTTAATCGGGGCGGAGCCTGGCCTTCAATGTTCATTTTCTATTTCAAGAATGGTGATGATCAATATCCAAGGATTTATTAGAAGACATATCAAGCAAAGAATCGTTGATAAAGTACTCAACAATGATTCTCAAGATAACTTGTTCTCAACGCAGTCATCGTTATTTGGGAGAAAGAAGATGGGTCGAATAACAAAATCAATGGGCATCTTGACTAACACATCATGATAAATCAAATCGTTCTTAATGGGATTGTGTTCACCTAATCCCAGCTTGAATGTTTTGGATAAGAAAATTGGCCGATTCGTGGCGGTCAAAATTTTTGGGAGTTTCATGGATTAATGTCCAATCTTATTTTCACGCATGAGAAAGATCCCTATTCTCAACTCCCCCTTCTTCCTTCTTCACCCTTCCATCGTCGAACTCTTTTCACGAGGAAGCATCCTCCACGTTGTGGAGGATAGTGGCCTTGTTTTTGTGGTGATGGAGTATTTGCCAAATGATCTCAAAAGTTGATGGACTTAAAGAAGAGTAGTAATAACCCTTTCACCCTGGGGAGGTTAAAATGATGATGAAATAAGCTGTTAGAGGGTGTCACGTTTCTTCATGAGAACGGGGTAATGCATTCCCAACGTAATTAGGGATGTTCAAGCCCTCAAACATTCACATCGATGATAGTATGTGTCAACTGAAAATTTGTGATTTTGGTTTGTCGATTCGTGCATTATACACACCAACCGTTATAGGAAGGCATCCATTGGATCGTATACTCCAATCAAATCCTTAGTAACTCTGTGGTATAGAGCCCCGAATTCTTCTTGGAGCGAAAGAGTATTCATGTTTGATCGACAAATGTGGTCGAGGCCAGGGTTGTATAATGGCGACAATTGTTATTGAAACAAGTGTTTTTTTCTTCGAGAGGGAAGAGAACTTCACCAAGTCGGCATTATATTTACTATACTTAATCGCTCACACGATGATGTTTCTTGGCCTGGATTTTCGAATTTACTTGGAAATTTCAAGGAAATATATTTCGATTTGCTAAACAACCGTATAATGATCAATTGCGATTGACATTTTTGAGTTTGCTTTGTTGATGCTTCGATTCTCCTGAGCCCATTGCTTTGTTGTTCATCGGAATGTGGATTTGATATCTCTCCTTGGTCGAGAAACTTTTGCCGTATGATCCACACAAGAGAAATATCAATCAAAACCGCTCTCGATCAAATGATTGTTTTAGAGAATATTAGGGATTTTCAAGCATGACATGGCTTAAGAATAATTTAGATCACTTGTAGTAGTTGTATTAGTATCCCCATGTATGATATAGAATAAACCACAACAATTTTCGACAAAAGCTTCAACCGATATTGGTATAGAAATGAAATTGTTTTTGCATTAAGACCTTAGAATGTGGATCATATATATCAACCATAAGCTAAATGTTATTCATGTGTTTATACTTGAGAGTGTAATTGTTGATAAATGCCGCTCTTGAATTCATTTTTTATCTTTTGTATCAATTTATTTTTTTCTTTTGTTTCATCAATTTATGAAAAAAAGATATCAAATTAATATACTTCCATTATAAGGTATTAGTATCACACAAGACATGATGATTTTATTATTTTTTCTGAGTTAGTAAACACTAGGCGTTTAAAATGACATAAAAGAGTAAATTACACGGATGAAAATTATGAGTCAACATGATTTTTCTTGAATGATGATTTTGAATTGTGAAGTGGTGGAGATATAATTTTTAAACGAAAAATGAATATTTCCTGAGTATCTAAGAACACTTTGTCTTTAGTTCATAAGACTAAATTGCATTTTTAGTCCTTGTCAGTTGGTGATCTTTGGGCATGGAGACATGGCGTTTTTAGTCCTTTAACTATTTAGAGTTGCATTTTTAGTCCTGGACAATTTTGCCCTTATGGCGAAATAACATTTTTGGTCCTTTATCTTTCGGAAGATAGCAATAATAGTCCCTATAACTTTCGAGAATTAGCAACATCAATCCTTTCATACCATAACTAAAAATTTTTCAATAAAATAACCCGAATTTCATAGATTAAAGGAATTTGCTTTTTTATATATTAGGAAAGTTTTATAATATTATAATAACAAAACTTCAATGTTATATTTATCAACCCTATT
Organism: Rehmannia glutinosa; assembly: GCA_016081115.2. NCBI lineage: Eukaryota > Viridiplantae > Streptophyta > Magnoliopsida > Lamiales > Orobanchaceae > Rehmannia > Rehmannia glutinosa. The sequence continues at coordinate 308,997 of JABTTQ020003257.1, read as the reverse complement.
ATGAAATTTTCTATTTTGTTCGTGGCATTGTTACACCAATACTTAGATCCAATCTCTATTCGAAGGTTTTAAATGGATCATGTCGTTTTCATTATAAAAAAGGATGATTAAACTCAATAGAACATACTTTTGCAAAATTCTCATAATACTTTGTGGATCGTGAATAATTTGATTTTCAAGAATGGTGATGATCAAGATTTTGTTAAAAATGATTCTCATGGTTCTCAACGCAGATATAGTCCATCACGACCATATCGTTCTTATGGCCCAACATGCTTTAAGAAAATTGGCCGATTCGTGGCGTAAAATTAATAAATCCCTTAAAATTCATACCTTCTTTGGCCAAACAAGATCGTGGTGATGGAGGTGAAATGGTTCTCAAACCATTGATGGACTTAAAGGAAGATTAACCCTTTCACCCTGGGGGAGGTTAAAATGATGATGAAATAATCCAGATCGTTTGACAAAGGATCAAGACCTCAAACATTCACATCGATGATAGTATGGGTCAACCTCACCCTCGGGAAGATGATCTCCTGCTTAGTAACTCTGTTATCCGACTCTTCAAGAATCGCCATTGAAACAAGACAACCTTGGTTCGTTTCCTACCCCGATGATGTTTCTTGTAATTTACTTGGAAGTAATCTTTAAACGGGATAAATTAATAGAACATTATGAAGACATGTTGAATCTCGCGAGAAACTTTTGCCCCTTTTTATTAAAAACTTATCGAAATATTTGTTTTTCACATTAGTAATCCCCTTTTGGGAGGAGAATATCTTGTTTAGCCTCTCATGCAACCGATATTGATAGAATTGAAATTGTTTGCACTTAGAATGTGAAAACACATAAAAACTTGAAAATTAAAACACTCAAAAATTACAAATTTTGTTCCCAAAAACTTTATTATAAGAAAATTAAGGAAAATGTTCGATGTCCCCAACTTCCTTCAAATCGCGCATTTTATAGTTCAGACTAAATCCGGACTTGGGGACTTCAAATCTTGTTGATATCTATGATGTCATTTTTAGTCCTTACAATATCCCACATTATTGCCTCGCCAACTATTTTTCTTTTTAACTTTCCGCGTTAGAACATCAATCCTTTCATACCATAACTGTGATGTTTGTCATAGATTAAAGGAATCTTTTAAAATTTGGTTTGCGTGGTCCAATCTCTATTCGAGGATTTAAATGGATCGTCTTGTAAACTCAATAGCCCTTTGTCCTTTCATAATACATGATCTTTTGTTAAAACGGCGGGTTTGGGTTCGGAATCCTTTCCCAAACTCGGGTTCCTTCGCAACACCATTCGGGGCATGCTTGACAAACAGTCCGGATGATCCAACGGCCCACATGCGCCATGTTACGACAAATTTCCGGTAAGTTTCTTTGCTCGCCGGAACGGGATAAATCTTGTTTTCCTTTTTATTAAAAACTTCTTCTTTGTTACATTAGTCTCGAAAAGATATTCTCGAATCTGTTTGTTGATCCACTCAAAAATTGAAATTTTGTTCCCGAGATAAAAGATCCATTTGCTTTCAAATCGCGTATTTTATAGAGAAAACTTATCTATGATGGATATTTGACTTTGTCCATTTTTTTTCTTCCGTGATTAGACAAACTCAAAGACCCCATGCTGCTTTCCCAAACTCGGGTTCATAACATGTCTCCTGTCAGCGCTGTAGAAGCTTTGCGTCTTTGGAAATTGCTCCTACTAACATCAATCCTTCTTCCTGAAACCGCTTGATATATTTTAAGGCATTTCCATCCGTTCTTCTTAGCTTGATGAAATGAAAAGCTTCATTAAAGCCTTTGTCTTCTTTGGTTCGGGAGTCTAACACTGACCGATAAAATACAGTTCAAAATATCTCCTCGGCCAAATGTGGATTATTGGCCCAAGTCTCAAATCGCTTCCCCAATCCATTTCGGTAATTTTGAAATTTACGGGAATCCGGGTGATACAAGATAAATTGAAGCTAAAGCTCCAAAAGTATACCATTCTTGAACTTCATTTGGATGACTTCCTGGTTTCATCCAAACTCGGGGTACTTGCCGAGATATCAACTATTGTTTTTCCGGGTTGATACCTCTTTTTTGTAACCAATTTCTCCCATTGTCTTTGATATACCCGCATTGGAGAAATCTTAATTTCGTCGATTTGGACCTTAGATTTGCCTGTCTGTGGCCTAAGATCCAACTCTCCTCTTTTAACCCGGGTCTTTGGTTAACTTGAAGACTCGGGTTGTGACACCGGAGCTTCAACATTCGTTACGCTTTGTACACCCTCGGGGATGCATCACTTGCAACACTTGTGATTATGGTACTTGAATCCATAACCTCCGGGTTAGAGCCCGTTCTCTATTCACCCCTTTTTGCATCGTAGGAGATGCATCTTTTGCAATGCTAAGAACAATTGTCCTTGAGCGAACCGACATGCTCGTATTTGACTAGAAACGGTTTCTGGTCACCGCTTGAAGTCGCCCAACAACTTCGCATTGAGACACAACGTCCTAAAATCTCGTTCTAGACTCTCCAGGTTTTCCCGAGATGTCTTACTCATTTAAGGACCTCAAGAACGCGTCATTCCATCTCGTGTCAAAAATGCGCAAGAATATTTTCATGAGATTTTATAATGACAATATCATAATCATAATATTGACATTCAACTTGCCATCTAAGTAATCGAGCCTTTTCTCGATTTTGATTCAATTTTGTTTTTCGGAAAAGCCTTGACACTTGAATTATCAATTTTTAAAGTAAACTTTTTAGCCAAGAAAAATAGAGGCCATTTTTTAAAATCCTTTCATTGCAAAGAATTCTTTCTCGTTGATATGCCATCTGTTTGCTTTCTTTGGGTGTGAATAAACCGCAAATATCCGCATGGCACTTCCTCGTTTGGGTGACCTTAGTAAGAACTGCCGCCACCAATCATCACCGCATCGTGTAAAGAACCGATTCGTCCTCGTCTTGGGGAATCGCAAGTTTTGGAAGCTTTTTACAAATTTCTTTAAGTTGCTTAATTCCTTCTTGATGTTCATCTTCCCATTTGAATACGATCTTTTTTAAGCAATGGGCTAAACACCTTCCGTAGAATATGCCGATTGTTAATAAACATCCCGGCAAAATTAACAACTCCAAGAAAACTCAAGTCGTTTCTTGTCTTTTCGGTGTATCTGAAATCCTCAGTATCTTTTCTACAATATGATTATGTAGAATAATTCCGCATTCATCGATTCCAATTCCGAGGAATTCAATCTGTCTTGCTGCGATTACCACCTCCTTTTCCGAAAGCACTAATCCCTCTTTGTGACACACATCTGAAAATATATCCAAATGTTTGAGGTGCTCCTTCATGTTCTTTGAAGCGATAAGAATATCATCAATGTATACGAACATGAAATTGAAATAATCTTTGAAGAGATTATCCATCTTTCTTTGATATATTTGAGGTGCGTTAGCCAATCCCATAGGCATCACGTTCCCAAATATAGTGTCCATGTGGTGTAGAAAAAAGTCAGAAACTTATTACTTTCTTCCTCCATTTTAATATGGTAGAATCCAGACTTGCAATCGAACTTTGAGAATATCTTGGCACTGTAAGTCCAAGCGGCTACGATAATCTAGAGGGGGGGTGAATAGATTATCTCCATCTTTTTGGTTTCGCCCTCTTTTTCGAACCAAATGCTCAAAGACAAAAATAAAGGTGCGGAATGTAAACAACACACGTCAATTTATAGAGGTTCAACCCACCTAGGGCCTAATCCTCTACCACCCCAGTATATCCGGGATGGATTTTAAAAAAAAAGATTTTATTAATTTACCACAAATTAATACAACACCAACTTACAACAACACCTTGAAGAGCACCACACTATTCTTCAACACCACCTTTGGAGATTACCACAATCTCCCTTTGAAGATCACCACAATCTTCCTTTAACGGCACCTTGTGAAGATTACCACAATCTCCAAACTTGAAGAATACCAAATTCTTCAACACCTCAATAAGAAGATCACCACAATCTTCTTGCACCTATCACCTAGATCATCCAAGTGTGTTCTTACCTCAAGAACACTCACAAGGATATCTTATGTTGAATGATAACCAAAAATCAAGATTACAACTCAATAATGAATATTACAATTTGAGTGCAAAGTGTAATCAAGAATAGCCTAGACCTCAAGGATGTGAAAGTGATAAGCTAGACAAAATTTACAACAAGAATAATAACAATGAAAGACCAAGTATTTGCTTGAAGTGTATCTTGTTGTGTTGTATCTCAATTGTTGTTGTTTTTTTTACTCCAAAACTTCCTCTATTTATAGGAGATGATTGATCAAGCATAAGCTCCTCTTGGGGATTGAAAATCTACAGAAAAATACAATTAAAATCAAGAATATAGCTGTTAGAAATCAATCCCACAATTTAAGGAAATGTGTCTGCTGTCAAACGGTCATATTTTTGCTGTCAAAGCACAGGGCGACCGGTCGCACAGAAATAAGAGATTTGAAGAACACTTTGAAAAAATCAACAGGGCGACCGGTCGACATAGGCTTCAACCGGTCGACCCCTATCTCAACCGGTCCCCCTAACGCAAAAATGCAAGGTCTGAAGTTCTGGAAGGGAGCAAGCTTCGTGTCGGTCGATAGGGGTGTCAACCGGCGACGGCACACGACCGACCCCCTGGCGGCGGCCGACCGTCTATTTCACCTCAGGTTCATTTTCTATTTCAAACGTACTCTTCAGGTACGGGTTGCCCTATAGGGCGACCGGTCGACCACGAGACAGAAATGTTGTCCAATTTTTGTCGAAAATAAAACTCAAGAAATACTCCGAAAATATATTAAAAACATTTTAAACCAATCGGAAGTATTTAGACAACATTTAGGAACCTCGTTATAGAAGTGAAAACCCATTGATATAAAATCATTAAACGTGTTGTCCAATATTTTATCTAAAGTAAAGCTTGAAGAAATACTCCGGAAAATATTAAAACCATTTTAAATCATTTTGGGAGTATTTGGACAACAGTTAACAACATTGTTTTGGTAAAAATAAAATTATCAAAATTAAGATAAAAACATGTATCAAACAATCTCTCCCTTTTTGATGATTACAAACCAAAACAATTGTTTTACACAAACTAAGAGAGCAATTTTAGAAATGATTTTCCGGTAAAAACATTTGACCGTTTGGAAGCAACCAAAATTTCCAAATATAAAAGCAACCACGTAGGGGAGTAAATATATAGTACACAAGCTCCCCCTATCAACAAGCAAATCAAGAATAATGTAAAAGCAATTTCTCCATAAGCTAAAAGCTTTAGCTTTTACAATTTGTTCAAGAGCTTATAAGCTCCCCCTGTCACAAAACATCATTAAACAATTATATAAGTCCATCAAGCAACAATTGGACTAAAAAAGCAATTTCAAGAATAATGTAAAAGCAATTTCTCCATAAGCTAAAAGCTTTAGCTTTTACAATTTGTTCAAGAGCTTATAAGCTCCCCCTGTCACAAAACATCATTAAACAATTATATAGGTCCATCAAGCAATAATTGGACTAAAAAAGAATCACAACTTATGGCTTTTATGAGCCATAACTTATAGCTTTTATGACAAGCTTTTATTAGCTTCTTTGAGCTAATGAGCCAATATCCTGTTTCTCCCCCTTTGGAATCGTCAAAAAGATTAGGATGATAAAAACATCATACAAATATATCAAAGTGCGCAAACGAGACGGTTTATCAACCATTGAGCAATTTATGCTTAAAATCCAAAGAAAATGGGAGAAATGTAACATAAGAAATCCATAAGCTCATTAGTTAGCTGAAAACTGTTAGATAAATGTTTTTATCATGATTTTGATGATTATGTTCGATTTTGTTCAAATATGTTTTTAAACCAAAACTATGTCCCTAAATGTTGTCTAAATACTTCCGATCAACTTAAAATGTTTTTACTATTTTTTGGAGTATTTCTTGAAGTTTATTTTCAATAAAACATTGGACAACACATTTGTTTCAGCTCGACCGGTCGCCTATAGGGCAACCCGCACTGAGTTGAGCCGAGAAACAAAAATGGGACGTAAGTAAAACAGGGCGGGCGGCCGGCCGACCAGGGTGGGCGGCATCGGTGCGGTCGACCGGCCGACCGGCGGGCAACTGCACTGGAGTTGGATTTTTGTTCCGACTTCTCTGTTTTGTAAAATCTTCAAGGGCAACCGTCACAACTAAGAGCGACCGTCGCACTCCCCTTCGACCGGTCCCCCTGTGTAAAAATTCACAGAATTCAATTTCAATCTTTTCTCTATGCGACCGGTCGAACCCCATGTTTATCAAGAAACTATCCGCTTGCGTTTTGAGACAACTTTTCCCTATTTTGTGGGATTGATTTCTAACACTATATTGATCATTTTAAATGGTTTCTTTTGCAGAAATCACTCCCCAAGGAGGAGCCAATGTCTGGAAATGAAAGCCAAGTCCTCTCCTATAAATAGAGGCTTCATTCAAGCAATAAGATACAACACACAAAATACAAGCAAAGAGCAATTGAGCAAACACCTTCATATATCTTGTTGTATTAGCCTAAGCACTTTCACTTGCACTTATTTGAGGTCTAGGCTTTCAATTCTTGATTACACTTGTACTCATATTGTATCAATCATTATTGAGTTGTAATCTTGATTTTGGTCATCATTCAACACAAGACATCCTTGTGAGTATTCTTGTGGTAAGAATACACTTGGGTGATCTAGGTGATAGGTGTTTAAAGGTTGTGGTAATCTTCAAAGGTGTTGTAAGAGGGTTGTGGTAATCCTCAAGGTGGTGAAAGAGAGTTGTGGTAATCCTCAAGGTGTTGTATTAATTTTTGGTAAATTAATAAAATCTTTTTTTTCTTTTTTTTTAAATCCATCCCGGAGATACTGGGGTGGTAGAGGATTAGGCCCTAGGTGGGTTGAACCTTTTTAAATCAACGAGTGTTGTTTATTTTCGGCATTTATATTCTTGTTATTTACTCGTTGTTTTGAAAAAGAGGGTGATTTGCGAAAAATCGGCATAATCTATTCACCCCCCCTCTAGATTATTGTAGCCACTTGGACTAACAAGTGGTATCAGAGCCAAACTCTTTGGCTAGCTCGTTCCGAGTGAAGAGGAAAGATCCATGGCTACAAATGATGCTCATCTCACCACCGGCGCCTCCACCAATAAGCCACCACTATTCGACGCCAACAACTACGCATTTTGGAAAGACCGTATGGAGTGCTTCCTACAAGGGTGCGGGTTCGACATTTGGAATATGGTCATTGAAGGAGTTGATCAACCAACAAAGAAATCAGAGGATGGCACTTTGGCTCCTAAACCTTTCAAGGAGTTTGATGAAAACGACAAAAAGGCCTTCTCTCTAAACGGTAAGGCCTTAAATATTTTGCATTGTTCTCTTACCGCCACCGAGTACAATCGCATAAGAGGCATAAGGTCGGCACATGAGGTTTGGGAAAAATTGGAGACAATCTATGAAGGGACTAAGAAAGTCAAGCAAGCAAGAAAGACCATGCTTGTTAAAGACTTGAAAACTTTAACATGTATAATGGCGAAAGCATCTCAAGATGGTGGAAAGACTTGACAATATCGTCAATCCTCTTGTGGCCCTCGGCAAGGTCATCTCCGAAGAAGACAAGGTGACCAAGGTATTAAATGCACTTCCCGGCTCATGGTCCGAAAAAGTAACGGCAATCACGGAGGCACAAAATCTTGAGACACTCAAGTTTGATGAACTTATTGGAAATCTACTCATCTATGAAGTCTATCTCAAGGAGAGGAAAAATTCCAAACCATCCACAAATCAATCGGGTATGCAAATTATTCCTAAAGGTCTTGCTTCTTCTTCTAATAATGCATACTATGATGATGATGATGATGATGAGAGAGACGGCCGCACTTGTTCGAAAATTTGCAAAATTTGTAAATAAAAATAAAGCAAGAAAACCAAGAGATAATGCTTGCTTTAAATGCGAAAACCCGGGCACTTCATTACCAATTGCGGCTCGATGAAAAGGAGCAAAAGAAAAAGAAGCCTTTCACAAAAAAGAAGGCTCTAAATGCGGAAGTCAAAACATGGGATGAACTACTCGAAACAACCGATGAAGAAGGAGAAACCGAACATGGTCTCATGGCTATAGACGATGAAAACAATGAGGTACACTCAAATTCTTCTACTTCCTCCATAGTTGATGACTTGCAATGTGATTTTGATGAATTGCAAATTGAGTTTCAAAATTTAATCGTTAAATACAAAAATTTGAAAAAGGAGCATAAGGAGATTAAGGTTGAAAAAGAAAAATTATTTACCTCTTATGAATCTCTAGACAAAGCTCATGCTCTTACTCTTACTAGTATTCATTCTCTTGAAACCGAAAAGGAATTGCTCACAAAAGAAATTGAATGTTTGAAAAATGATATGCATCGTTTCAACATAAGTACGGATAAAGTCACAAAAATTTTAGATGCACAAAGAGGTGAGCATTCCAAATCGGGACTTGGTTATAAGCCAAAGTGTTTTTAAGAAAAATAACCAAGGTCCGACTTTTGTACGTGCTAATAATAATACTCCTACTTGTTTTTATTGTGGCAAAGTTGGACATTATGCTAATAATTGCAAATTGAGAAATAGCTCAAGACATGTTTGGAGACCCAAAGGTCTCAAGACTAACCCCCATGGACCCAAAATTATAGGGTACCTAAAAGAAATTCTTTTGTATGTAATAGGGGCTATAACCACAATGGAAGATTCAAAATGGCTCGTGGACAGCGGATGTTCACGCCATATGACCGGGAGGAGAGAACTTTTTACCAACATCAAACTCCAAGAAGAGGGTACGGTCATGTTCGGCAATGGCAAAGGAAAGATTCTTGGAAATGGAGAAATTGGTAACTCTTCTTTCTCTTTTAGTAATGTTCTATTAGTTGAAGGGCTTAAGTTTAATTTGATAAGTGTTAGCCAACTTTGTGATTCAAAATATGATGCTTCCTTTAATAAAGAAAAATGCCTTATACTTAAAAATGGTGAAATTATTTGTGAAGCAAATAGAAAAGGCAATATTTACAAAATTTGTACAAGTGATTTGGTTAGTCAAAATGTTTCTTGTTTAGTCGCCAATAATGATTTAACTAGTTTATGGCATAGGCGACTTGGACATGTTGGATACAAGAATTTGAAAAATATTTACAAAAACCAACATGTGAAAGGACTACCCAAATTGAATTTTGAAAATCTTGGCTTATGTGACATTTGTCAAAAGAACAAATTAGTTAAAAGTAGTTTTAAGCCCAAAAATGAAATTTCCACAACCAAACCCCTACAAATGCTTCACCTTGATTTGTACGGGGACATTGGTACGGCTAGTCTAAGTGGAAAACATTACACTTTTGTTATAGTCGATGATTTTTCGAGATATACTTGGGCTCTTTTTCTTACCAATAAAAACGATGTCGTTAATGAGTTTGTTAAGTTGTGTAGACTTATTGAGAATGAAAAAGAAGATACTATCAAGTCTATTCAAAGCGATCGAGGTGGAGAATTTGACGGTGAATTTAGAGTATTTTGTGAAACCAAAGGATATGCTCATAATTTCTCGGCTCCAAGGACACCTCAACAAAATGGAGTAGCCGAACGGAAAAATCGGACATTACAAGAAATGAGTCGGTCCATGCTCAATGAATTTTCACTTCCAAAGTATTTTTGGGCCGAAACCGTAAGTGCCGCTTGCTATGTCATTAATCGAGTTTATATTCGTCCTAAAATGAATAAAACTCCATATGAGCTTTGGAAAGGTAGAACTCCAAATATTAGTTATTTCAAGATATTTGGTTGTAAATGCTTTATTTTGAATACCAAGGATCAATTGGACAAACTTGATCCTAAGGCCGATGAAGGGATATTTATGGGATATTCAACAAAAAGCAAAGCATATCGGGTTTACAATAAGACTAGTGGAGTTGTTGAAGAATCCATCCATGTTAAATTCAATGAAGCTTCGGGAGTTGAAAGAATTCCTAATGATGAAAGTGATGAGGAAGATATTATTGAACAAATTGTTCAAATTGATGATCAACCGTCTACATCAAATGATCAACCGTCCACTTCAAATGGTCCTCAAGATATAGAGGTGATATCTCGGATCTTCCCGTTGCATTGAAATTTAAGGAGATCACCCAAAAGATCTTATTATTGGTGATCCCCTTGACAAAGTGATGACTCGGAGAAAATTTGCCGAGAAAGCTCTTATTTCTCAAAAAGAGCCTAAAAATGCTAAAGAAGCTATTGAGGATGAGGATTGGTTTCTAGAGATGCAAGAGGAGTTGAATCAATTTGAAAGAAATGATGTATGGGAATTGGTACCTTGTCCTCCTTCTCAAACCATTATTGGCACAAAATGGGTATTCCGAACAAACTTGATGATCAAGGCAACATTGTTCGAAATAAAGCAAGGTTAGTAGCTCAAGGGTATTGTCAAGAAGAAGGTATTGACTATGATGAAACTTTTGCACCTGTAGCACGTTTAGAAGCTATTCGTATTTTGCTTGCCTATTCTTGTTTTAAAAATTTCAAACTTTACCAAATGGATGTTAAATCCGCCTTCTTAAATGGTATTATTCAAGAAGAAGTCTATGTAAAACAACCTCCGGGGTTTGAAAATTTTTCTAGGCCTAATGATGTTTATAAACTTAAAAAGGCCTTGTATGGTTTAAAACAAGCACCCCGTGCATGGTATGATAGACTTAGTTCTTTTCTTTTACAAAATGGTTTTATAAGAGGTAAAGTTGATACAACTCTATTTGTTTTTGAAAAAGGGCAAGATTGTTTACTTATGCAAATATATGTTGATGATATTATCTTTGGTGCTACTAATGATTCTTTGTGCAAGAAATTTTCTAAGTTAATGCAAGGAGAATTCGAGATGAGTATGATGGGGGAGCTTAACTTCTTTCTTGGACTTCAAATTAAGCAATGTCAAGAAGGTATTTATATTTCGCAATCAAAGTATACAAAAGAACTTTTGAAAAAGTTCGGCATTGAAGAAGGAAGAACCGTCTCTACTCCTATGGCAACAAATGTCAAAATTGACAAAGATGAGAAAGGCAAGTCCGTGGATGAATCAAAGTATCGAGGTATGATTGGTAGTTTACTTTATTTAACCGCTAGTAGACCGGACATTCTTCATGCCGTATGCCTATGTGCTCGTTTTCAAAGCAATCCCAAAGAATCTCACATGAGTGCCGTTAAAAGGATTTTTCGATATTTGAAAGGCACCATTCAATATGGTTTATTTTATCCAAAGAATGAAAATTTTTCTCTTAAAGGTTATAGTGATTCGGACTATGCGGGAAATATTGATGATCGGAAAAGTACTTCCGGATCATGTCAATTTTTAGGCGATTGCCTAGTTTCTTGGTTTTCAAAGAAGCAAAACTGTGTTTCTCTTTCAACGGCCGAAGCCGAATATATTTCCGCCGCATTTTGTTGTACTCAACTTCTTTGGATGAAACAAACCTTAGCGAATTATAAATGCTCTTTTGAAAATGTACCTATCTTTTGTGATAATATATCCGCTATAAATATTGCTCAAAACCCGGTTCATCATAACCGTACTAAACATATTGAGATTCGCCATCATTTTCTAAGGGATTGTGTTTCAAAACGTAAAATTGAGATATCCTTTGTACCATCTCAAGATCAATTAGCGGATATTTTCACAAAACCGCTATCTTCCGAGACTTTTTCATCAATACAAGCTCGGTTAGGCATAATGCATATTGAATGAAGCTTACGTTTGCATTTTGCACGTTTTTAAAACTTAGGGCGAAAAATCGGATTTTTGGTTGAAAATTCGGATTTTGGAAAAACCGACAAGACAAATGAGTGAAGGAGTTGAGGGCAACCGGTCGCCCTCAACCTCGACCGGTCGCCCTAAGCTATATTTTGGCTTTTAAACGTTAAATGTCTTGACAAAGATTCTTCATTTTAACAAATTTTTGGCCATTTTTCGTCCCATTTGCCAAATTCACTCAAATTTCATTCAAAAATGGATTTCATGCATATTCTACACAACATGGACATTATATAGCATGATCATCATCATTATGGCTCACTCTTTCCGATCAAATGGTAAGAATTTCGCTTCTTTTGCTCAATTGGGTTGAACCCTTGAGTTTTCGAGTTTTTGGAAAATTTTTGATGTAATTTTCGTATGATCATGATGAGCTTGGTTGTTGTGTTGTTATGTATGATGATTGACTTGAATTGATGTTGAATTTTTTTTGGCTTGAACCATTTACAAAGGTTATATGCAACCTCTTTTATTTTTAACACACACAAGGTGTTCGATGATATGTCGCAATGAAAATTTCAACTTATACATGATTCTCTTGCTTTCAAAAGTTTGCTATACTTATTGAGATCATGTTTTGACAAACAAAACAAGCGTATGAACTCTTCATATTACATTTCTCCCATTTTCCTTGGATTATTATGCTTTAATTGCTCAACGGTTAATAAACCGTCCCTTTGGCGCACTTTGATATTATTGTATGGTGTTTTCACCATTCTAACATTCTTTTTGATGATTCCAAAGGGGGAGAAACAAGATATTGGCTCGTTAGCTCAAGAAAAGCTAATAAAAGCTCGCAATAAGTATTGTGGACTCTAATACCTAGTCCATGGCTTGAATTTTGGACTCGGATGAAATTGATTATAAGTTTTGTGACAGGGGGAGCTCCTTAGCTCATGATGCATTCTATATAAACTTGTTATAGCTTGTGCTTCTTACTTATAATAATCGTTTGTTGATATGCTCATAAATAGGGGGAGCTTTGTATGAAATACTTCTAACGGATAGTTTACTCGTAAAACCGGAAAATTTTATTTGGCTTTCAAATCGTCCTCAAGAAAATTGTTTTGGTTTGTAATCATCAAAAAGAGGGAGTTTGTTAGATAAATGTTTTTATCATGATTTTGATGATTATGTTCGATTTTGTTCAAATATGTTTTTAAACCAAAACTATGTCCCTAAATGTTGTCTAAATACTTCCGATCAACTTAAAATGTTTTTACTATTTTTCGGAGTATTTTCTTGAAGTTTATTTTCAATAAAACATTGGACAACACATTTGTTTCAGCTCGACCGGCCGCCCTATAGGGCAACCCGCACTGAGTTGAGCCGAGAAAAAAAATGGGACGTAAGTAAAAGGCAGGCGGCGGCCGGCGACCAGGTGGGCGACCGCAACCGGCAACCTGTACACTGGGAGTTTGATTTTTGTTCCGACTTCTCTGTTTCGTAAAATCTTCAAGGGCAACCGGTCACACTAAGGCGACCGTCGCACCGCACTTTCGACCGTCCCCTGTGTAAAAATTCGCAGAATTCAATTTCAATCTTATCTCTGCGCGACCGGTCGAACCCCATGTTTATCAAAGAAACTATCCGCTGCGTTTTTGCACAACTTTTCCCTATTTTGTGGGATTGATTTCTAACTATATTGATCATTTTAAATGGTTTCTTTTGCAGCAAATCACTCCCCAAGGAGGAGCCAATGTCTGGAAATGAAAGCCAAGTCCTCTCCTATAAATAGAGGCTTCATTCAAGCAACAAGATACAACACACAAAATATAAGCAAAGAGCAATTGAGCAAACACCTTCATATATCTTGTTGTATTAGCCTAAGCACTTTCACTTGCACTTATTTGAGGTCTAGGCTTTCAATTCTTGATTACACTTGTACTCATATTGTATCAATCATTATTGAGTTGTAATCTTGATTTTGGTCATCATTCAACACAAGACATCCTTGTGAGTATTCTTGTGGTAAGAATACACTTGGGTGATCTAGGTGATAGGTGTTTGAAGGTTGTGGTAATCTTCAATGGTGTTGTGAGAGGGTTGTGGTAATCCTCAAGGTGGTGAAAGAGGGTTGTGGTAATCCTCAAGGTGTTGTATTAATTTTTGGTAAATTAATAAAATCTTTTTTTTTTTTTTTTGAAATCCATCCCTGAGATCTTTGGGGTGGTAGAGGATTAGGCCCTAGGTGGGTTGAACCTCTTTAAATCAACAAGTGTTGTTTATTTTCGGCATTTATATTCTTGTTATTTACTCGTTGTTTTGAAAAAGAGGGTGATTTGCGAAAAATCGGCATAATCTATTCACCCCCCCTCTAGATTATTGTAGCCACTTGGACTAACAAATACATGATTTCAAAAAGATTTAAGACATTTTGAAGCAAGAGAATCATGTAGAAGTTGAAAATTTCATTGTAACAATTCATCGAACACATTATGGGCGTGAGAAATAAAAGAGATAGAATATAGCCCTTGTAAATGTATCAAGGCAAAGAATTTTCATATCATCATCAATCATCCTCATTTCAAAGCTCAATAAGATCATATGCAAAATATGCAACGTTTGTCCATCAAATAAGAGGCTCAACAAAGAGATTCTCAAGGGTTCAACCCAATTGAGATAATATAAGCCAAAAAGGATCAAGGCATTACAAATGCCAAAAATTAGAGCATCCATCAAGTGATACAAGTCATGCCTTAAACAATATATGTATGATATATCAAATGTCCCAACATATCCATATAAGCATAATGATCAAAGCATTAAAAGAAGCACTTTTACCATCAAGTACTTCATACCAATTTTCAAACAATGCCATATAAGAGTATTTTTACCATCAAATACTCCATCAATATCATGAACATCCACAAGTCATTATCAACTTGCAATTTTAATCCTTTCAAGAAAACACACAAATCTCATTAGTGCAAGAGAGTTTTACAAAAGTTCATAAAAATATAAAGCAACATGAATGAAAATGCTAGAAAGTAAAGGGGGTGGGGACATCAATTCTCGTCCGAAGAGAAGCAAGTTCCGGGAATAAGATCTTTGATGAATTTCTTCAATTTGCCAATTGACTTTTTCAAACTAGAATTTTCCTTTTTCACAACCCTGAGCTCTTTTCTAAGAGGCCACATCTCTAAATGTTTCTCTTTACACTTTGGCCATTCTCTCTTTGAGATTTAGATCTTCAACATCCAACTCGTCTTCATCTCCTTCCTCATTTTCTTCCTCCCTAATTTCTTGTTCATTTCCCACATTTTCTTCTTCATTTTCCTCTTCATTCCCCACATCATCTCTTTGTTCGTCAAACTCACCTCTTCCAATATATTTTCAACCTCATTGTCATTAAAGAAATCATCCCGAGGTTGTTGTTGATGTCGAACACGCCCCCTAGCGGCTTTGGTAGGAACCCGTGGTAAATGTCGTCGCATTCTTACCATTTGTAGAATGTTGGCATTATCAAAATCATTGTGACGAATTTCGTATTCATTTCATTTTCCGGTATCCCGATAAGTATAAGAGTCGGCAAATCAAATTACCCAAGGTATATTTTTTCTTGGTAAGCTTTCTAGATTCCAACAAGCAATACACAAAAATTGCCCCATAATTTACTCTTTCTCCTCGAACAATCTTATAGGTGAAAAAGAGTTCGAGATTACTCAGAAGTTTTATTTCCTTTCCACAAACACAATAGGAGCAAATGATAGATATAATCCGATAATTTGGCGGCATTGCCGAGTATGTCACTTCGGGATATACTCCTAAAAAGGTTTTCACATCATCTAGTGAAACACCGAAAATGTTATCATCCCAATGGGCGCAATCCACATTTACCACTCCATCATTTGGCACGTTAAAGTGATTACAAATATCGGCCAATGTCCATGAAAAATGCCTACCATTAACAAATGTGTGAAGTTCCAACAGATTATCTACCGTAGCATAAACAATCCACATATTTGCATAAAAGAGTTTTATAAGCTTGTCATCATAACGCAAACACGGATTATCCCAAAGTAAAACCCATCCTTGAATTTCAAAATAAGTTCTAATATCCGGAAATTCATCATGAAATGCTTGAAATCGAACCATACGAGTGCACGCAATTTTCTTATCATTCAATCCATATTCTCATAATGTCCCTCCGCAAGTTTATTTAAAAATTGAAATCTATTAGCTCTAGAGGGAGGCTCGTAGAGGAGTGATAACTTACTAGAGTCCCAATGAATGCTCGATTTTGAAACCCCAGCTCTTAATTCGACAATCTCCTCTTCCGTAAGCCGATTTTGATAGTCTCCTTGTAGATTATCATCTTGTTGGGGATTGGAAGAAGATTCTCCCCTTTGCCTCCTTCTCCTCTTTTGAGGATTTCGTTCGATAGAATTTCTTGGAGGAGCCATATATGTGAAGTTCTTGCAAAAAAAAGTGAATTAGCAAGAAATATTACAAAGATTGATGAAGAATTGAAGATTGTAGAAGAAAGGGGATGAAATTCGCTGTTATAGGGTTTTGAAGGATTTTGCTTGTCTGTTTTGAAATTAAGAACAGAACGATTTTAAGTTGTAAAAAATAGCCTGGGCGACGGCCGAGGTAGGGTGCGACCGGTCGGCCGCCGCCCGCTTTGACCGGCCCCAAAGGCAATTTTCCATTCTCCGATTTTTTCGAAGATTCGATTTTTCACCCCAAAAGTTTTAAAACTTTGCAAAAAGATAATTTTGGATCAAGTTCAACAAATACGGGTTTTGGGAAAACATATATTCGAGAAAATCGAAATTTAACAAGTAGTGCCCTTTTAAGAGAATATTTGCAAAAACATTTTGGGGCACTTAAGGGGTTAAAATGAAATATCTTGAAAGATATGTGCATAAGCATAATATCGAGTTCTAAGATAAATACGAGTGAACATACCTCATAGTTTAAGAAACTTGAAATAACCAATGATATGAATATGAATATGAGATATATATATCCTATATATATCCATTTCTTAAACAAAATTTGCACAAAAACACAAGTGTAGGCAAGTGATAGGAGAAAAAAATGCTTATGCTACAAAAATACACAAGAGATAATAAACCACATAGGTCTAATTAAATGCACAAGAGTTTTAGAAATATCATGCAAGGTCTTTTTTTAAAAATTTTGAAACTCACAAATATATAAAAGACCTAAATCAAAAATAAGTGCTTGAAAACTCATTTTTCAATTAAGACACAATTAAAAACATGCATAGAATTAAAATAAAATGCATATATAAATGGGGAGATACGATTTACCAATTCGCCGTTTCCATGGGTTGTGTCTTTCCCATTGTTGATGATATCTTCCCTTGAGAAGTCACTTTGTTGATGATGACTTCTTTGATTACTCCATTTCAAGGTTTGTTACCTTCCCATTGTTGATGATCTCTCCTTCTTTGAAAATCATCTTGTTGATGATTTTGCCATTTCCAAGTTGTGTTCTTCCCATTTTTGATTATATCCTCTTCTTGGAAATTGGTTTTGTTGAGAATAATTTCTCCTTCTTTGATCAAATGAAACGGTCATTTGATGCCTTCTTGCGGTATGAATTTTCTTCGATCATTATTTCACGGGTACCTAATAAAACATTATTTTGTGGTACCCTCAAGTGTTTGGGTCATTTGGGATTAGTCTTGAGACTTTTAGGTCTCCAACAATAATTAGAGCTATTTCTAGCTCGACAAGAATTAGCCGTATGACCCTTTTTACCGCAATAAAAGCATGTAATAATTCTACGAGCATAATGACCAACATGCTTAGAGACTCGATCCTTTTTCATATGATTGACAACATTAAACTTATGATCAAGTTCTAGTTTCGAATTATCACAATAATCAACAATTTCGGTCATATCATTGGTACTCAAGTTGGATTTAGCTAAATCCTTTTTCATGCCTTCAATATTCTCAACAAGAGTACTATTTTCTTTTTCAAGGTTTCTAACCTTGTCAAGTGTGGTGGTGTGAGTACATGATAGTGATTCATAGGAAGTAAATAAACTATCCTTATCATTTTTCAAAACATTGAATTCCTTTTTCAAATTTTTGTATTTAACAAGTAAGCTTTGAAATTCATTTTGAAGTTCATCATAATCATTTTGCAAATCACTATAATCATTTTGAATAACAATATCATAGGAAGTAGAGGTTTAAGACATACCTCATTTTCTTCTTCGATGCCCATAAAACAATATTCAACTTCTTCATAATTGGAAGTTGTAAGAGGCTTGTTCCTTAGATTTGAGCTTGTATGACCTTGAGAAGTAGATGCTTTTGTTTGACTCCTTTCATTTGCAAATACTCCATAGATGGCTTCTAATTTTTGCCATACTTTATGTGCCGATCGAATTCCTACAATATGTTCATATTCCAAATTAGTAAATGAACAATACAAAATATTTAGAGCCTTACCGTTTAAGGAGATGATTTTCTTCTCTTCATCATTGAGCTCTTTGAATCCTTTGGAGGTGTGTGGTGTGTCTATCATCGGAATGGATTCTCCATTTATGATGATGTTCCATAAATCGAACCCGCAACCTTGTAGATAACATTCCATTATTTCTTTCCAAAATATAAAATTTTTGGAATCAAATTGTGGTGGCTTGGTGGTGGAGGTGCCGGATAGATGAGCTTCGTTCGTAGCCGACGATCGTTTCTCTTCACTCGCGATGTGAAACGAGCTTGCCAAAGAGTTTGGCTTTGATACCACTTGTAAGTCCAAGCGGCTACGATAATCTAGAGGGGGGGTGAATAGATTATCTCTATCTTTTTGGTTTCGCCCTCTTTTTCAAACCAAATGCTCAAAGACAAAAATAAAGGTGCGGAATGTAAACAACACACGTCAATTTATAGAGGTTCAACCCACCTACGGCCTAATCCTCTACCACCCCAGTATATCCGGGATGGATTTCAAAAAAAAAAGATTTTATTAATTTACCACAAATTAATACAACACCAACTTACAACAACACCTTGAAGAGCACCACACTCTTCTTCAACACCACCTTTGGAGATTACCACAATCTCCCTTTGAAGATCACCACAATCTTCCTTTAACGGCACCTCGTGAAGATTACCACAATCTTCAACCTTGAAGAATACCAACTTCTTCAACACCTTAATAAGAAGATCACCACAATCTTCTTGCACCTATCACCTAGATCATCCAAGTGTGTTCTTACCACAAGAACACTCACAAGGATATCTTGTGTTGAATGATAACCAAAAATCAAGATTACAACTCAATAATGAATATTACAATTTGAGTGCAAAGTGTAATCAAGAATAGCCTAGACCTCAAGGATGTGAAAGTGATAAGCTAGGCAAATTTACAACAAGAATAATAACAATAAAAGACCAAGTATTTGCTTGAAGTGTATCTTGTTGTGTTGTATCTCAATTGTTGTTTTTTTTTTACTCCAAAACTTCCTCTATTTATAGGAGATGATTGATCAAGCATAGGCTCCTCTTGGGGATTAAAATCTACAGAAAAATACAATTAAAATCAAGAATATAGCTATTAGAAATCAATCCCACAATTTAAGGAAATGTGTCTCATCAAACGGTCATATTTTTCTTTGTCAAGCACAGGCGACCGATCGCCGCATACGAAATAAGAGATTTGAAGAACACTTTGAAAAAATCAACAGGCGACCCGACATAGGCTTCGACCGGTCGACCCCTGTCTCAACCGGTCCCCCTAACGCAAAAATGCAAGGTCTAAAGTTCGGAAGGGAGCAAGCAGTGTCACGGTCGACAGGGGTGTCGACCGGCCGACGGCACCGACCGATCGACCCCTGGGCGACGCCGGTCGACGACTGTCTATTTCACCTCGGTTCATTTTCTCGCTTCAAACGTACTCTTGGTGCGGGTTGCCCTATAGGCGACCGGTCGACAACGAGACAAAATGTTGTCCAATTTTTGTCGAAAATAAAACTCAAGAAATACTCCGAAAATATAGTAAAAACATTTTAAACCAATCGGAAGTATTTAGACAACATTTAGGAACCTAGTTATAGAAGTGAAAATCCATTGATATAAAATCATTAAACGTGTTGTCCAATATTTTATCTAAAGTAAAGCTTGAAGAAATACTCCGGAAAATATTAAAACCATTTCAAATCATTTTGGGAGTATTTGGACAACAGTTAACAACATTGTTTTGGTAAAAATAAAATCATCAAAATTAAGATAAAAACATGTATCAAACAGGCACCTTTGATGTAGTTAACCAGATGTTCTCTGCTCGGGATATAGTATCCATCGAACTCCAGGATGTTATTAATTCCCTTGTAATTAATAACAAGTCTTGGCTTTCCTCTTTTGATTTCTCCATGGTTTCTGACTAAGAATCCTGGACTGCTGTATGGAGAAAATCCTGGTGAAATCAACTTGAGGTCCAAGTGTTCCTTAAGTATCTTCTGCATATCCTCACGATCCTCCTGATTCATAAGGATTGGTTTGAATCTTACGAACGCATACTCATTTCCTGGTTTAACCTTTAAGGAAGCTTTAAGCTCGTTCTTGTCCCACCATGCCAAATGATCCTCATTATAATTCCTTTGGATCTTCTTCTTGATATCCTCGAGTGATATTTGATCTTCTATGGTAAAATCACTCTGTGGCTTCTCCATTAGGCTCATCATCAATTCGCGCATAGCCTGCGAGGTACTCTTTCTTCTCCTTGTATTCTAAATGAATACAAGTTATTATCCCATCTTTTTGCATCTTTTTGCTTCGAACCATATTGTCGAAAGGATAATAAGGCATCACCAAATCTTCTTTTATCCGCCATTTTTGGATTTCGAAGTTTGGCTTCATCACCACGCTTGCTGCAAAAATTAATAGGCATTTTTCTATAAAATGCTTCCCGCAGTCTCTGGACAATAATCTTATGATCACATAATGTTATGAAAATAAGTCTTCTTGTCTCATTTTCATGTGTAAATCGCTTGAATGTTTGTAGGAAATTGTTTCCTAACAACACATCTGCTCTGTATCATGGAAATAGATTGGTGGCGTCTTCACTTTGTACCATGGTACCTCCTGCGCCACCGATCATGATTTCTGCTTGTTTAATTCCTCTATTAAGAATAAGAATTCTTTTAGAGAAATCTCTTCCTGCAATAGCTGATAAATCTTCTCCAATTTCTTTAGGAAAAAATCCGGCTGCGATTTATTCGCTCTGAATCAATATAGGCGGCGAAATACTCGGCTTTATATTCAACATATAACATTCCGATAGAAATGTATATGGAGAATGGACTAGTGGTCATCTGATTCTGTATCTCTTATTAACCACTGTGAACTCCATTCCGTCTTGTAATCTTTCCCAAGGTTTATGATCCTCAAGAAATTCAATTCCCAGTATTAATTGTTCTCGGATTTTTCCCGCAACTCCTGTGATAGTCGGCTCAATTTCACCTATCTTCGAGGCTTCCTTGATACGCCCAACTATTGGTTGTTGGAGATAATATAAAACATCAGAAGGAAAAATATTATCCTTTTGAGTGATGTCGAATATTACTTCAACTTTTCGCCATCCTTCTGGACATTTCAGCTCTCCTGTTGTTTTGAAAACATCTGGGATACGCTGAACTGTACTTGGTCTCCTTTCTTCCCAACGGCTGCTACTCGTCATTCTGTCATGTTGGAAAGACATCCTTCTTGGCTCAACTCTAAGACTTCGGCTTTTGTTGAAGACGGGTTGATCTTGTATTTTCATATCGATCTGCTTGATAGTTGGAGACTCAATAATCTCTGGTAAAACCATCCTGGCAAAGTCCTCGAAAATCCTTGGGAATTCAATAATTTCCTTTCTCAAGAATACTTCTAAATGATGTGTATTCGAGAGAGCATAGGATATCTTGTATGTGATCGAATAGGGTCTATTCCCTTCTTTCATCAAATCATCTCTTTTGAAATCTTGATGAAGGGTTAGGACTCTACTGAAATCTCGATCTCCCAAATTGTATGCAATTCTAGGATAGACATTAAATGCCAATTTCCCAGCATACAAATTTCCTATAACCGCTCCAAGGCATGAATCCTTGAGGTTTGAGATTCGCTTGTCAAAGATAGCCAGATTGAGTGGCGAATCTATCCCTTCTTTGAATGTTGCTTTAATGATGACTCTTATGGCTCCAATATGAATCCATGAGAGCATATTTGCAACTTCTCTTTTAACTCTGCTTTTGATCTCCTGAATTTCTTTAATAGGGATCAACTGCATCTCGATCAGGTTACCGGTAAACTCCATCGGAATAGCAAATTCTCCGATTGTTACCCTGTGGATAATTTGGTGTTTTCTGTTATGAAACCCAATTTTATCCAATGCTTTTTCCATGGCTCCAATTGTAAATCCATCATAGACTTGAAGCTTTGGATCTTCCTTCATGATTCTCATAAGAGTTTTATGAGAAACCATAGTGTGAGAGAGGAATCCTGACATATCCTCCCTGACTGTCTGCTAAAGAATTTTTTCTTCACTCTGATTCTGAGATGGAGTCACTTCCATCGTCAATATAGATCTCTTCTTCATAGATGCTTTCATCTGAGGGTATATCCTCAAATTGATACACCTGTATAAGATCTTGATAATAGACAGCTTCCTCGATTTCTGGTGTGGCCTCGAACCGTCGACTCCTTTTTTTATTATCCGGGAAATCCGTTGAGATATGCCCTCTTGCTCCGCATGTCCAACAATTACGATCTTTGAAACTTTCATTTGCTTCGGTGTGAGCACACCAAAAGTTCTCCTTCCCGGTGTTCTATCGGTACTTACTTGATTAGAACCTGCTTTGAAGAGGCTCTACTCCTGCTTGGTGCTGGTCTTTGCCCCGTTTTGTAACTTCGGGCTTTTTGTTTTGACCAAAACCTTCTAGGTCTCCATGAAGACATGCTTCTTTTGTTGTTGCTTCCTCGGCGGTATGGATGGCTTCGCTCCTTCTTCTTTTCTCGCGCGCTTGGTTGACCTCCCACAATTGTTGGGATGTCATTATCCACGCAACATAGAGGAACCGCTTTGTTAATTCCTCTTAATCTCTTGTAATTCTGTCTGTACAGGCTGCTTGGTAACACCATTCGGATAACTTGGCCTTTAGGAAAGATATTTTTCTCGCCACGCTTTCTCTTGACTCTATCCTTGTATTCCCGATAAGAATTTCTCTCTAGGGACTCGGAATCTTGGCAAAGAATAGGCTTGCAGGCAGCTTCCTTTTCTTCAATCTTGGATTTTCACCGGTATTCGGTGAACAACTTGATATATTCGTCAATATGACAAATATCATGTAACTCAAGGCTATAGAGGGCTTGTTTATATCTCTTTCTTTTTTCATCCTCTAATCCCTCGAAATAACCTGTGCCGATGAACTGGATTTTGAATAGTTTTGCCATACCATCGACAATTTCTTTAAGTGATTCTCCTGATGTGACCGAACCTTTTGTACTAGCATCGGTCATATCCCAGGCAATCTTCACCGATCCTTCAAGACTCATTTCAAGGAGTAAAATGAATGAATGAATCCTTTGTAAGATCGAGGGTCTCTTTGAAATTCTCATAGTCAAGCCCATTCATCAATGAGAACTTCTCTATTTTAAAATCGGATGTCCAGATTTAACATCAACCCATATGGATGTATTGGGTCGAGGTGCGATCTTCCATAAGGCGTCTGATAAACATTCGGCCTTCCGGTAGGTTGTCGAGTTCCTACAAGAGGGTTTCGACCTCCTGTCCCTGAAAGTGGATCACTCCCGGTCGTGAAATCCCCAGCGTGTGGCATCCTTTCGTCCCGAGCTCCATGATTTGAACCCGTACTTTCTTCGACTTTAGGATTAACTAGTGGTAGTGGTGGAATTGGTCTTCTTGCTGGATCATAGGTGACCAATGTTCCATCTCCTGTGTTCATCTTTAAATCCATAATTCATAATCCTGCGAAGGATTCTGCAAGGTCATATAAATCTTTAAGATTTATCTTTTCCAAATCCATTTTTTTTTTAATTTTTGATGGATTTTCCTTTGATTAGAGCAATGAGCTTCTCCTCATCTGTCATTTTTCGAATAACTTCGGTTGGTTTCCCTTTTTGGTGTAAATAGGGTACTGTCCTAAAATCTATACGTTTCTTTCCTCCGGAAGAACTCGACTGTCCTCCAAGCTCTTGACTCGTTTGAATATCATGAAGGATTTCAAGAGTTTCCTTCGATATTTCACCATCGTCTCCATCTGGTTCGATCTCGATGAACTTGTCTTTGAGTAGATGAATATGGCGGTTGCCATAATTCTCGCACCGTCTTACGGACTTCTCTAAGATCTTCGGAGAACATAGATTTGTCTGGAAGCATCTCGTTCCACTCGGGTACTCCATCGGGAATCATTGTTCGATGGACATTTTCATGAACCGCTTCTTGAAGGTTCATCAAGTGAACATATAAGTGCAGTTAAGCATCCACAATCGCTTATAATATTCTCGCTTTCGCATTTTGCATTGCCTTAAGGTTTCCCCGTCGGCTCTTGCCTCGTTCTTTTTCTTCATGTTGGTATTCCCAATATGAAACCTGGTCAAGATGTTCTTGTGCATACATCGTCAATATTTGACGATATGTCCTGTAAGGGGTACATCTCGGACATCGGTCCGGATCCATAATCTCGGAGTAATTTCTCCTCACCAATTGTTAATTACATAAAATAATAAATATAACCAAAAGTTCTTAATAAATCTGGCTATGATACCATTTTGTGCAAAATACTTAGTAAAATCAGCCATTAATATGAATAAGGGTATAATGGGTATTATGAAAATATGAAATAAACCCGGTGGACCAATTTTGCCAAAACATGAAACTTACTGGACTAAAATTGCTCAGGTGTAAAACTTATAGGAGCAATTTTGCAAAAAACCTTTAAACTTACAAGACTAGTTTTGCGAACTCAATACTTAGAGGACCGAAATTGCAGACCGTCCATAGTTACAGGACCATTTTTTGTAATTTACCCTAGTTATTTTACATCTAAATCATTTATATGTCTGTTGGGTAGATTGCAATTTAGTCCTGTATCTTTTGGACAGTTGCAATTTTAGTCCTCTAACTATTAAAGTTGCAGTTTTGGTCCTGGACAATTTTGCTATTATGGTTGAATATCTATTTTGGTCTTTTATCTTTCTAAAGTTAGCAATTATAGTCCTACAACTTTTAGGAATTAACAATTTTAATTCTAACACAACATAGCTAATTTATCAAAATAAACCTAGATTTCATAAAGTATGAGAACCCTCATTTCCTATCACCTATTTTGTTCGTGACATTGTTGCACCTCCTTAGATCCAATCTTCATTCAAAGATCGTGAGGGATCATATTATATTTCTAGTCAATAAACTTAACAGGGATACTTCTGGAAAGGTCTCACAACTCTAAGTTATTTGATTTCAAACTAAGTTTTTGATAAAACAGATATTGTTCATTACGACCATATCAGACTCAACATGCTTCGTTAAAAGTAATAAATCACTTAAAATTCATACATTTCTTTGACCGAAACAGCACCGGGTGAGATGTTCACAACACCACCAGTCAAAATGTAATATTTACGGTGAAAACATGTCAGCATGATCTCAAAATTTTGAATTGTGAAATGGCGGAGATATAATTTTTGAACGAAAAACAGAGAAACACTTTGTTCAAAATTTTACATGTAAATGACTTGTATGTCTGTTCTGTTTATTGTTATTTATCATAGTGATAGGACGAAAAATAAATGAATTATCAAATTTAAATTAAAGTTTTAAAAAAAAGTTGTCACTATGAGAAGCTTTTGAAGGGATAATTTAGGTAGATTTTATCCAATATGTGTAAATTCATCCTTAGTTGTAAACAAGTCTAGTTGTTTTTGAATATAGAGAAGTTCAGCACTCCAGCCAGCAGTGCTGCTGCTATCTCTCTGTAAACACTAGCCTTTAAGAAGCAAATTTTTTTATTTGGAATAACAAAGTATTTTATAATCTCGTGAGTTGATAGTGCCTTCAAGATCAGGATTGACTCAACCTAGCACTCTCCTTTTGAAAGACTTACGTAACCATTTTATTTTATAAAGATCGGTTACTTGCAACTATATTGCAATTATATGTTATGGATTTGTAGACTTCCGCTTATTTATGGTTTTAATTAGTTCTTTGTGTTTTTGGATAATACTCTTGATGAGCCTAAGCTTATAAAAGTTAGTATTCCCTTGGATTATATTAATGCATATTATTTATTAAAAATATATTTTTCAATGTATATAAGTTAGAAATAATATTACATACATAAAAATTATATGTACGGACGACTCATTCATTATTACACTTTTATCTAAATTTAGTACTTTTTATGTCAATTTAATTTTCTGGTTCGAAAACTTCAAGCCGCGCGGTAATTCTATCTCGATGTTATATAGTGTTCGTTCCAATACTGTTTTATCTCCCAACAAAATAATCATTACTAAATACCTATGTTCTAAAAATGGCTAGGCGCTAGTCGGGCGGCAGACTGAGGCCTAGCGCCTAGGCGGAGCTTGGGTGGGGTTAGACGGGACCTGAGCAGGGTTAAGTGGGGCTTAATTGGAAGAATAACGTAGGCGAACAAGGGGTACCTAGCGCCTAGACGGAGACTAATCGGAGCTAGACATGGATTTTTAGAATAGTGTTAAATACTAAAGCCTTTAATTTCTTATTCTTTTCAACCATTTCGTAGGGTGAATTTCATAATAGGGTCCAAATTAAGAAAGTCTACCATTTTAAGACCCAAAATTTCAACCTTCTCAAATCAAGATCCAATTTTTATTTTTTTTTCCTCAAATTGGGCTCTCCCTCAAATTTTGGGTTCTCACTTCAAGACCCAAAATTTCAACCTTCTCAAATAAAGATTCAATTTTTATTTTTTTTTCTCAAACACGGCCCTCCCCCAAATTTTGGGCTCTCCTTCAAGTTTTAGAATTTAACCAAAACAGAATATTATTGTAATCGATCACGTTAACCACAAAAATTAATTTTCTTCATCTTTTCATTTTTTCGCTCATTCTTTTTTGCCTGATCCATACGTATTATCGATTTTGTTTAACGTGTAGAAACCAAGATCTATAAATATAAATGTATGTAGCTAACAAGATGAAAAAAGCCGTAAATTATTTATCGGTTACTAAAAAAAATAAGATATACCAAATTATGAATGGAAAAGAAGTAGTAAAATATTTTTTAGTTATTAAAAAAAATAAGATATCCAAATTATGATTGAATTTTACAGTTTAAAACAAGTATCGATTAGGAAAAAAGGAATGAACAAAAAAATAAAAAGTGAAAGAAAATTAATATTTGTGGTCGGTGTGATACATTACATTAATATTTATCTTTTTGTTAAATTTTAAAACATGAATTGAGAGCCCAAAATTTGGGAGAGGGCCTGATTTGAGAAAAAAAAATAAAAGTTGGGTCTTGATTTAAGAAGGTTGAAATTTTGGATCTTGAAGTGAGAACCCAAAATTTGATGGAGAGTCCAATTTGAGAAAAAAAGTAAAAATTAGTTCTTAATTTGAGAATATTAAAATTATGGGTATTGAATTGATATATTTTCTTAAATTTAGATTCTATTATCAAATTCTCCCATTTGAAAAATTCCGTCCACTTTTTAGGTCATATCGACTTTCGAATTCATCCATTCTTCCCCGCGAAAAGAATTCATCCACAATACTGTTCGAAATCGAGAAACTTTATTGTGCCTTTTGGTCTTTAAACTGGCGATTTCTCAGAATTTCTGATAGGAAATTGAATTTTCTGTTAAAGCAGAGAGGGTTAGCAACATATAATGGCGGATTTAAGCTTGGGGATCCTCATAGATATCTTGGATGAGGAATGGATGAGAGATACTCTGCCTGATGATGGTACTTCCCATTTTTGCATTTCCCCCCTTCATTTTATAGGCTTATTGCCGTAACTACTTGGATTTATATATTGGCGTTTCTTTTATCTTTTCTAATAAATTATTTTATTTTATTTGCTTTTTCAGATCTTCCATTGCCTCCTGTACTTGCTTCTAAGACCGATGACGCTGAAGATTCAAGTATGTTTTTTTTTTCTTTTCTCTTTTTGTGCTTACTTAACTGCAATGGTGCTATCTGAATCAAGGTTTCTGTGCAAAGTTTGAGTTTTGGAATTGTAGAGAAAACATAGGTTACATTTGGATTTGAGGAAAGGATTTGGAGCTATAGATTTGAAAAGGTGCTGCAAAATTATGTGAATTTAAGTACAGCGTAATAACTCAAAGTTGTTACTCATGGAGTTCCTGAAGTCAACGGTAACTCAAAATTATCCAAACGAGCTCAGTAGATTTGTAGTCCTAGATTTCTAATCCGTAGCTCCCAGTTAGATTGTTCTTGAAGTGCTAAAAGTCTGCGAAAGATATTTCCTAGAGGTTGGGATAACTGCATATCCATTATGATCAATCAAAGTTCAGTTTTCTCCTGCTTAATATAATGATTCCTTTTATGTGGATTTCTCAATTGGGAATGCATTAACATTTAACAAACCAAATTCCTGGCATTATGTTTTACAGTTGACTTGATTAAACAATTCTGGAACTTACAGGAAAGATTGTGTCTTTGAAAATCAATGAGACTGTACAAATTGTTTTTGAATGATTTAAACGTTAATTGCAGCTGAGTTCCAGCTTCAAGCCTGACGTAATATATTTGCAAATTCCCTTTCTAGCACAAATTAGTTCCTTATGCTTCATCTCTGTTTGGAATGCTAATGTATTGATTTGGCACTAGATCTGAAGAAATACTAGAAAGTAATCTTACTTGTTGCATGACTTAATTGCATTACAGTATTGAACCTTATGCCTGCCATTTAAGTATAGGAAGGATAGTATGCTGAAATGAACTATGGGAAGCACAATTTGACAGTGTCCATTTATGTTGTTTTAGAGCAAAAAACTTTAGGTTTAATAGTTTAAAGTACTGTTAGTAAAAACTTTGAAAGAAATATTTACTGTCTGAAGAAGCAGTATCCATTTCATGATTTATGATCCTATATTCAGTATAATTCGTTGAAGAAATTAGACTTATAGTTTTAAACTATAATTCGTTATAAAAGATAGACTTATAATTCGTTGAAAGAAAATAATTTAATTGTGATCTTGGAATTTAAATATTGTGGAGGGAAAATGATATCTGCCTCAGCATTTTTACCTTCTTGAAGCTCTATATCTACATGTTGGTGAATGGTGATGGTTCCATATGGCTTTTTGATACTAATCCAGCCACAATTAAACTGTAACATTGTTTCTTGATAAAATATTTGGTTAGCCTTTGAGGATAGTGAAAGGCTATATATGGAGTCAAAAGAGTTTAATACTTGATATTGGTTCTTCTGATTTGGTGGAGATGTTGCAGACTGGTTTTCTTTGTAATGTTGGCTTAGGGCTCACTTTGACTAGGGACCACACCAATCCATCCTCAACTTGGTGGTTAAACTCTACTGAGGTGACAATCGGAGAGCTAGATTTGCCTCAATTATTTGTCAAAAGCTTTAGCTTTTCTCAAATTAGCTTCTGCTATTTCAATAGTTTCCTGAGCTTTCTGGAGCTACAAAGATAGTTATTAAATAGTTAGCACAATCGATATAGATTGATCAGGAATCTGATTCCTGAATAGTCATACCTCCGATTAAACAGGTTTCCTGTGATTCCATGGGTTATACCTATATACACAAATACCTTGACGGTTCCCGCTCGCTAATACATAAGAGTCCAATAAGCATATCGTCCTCAGTTCGGATTGCAGGCTGCAACTCGAAAATGAAAATTATTGATCAATGTAGGATGGCTGTGCCTAAGGGCATATCGGTTGAAGTAGATTCCTCTTTTTGATCAATCAATATTACAGATATTCTTTTAATACTACTAATCATTCATAATGTAGAAAAACAACGTAATTTTCTGTACTTGATAAAATGGTCTTCTACTGGTGATGGCAGTTGATAAATTAATGAAAATACTTGGTGATTGGTGTCTATCCCCATGTTTCTTGAGCCGTCCCTTTTCCACAGACCATAATGCAGCAACAGGCCATCAATATCCTGAATGGAGATCTCTCAGTTGAGTTTCTTTGGTGCCAGTAGTCCACCAGTTAAGGAATTTCAATCGTGTAGCCATTAGAGGATGGTGGTAATTCTCACCCAGTAGCAGATAGAAACAACCCACAACTCTAAATTGAATAACCAACTAAAAAGCTAGGAAATTTAATTACTTTAGGAACCCAGATCTCAAAATCAAGAACTTGAACACTATCAGAGAAGCAAACTTGCAGTTCTTTTCTCATGTAAAACTTGGGATCTAAATGAGATGGAAGAGAAGGTTGAATCTTGGCTCTCTTTTGCTAATTTTTAGTTTCATATTCAGGGTAAATGCATCTTACCACCAGTAATATTCTGTCATTCATTTTTAGATGGAGACAATCAGAGCCCTCACCGACTGGCTATCCCAAACACTTGATAGGTCTTGATAGAATAGCTTGTCAAGGCGTATCAAAGAATCTGAAACCAGCCCCAAGTAGATAGATATGACAATAGAGGGACCATGGATTAAGTTCTTAATATTGGAATTTTGTAAAACCTCGATGTATTCTTACTCTTAATTTTTTTGAGTATATTACTTCCTTTGATATCATAGTTATATATATACACATATACATATAGTTATCAATTATGTTATTATTCAAGCTTTCTACTTGCCATTTTTTCATCATTCGCGTTTGATTTTCTGGAAGTGAGTTAACTTGCTTTCTTGCCTTGAATGTGCTTGTATTCTTAGACCAGGAAACTCAACAAGTTGAAACTGATACTTGGCATGATCTTGCAATGGGTAACCAATGATAAGGAGGGA
Organism: Rehmannia glutinosa; assembly: GCA_016081115.2. Classification (NCBI taxonomy): domain Eukaryota; kingdom Viridiplantae; phylum Streptophyta; class Magnoliopsida; order Lamiales; family Orobanchaceae; genus Rehmannia; species Rehmannia glutinosa. The sequence goes on along the minus strand of JABTTQ020003257.1, from coordinate 278,169 downwards.
AATATCTACTCAGCTGTACATGATTGGCCTTGGCTTCATTATGTAGATCATTGCTGCTGAGTTTTGACATTTAGATAGTTACTAATTACTAAATATCTGTATCAACTACATTTGCTACATATTGTTATCTCAAGAGCTTCTTTTGACTCCTGCAAATATCTATATACTGGTGATCAAGGATGGGGTACTTTACCCCATGATTTCTTTTGCTGTGCCTGTCATGTATGCTGAAAATATTTTCTTCATTTGATGTTGGACGGTATTGTAGTTTATTAAATTACAATTGAAAAAGCAAACTGCAAAAATACCTTATTAAAATGTTTTATTTCTCCATCCCTAATCTTAGTACTAAATCAATTAAAAAACTTTAGTCAATTCAATCAAGCTTTTCTTACCTTTTCCATACAGGCATACCTCATCCATCTCTTTCATTCGTTTTCTTCTTCTCCAAAAAGATTTTATCATAAAAGAGTCATTTAGGTCAACAAAGCTGTTGGATATCCATTTTCCTTTTTGACCTCCTCCCCCCCCAACAAACAAAAAAACATTTACAAAATTGTTTTGGTTTACAAAACAGCCCAAAAAAAAATAAGGGAACACTTGAAACTATTTCCTTTCTTTTCAAAAAAAAAAAAAAAAAAGAGGAAATTACATAGAATACCCAGATTTTTAAAAAAAAAAGAAAAAATACCCACCTATCACAAATCTACCCAACCCAGTCCTAGACTACACAAATATACCCACCCTATTACTTTTCCTTTCAGTTTTTACCCTCCTTCATTTTCCTTCATTCCCATAGAATCCAAATCAATACCTAACCATGGAATATTTCGGCTCTTCCATCTATGCGATCGCTTTTCTTTCCTCTATTACATATTGCTCTGTCAAGATTGGCTAAGCCAAACAGTACGCCACCGGCCGTGCCGCGGCGCACGACTTTACAGCCACCTCCACCTCATGCCTGGCGACTCCTCCGCCGAACTTCCTCACATAAACCTAGCTTCCTTCCTAGCGGATAAATACGCCCATTTTTCACAATCCGGCTCGGCGTCGTCGAGCCCCCTGGTGGTGAGCGGTGAATTAGCCAAAGAATTGTTCACCACCTGCGCGATGTCACCGTTTCGTCCGTGCGAGATTACGAGCCGCCAAACACTTGAGCCACGACTTCGCCATGTTCGACTTTGCTCCTTACGACGCAGTGATCTTGGCGAGCTTTATAAGCTCGGAAGGAGAAGAGGGACGAATCGGGAGAGTGTTGGTGGACATGAAAAAGTGGTTCGGTGATTTGAATTTGAACGTGGTCCTCGGGGTGGTGGCGGGAAGAGGTTTAATTAGGGCGGTGGAGGTGAACCCAATTTTATGTGTTTTTTTATTATTTTGTGATTTGAAGTTTTTCGTTTGTTTCGAAGTTGTTCAAGTTTTCTTTTATGTTTCTTTTGTTCTTTTATGTATTTTCCATATATTTGTTCTTTTTTATTGTTTTTGATTTGTTGTGTTATCTATCTGACTGTGTATTTTTTTTTATTTCTTTTGTAGTGAATGTGGGATTTTTTGTTGCTTGTTATGTCGTTGTTGGGAAGGTTATGGACGTTGAAGCGTTCAAGATAGAGAATGAACAAGCAAGACTCAGTAATCTGCTTCACAATCATGCTAAGTTGAAGCTGTAAAATGGTGATGACGATGACAACGACATTGAGTTTCTACCTCCATTTCCTAATGATTTTAGAGAATTGTTGTTACGTAAATCTTAATGATGATGTAATCAGTTGAAACATGTAAGAAACATAAATGAAACATGTAAGAAACAATTGTGAAACAGGGGATCATGTGATAAAAGTTTGTAGTAAATTGCTTTTAAATTTAGAGAAATAGTGTAGTTTTTCCCCATATACTCTTCAGCTTTTTAGTTCATGTGATATGTTTTACAGTTTCATTTACATAAGAAAGAAGTTTTACCTCATCCAAATATGATTACATTGATTTATAACTTTTATTCAGAGTAAGCAGTTGCATCTTGAGTTGGTAAACATGTGTGCGAGAAAGAGAATGACATCGCAGTTTCAAAGCATGCCAGATCTCAGTCGTAATAGTAAGAAAAATTACATGAGGCAACTTTGGAGAGGTGATCGAGGAAAAAGACAGATCTGAGAGATGTTTATCATTTAATTCGATCAAAATAAGGATTCAAAAGGAAGTTCCATCCGAATTAGTGAGCAACATTTGGGGACAGGAAGAAACTCCAAGAACATGATTAAGAAGATCATATGCATCGAGAATCGCGAGAGTTGAGCATGCCAAATCTTTTTGTAATTTTACTAGTAGTTTTAGAGAATTGTCAATGTAAGTCTACATGCGTAATCTTGAACTAAAGATCTCACGTCTTCAGTGAGCAAAGTTGTTACTAGTAGGTCTTTCACCGCTATAGTTGATGCATTCAATAATTCTACGATGTTGAAAGTCAATACAAAGTATTTTTGGTCGGCGGTGGAGTCGTGTCCATTTCTCGTGAGCCGATGATGGACAATTAAGCTCAAATTTTCTGAATTGAATTTGTTGTTCCAAGATTTCTTTTAGGGTACATTGGAATCATTATTCTTGTTATCTCAAAGTTGGTATACTCTCTATTTTCTTCCCATTGTCCATTGTGGCATACCACAACCGAGATTTTCACCATGCAATCAGTAGAATGCAATGAAAAATTGGCTAAGTGAAACATATAAGAAACATAAATGAAACATGTATGAAACAATGGACATTTGTTGAAACATGTATGATCTTTGGTTCCTTCATTACATTTTGTTGTGTTGTTATTTCCAAGCTCGATTCGTTTCTTACTATATCTATGCACAAAGGGAACTTCATCCATCCGTTTCTTTGCTTTTCACTTCCGGTAGAATTTGAGATTGTAATCACTTTCTATTTTCAATGGTGGCGAGTCTCTGTCAATTTGTATCTAATCTGCATATCTTCCATATCTTTCTTGTATTGAATTTGTTATTCTAAGATCCCCATTAGTGTCTTGAATGTCTTTGTCAAATGGAATGAGTATTCTGTTATCTCAAAGTTCTGTACTCTCCATTTTCTCCCCATTGTCCATTGTGGTATACTACAATTTGGGATTTGCTCCATCCAACTTTGTGGATTTCGATGAATAGTCGGCTAAGTGAAACATAAACGAAACATAAATGAAACATGAATGAAACAATGTTTATGTATGTCAAGAAGCAAGGCGAACAAAACAATTGTGAAACATAAAAGAAACATATGTGAAACAAGAAAGAAACATATGTGAAACAATCACGTAATGTACTACATTCAGTTTTTTCCAGATTGACACGTTTTATTCTTAAATAATCACGAGAAGCAATGTTTGTAGGATTTTGGATCATAATTTGAACTAAATAAGTATTTTGAAGCTTACAACTTCCAGGTTTTTGGATATGCATGCAAAATTACTGGTTCAATTCAATGTCAATCTCAGTCAATACACATTGAATCCTAAATTTCAATCTTTAAAATCATGAAATATATCTAAATAAGGTATTTTCAGAACAAGATAAACAAATCGCGTTTTTTTACCTGTTTTGGTCTTCTTCTTCCTCGATATTGATCTTGAATTGTGATCTCTAACAATCGAGTTTTTTTTTCCCTTCGATCTGTGTTTCCTCGAATCTGTGCCTTTCCTCTGTTTTTCGTTAGTATTCTGGGATTGTATTTTTGATCAGAGATCCTGCTGTGATCATCACCGTGATTTTTGGAGGGGAAATGCTGCAATTCATCGAAGATGCTGAAGATTGGGTAGTTTTGTCCGGAATCTGTTTGAGTTGGGTATATTTGGGAACAATTTGGCCAAATCGGGCATTTTTATGAAACATCCCTGCCGGGTGGGCATTTTGCTGGTATTGGGTCTCCAAAATCGGGTATTTGTGTCCTTTTCCCAAAAAAAAATCCTCCTTGTCTAGGCGGAAATTTGGCAAAAATCTCTACCCATTTATTAAAAGGAATAATTATAAAACTCCCTCGGAGTTTGGCTGATTATGAAAAAAAACCTAATTATATTTTTGAATTGCAAAAAACTTTTTGCGGTTTGATTCCGTTTTACTTTTTTTCCCCTTTCCATAAGCAAAATAATATTTCAAATGTCCATCTAATATTTATAAAAATAGTATAGTTACCCCCTTTAAAGGGGGGCCTTTGTAATTTTAAACATCTCAGGGCTTTTTGTTATTAGCCCAAACATTAGTTTTTTTGTTTTTTTTATCCTTTTATTAAATTCAAAAGTATAGTGTATAAGTAAATGAGTATTAACTCCATTGGCAATTAGATTCAAAAGAAGATTAAAAAAATTTCTGGTGTAGATGTATTAAACTTACTCTATCAAGTCTAAAGATATCCTAAATACCATGGAAAGTAAAACATCCTAACAAAAAAGCAGCAGCAGCAGCAAAATTAGCTAATCTATCAATGTGCATCCAGATCCAATTGAACCAAAAAAAGAGAAAATGGGAAATACAGAATTGAAACTATAAAAACTAAAAAGTAAGGTAAGTAAACTAGCTATAAACTCTCCTCAAAAAAAAAAAAAAAAAAAACTAGCTATAAAGCCTAGACGCCTTCCACATTGCGAGGCCCTTGCTCCTGTTGATCTTCATCTTCATTATCCCTTGACATTTCTTCCAGCGATTTGCCATTGGCCTCTGGCACCAAGAACGTGCACGCAAACCCCAACAAATTAATCCCTCCCAAAATAAACAGAGAGTTCCTTATTCCTATTCCAGCAGGATACCCTGCATCAGTCTTTGTCTTGTCTTGATTCTGCGCCGCGTATAAAAACCCGAAAGCTCCCACGATCGCGCCGGCCTTCCCCGCCGCCGCCGATATTCCATGACAAGTAGAACGGAGCCTTGCCGGAAAAATCTCCGCCGGCACAATAAACGTCGTGCTGTTGGGCCCAAAATTAGCAAAGAAGAACGTGAGCCCATACATTATCAAAAAGCCCGTCTTGTTCAAAAGCCAGTGTTGGTACGGAATTGCGAGGGCGAACATGAAGACCGTCATGAAGAGAAAGCCCATGCTTTGGATCAGAAATCTGCCTATTCTGTCTATTAGAAGAACCGTAAACCAATATCCAGGAACAGTGCCGAAGAATGCAATCAGGAATTGGGAAAAAGAGATCTTGAAAACTTCGTCTAAGGCGCTCATGGATTTCGCCGGCGGTAGCCACCCGACGGCGCTAAAGATTTCTTTTTGGAAGAGGTTTTGGCTGTAGTAAGCTATGTCCACGAAAAACCAGGCGCTTGCTGTTCCCAGCAAATGCAGCCCGTGTCTAAGAATGAATTCCCTGGAAAATAGCCCGAAAGGTTTGTTTTTTTGCGCAAGATTGTTTTGTGCTGTTTTTTTACTTGAATCTCGACGTTGAGTACTTTCTCCATGTCTTTTCGCGCCTGTTCGGTGTTTTTCGCGACCAAGGCGGTGTACCTGGCGGTTTCCGGCATCTTCATCCGCCAGTAGTACGACAGCACCGCCGGAAGAGCACCGAGCATCAGAATAATCCGCCACACGTAGTCAGCTTCCGGCGGAGTGGAACCCACAGGATCAACCGAATAAGCCGGGGCATTATACAGAGCACGGAAAACACCAGAAATCCCCATACCAACGAGACCACCACCGAGAATCCCGAAGCCCTGCATGGCGAAAACCGCAGCGATGAACGAACCGCGAGTTTTCTTATTGGCGTACTCCGCCATGATGGTGGCAGAGAGAGGGTAATCGCCGCCGATGCCGAATCCTAACCAAAACCTGAAAAAACAGAGTGTGGTCATAACGGATTTGGGCGAGCTGCCGAATGACAGGAGCCATGAGGAAGAGTGTGATTCCGTAGACTTTCTTGCGGCCCAATCTGTCACCGAGGAGGCCGAAGAAGAGTTGTCCGAGGAGGGTACCGCAGAGGGCGACGCCGTTGATGGCGGCGGCGACGTGCGGCGGGAGGACGCCGGGTTTGGAGGAGCCAGGGACGTGGTAGTAGATGCGGCCGAGGAGTTTGGTGATGAGGGATACGCAAAAGAGGTCGTAGGCGTCGGTGAAAAAGCCCATGCCGGAGATGATGACGGCTTTGTAGTGGTACCATTGTGTTTTTGAGGAATCGAGGGTGGTGAGAACGGTATCGACGGTGGTGGCCATGGTGGTGAAATAAGCTGCAGAGATGATTTGGATGTGAGTACTGTGGATAGAAAGGTTTGGGATGGGAAAGTATATATAGATGGGAGAGAGTGAGTATTTTGAGTTTGGGTGGGATTAGGAATTGAGAGTTTCAGTACGTGCGTGGATCATAAATTTCATGTCCCCTTCTCCTTGTTGGAGACGGAGTTTTAGTGAAAAGGGCAATTAGAGTAGTAATTGGGAACCAGATTACCGTTTCACTTTATGTTACACTATTTTTTTTTTTTTAACGCTTAGGGATGAAAATTGCATAATTGACCGATACGAACATGACACAAAATTATCGGGTTGACACGATAAGGCCCGTTAAAAACCACATTGATATCGGACTAACCCAATAAACACGATAAATTTTTCATTATTGGTAATTGATTATTTATATGGATAATTAACTATTTATTGACTATTTATAAAAAATATCAAAAAAATCATAAGTTTTACTTGTTACCGGGGCCTAATGGGTCAAATGGGCTTAACTAAATAAATTTGACTTTTTACTTATTGTGCTTATCATATCATGCCATGTTTTTCGTGTTTTAAACATGTCATGTTTGGGCTTGAAGTTTAGACCCGTTAAGATTATCGTGACGTGTTCGTGTTTGGGCTTGTTGTGTTGGACCGGTAACGGCCCGACACGAACGATTTGCCACCCCTAATTCCACTTAATTGAATGATGGACATGTATATTTACATCTAATATATCAACCGTGTATATTTATCTGTTAACACATGTCCACAATCCAATATAGTAAAACAAGAAATATATTGTGTTGAATGATGAACCCAAAAATTCAAGATTACAACTCTATAAAGAATAATACAATTTTGAGTGCAAGTGTAATCAAAAATCAAGTCTAGACCTCAAGATGTGAAAGCGAAATACTTAGGCTATAAATACAACAAGAGTGTTGAATATGAAAGCTTAGAAATTTGCAGATTTCTTGTTGTGTATTTGCTTGTGTTGTTCTTGTCTTGTGCCTTCAAATCATCCTCTATTTATAGGAGAGTCTTCACAAACATATGCTCCTCCTTCTTCACTTTTGTCTACAAAAAGAGAATCACAAGATGTAGAAATAATGTACAAAATTGAAAAGCAAATCTTGCTGATAAGGAGTCCAACGGTACAAATTTTGCTGTCAAAAGATTGCACAGGGCGACCGGTTGCCCTATAGTAAATTTTGAACGTTGGAAGGAATTAGTGCGATCCATGTACCGTGCGGGGAGGGGTGCGACCGGTCGGCCCGCTCGGGCCGGCGTGCGGGGAGGGGTGCAACCGGTCGGCCCTCGCGCGGGACCGGCGTGCGGGGAGGGGTGCGACCGGTCGGCCCTGCCCTGGACCGGCGTGCGGGGAGGGGTGCGACCGGTCGCCCTCTTCAGTTTTTCAAGTCCAGTGCGTTCTGTTTCATTTTGTGCGTTCTCCAGGTACCGGTCGACCGTTTGCTCGACCGGTCGACCTCCAACTTGAAATGTTGTCCGATTTTTGTCAAAAATAAACTTCAAAAAATACTCCAAAAAATTAGTAAAAACATTTAAATCAATTGGGAGTAATTGGACAACTTTTATAAACATTGTTTTGGTATAAAAACTCATTTAAACAAAATCATCAAAATCTTGATAAAAACATTTATCTAATAGAACCCGCGCCATTGACATCCCTAGTACTAGTACAAGGCCTATCAATACCTCAGTCATGCTAAACTTTTAATCATTATTTTTAATGCATCACATAAGATAGCCTCTACCTAAATTATGTGTGAAACTATTTCCTTGGTTCATTTTTTTTTTTTTTGCTTTCTTTGAGCTTCAAAGATTAGGAGCATTACTTGATTCTTGAAATTTGATAATTTAGATGTTGAAAATTTATTTTTTTGTTGCTTAATTTCAAATTTTTCTTCGTGATATGGATTGTATTGCATTGGTGATTGCTGGATTTATCTTGACTGGTTAGATTCTGCACTTTAAGTAGCATAAAAGTTTTTGTGGGGAGAAATATGTCCATCTGAATCAAGGCCTACAATTTAAATCTCACTTTGATCACCCCAACTTCTGCCAGTTTTCTGCAGTATCCCACAGAAAGAAGATTTATCGAACCAGTCCCAAGTAAACTGAGTAATTATCAAATTATATTATTAGGGATAATTACAAAAACTACCCCTAATGTTTAGTTTAATTACAAAAAACTCAAGTTATCTTTCAAAACTATAAATATCTCATTAAGGTTTATATTTACCCAACAAATATCCGCTTCTCGGATGCGCAATACTGTAAGCTAAAAACAAATATCGATAGGGTATTTTACAATTTTAAAAGATAACTATGCTTTTCTGTAATTAGGCTAAACCTCATGGGCAATTTTTGTAATTAACCCATATTTTTAATCCATTTCCTGCAAACCACATAACAACCCACATACAACTCTGTACAACAATTATAGAATTATAGAAAGATATCTGAACTATGTAAAACATTCTTTCCAAAGTTGCTACACCATTTCCCTCTCGGCAATTCAGGGTATGTACAAACAAGAAACAAAAAGTAAACGAACAGTCGCCATCAGATGTATTAATATATACCTAACCTCAGACGCAACACTATTAGAGCTAAAAATTGCTAGTATCTCTTAAGTGGTATCAGGGTGCCTGACACGAGACGCATCAGTTGAATCAGCATCACTAGATTTCAGTGAAGACAAATGCGGAATGTACGAGTATGCAACAAATGAAGCTCCTATGCCAATTGACAATCCCATCAAACTCCATATCCACCTTCGTCGTCCAGTCCTTTTATTTTCTTTTTGTTTACGTGCAACCTTTTCTGCAATTATTGAATCACGAAAATTAGACAGAAATATTGCACTCAAATAGCTATATTCTCTCGATACTCAAGAAACAAACCAAATGCCAAAATCTGTCTATGAATGACTCATACGAAAACCTCAAGACCAGGCATAAAGGGTTAAATATAGGGTGATTACTGATCACAAAAACTACCCTAAGGTTTAACTTAATACAAAAAGAAAAACCCACATATCTTTCAGATTTACAAAAGAGCAAATGGTGGGAATTACCCACTTGGGATACGTGAGAGACTTTTTTGACATGTAGGATAAAAAACATAGTTTTCTACCCACTTTTGTGGTTCTTTTACCACAATACCCTTAAGACTTTAAATGCAAACCTTAAACTAGGTAAGTTGTATTTCTCTCTCTTGTTAAATACATACCTACATACGATTTTTGCTATTCATTTTTTTTTTCTCTCTTCTTATTCTTCTTCACAAAAATATCAAGAAGTTCTTTTTATAGTATTTCGTAACCAAAATCGTTCCCAATATTCGTGCCGAATTTTAAATAGGGCACGATATCGTGTCTCAGTAAAAATTAGGCACAATATAAGTTCTTTTTATGGTCTTTCGTAACCAAAATCATGCCTCAGTAAAAATTAGGCACAATATCGTGCCTAATATTCGTGCCCAATTTTTTAAATAAGGCACAATATCGTGCCCAATTTTAAATAAGGCATAATATCGTGCCCAATTTTAAATAAGACACGATATCGTGCCTCAGTAAAAATTAGGCACGATATCGTGCCCAATTTTAAATAAGACACGCCATGTATGCACGAAAATGGAGTTTTTTAATAGGTATGCGTGCTTTTAAGATTGTATAAACTTGAACAAATAAATCTTGGAAACTGGACTAAATATGGAGTCATGTGCATGACTTCCAATTACCAAAGTTGTCGGTTCATTTTAATTTTTTCACAATAGATAATTGGTTATTTTGAAGACAATAATACATGCACGATATATGACATATAGTATTTGTCTTGTTGTCTTTGTCTTTATATATAGACACGATATTGATACGATACAAATACGAGCACGATATAGGCACGATATGAGCACAATATAAGCACGATATGTGCACGATATAGGCACGATATATATGTATATATACATGGAAGTTGGCACGATATAGGCACGATATATGACACGATATGAATATACGATTTTATACATATGTATGTGTATTTGGGGGGGAAATATACACGATTTTCAAGGAAAACATTAATTACATCAGTTTCAAGTTTCAAAATCTCCAAACTAAAGGAGGGACATTTTTGTCAAATTGGGTAGAAAAGAGTTTTCTTATGTCTATGGGTAAAAAAGAATACCCACTATCCATAGTGGGTACTTAAAAAATTCCCCCTTTACAAAAACCCCATTGAAATTTGTTTTTCTCTCTTACAAATTAAGCTAAACCTCAGAGGTAGGTTTTGTAATTGTCCATAAAATATATTTTGAACGCCAGAGCCTTTCTAAACTTACCAAGCCCAAACCTTTCTAAACCTACCAAACTCTCACACTGACACAAATATCTTACTTCACTGTCACTAATCTTTTAGGGCAAAGAGGCAATTTTGCATCAATATATTTTAGGCACTTCCATTCCGGAAGTTCAGATATAGAAAAGAAAACATACCCACAAGCTTCCTCTGTGACAGTTCATGATTAACAATCTCATAGTAGTGTAGCCTATCATGTAGTCGCAATATTTCTTGGTCTTTTAATTCAATAATTTTGGCAGCAGCTTCTTCAGCTTCATCACGCGCCATACCCCTTCCAATTGCTTCAGCAACAAACCTGGTAACGACAACTTCCTGGAAAAACTGGTCGATCGAATTGTTCTCAATTTGCATGTTATCACTAGGAGCTGGAGGTGCAGGAAATGTTAGCCCAGCCTCAGACATGAGACTACAGATCCTTTCCCATTGACAGCGCATCACAATAAGAGTTTCCTCTGCACACTTTCTCCTCTCAATTTCCTCGAGAATACTAAGCCTTGTGGCATGCAACTCCGATTCAATTCTAGAATAATAGGAAGGTGTATTTGAAATGGACCCATCAGAGGAAAAGTCTGTGGATTACGTTAGAAAGCAAAATCAATCTCAATATCAGTGAGATTAAATGACATTCAATCTTGGTCACCAGTTTCTTACAGTAGTCACAGGGGCCGAAAAAGGGATCAAACTTAGAATCATGCTCTAACCTACTAGGATTTAGGCGTTATAAAGGATGCCAAACAATAAATATATACCATGAAAGCAGAAAAATCTGATAACAACAAAACTACCTGAGCTTTTATCCTGAAGTAAAACATGCAGGTATTAGACACAACTTCCATGTAATTTCTTTCATTCTTTCTCTTTCTTTAAAAAAAAATACTTAGGTATTTTCTTAATTTTTTGTATCAAACTGTTGAAGTTCTAATTTTTTCAGCATTTGTGGATTTTATCACTCGCCAGAAATCATTCCATTAGCCACATAGGTCACTCAATACATGCTATAAACAAACTTCTTATGCAACAATGTGACTATTTCTACTCAGTGACATAGTAACATACATCTTCACGTCTGAACTCATGAACATAACATAATATTAGCATAGTATTGTAAAACATATACAATTACTTCCTTAATAAGCACGATAGCACATATAAAAGAAGAGAAGCTAAACTTACCATCATTTGCATCAAAAAACTCCCCTTGAGCAGAAACAGAGCTTCGGCTCTCGATTTGCTTTCCGACCAACAAATCATTCTCTCCCACGCTCATCGACTCACTCCTCGTATCCACAAACCCCTCATCATCATCTTCATCAACATCATCATTCGCATACATATTCTTATTCACAAAATTGTCCCCAATTTCCTCCTTCAAACTAAAACCGCCACGTTCGTTTGCTGAGGGAAAATCCGGAACTTCACCCACACCAGCTCTCGTCGGTTCATTTCCACCATGACGGCGCTTGTGGTTGACGACGTAAGGAGAAGGAGAAAGCAGGTCGGGTGAGGTATAATCCGGTATGGGAGCCTGCTCCGGAGTCACACACAAAGCTGGCGATATGTACAAGTGTCTGTGTCTCGGACGCCCATTTTGCCGTTCCGGGTCAGGGTCTTCTTGAATCTTGGCCACCATTGAATAATTTCTTGTTGAGGGAATCTCGTGCTCTGAGCTCGAGTAAACTTTCCAACGGTACAGTAGCAAAAGTTGGCATGGTGGTCGTCTTTTTTTCTCTTCTTTCAGAAAAAAGGCTCAACTGTGATATCAAACAAAGAAGGGGTTTTGCTTTATTGATAGCTCTGATTTGCCGCCATAGAAAGGAAAAGAGAGTTCTAGGAGGCAAATGGAAACAATGGAATACAGAGAGAGAGGCAGAGGAATCAGGAAAGCACTAAATTAATTATTTGCAAGCTCGTTCATTTTTTTGACTTGCACTTCAAGAAAATTATTACCCCAACCGACCTTATTTTTATACCTTGTAAAAAGTACAACCAAAAATACAGAAACGTAAGTTAACATATGAATTAATATATGTATGTAAAATAGGCATATAAATGAATTGTTTATAGTAAAAAACCACAACTTATTTTGATAATAGTTTTGTATAATATTTTTAAATTAAACAAAAATTATTTAATAAGATTTTTCAGTTATTTAATTTATAAACATGACATAACTTAAAGATAACATCTAATGTTTATTAGTGTATTAACTTAAATTATTTAGAATTTTTAATTTTCATTTATATGATAATCTATTAAAGCTTATAAACAACTTTTGTTTCCAATTATATTTAAAATTTATCAAAATCGATTAAATAAAATACCATTCATAAAATGTTACAGGAGAAATTTGCAATGGCTTCCAATGAAAAATAAGGAATATTTTATTCGACAATTAAAAATATTTACGAAAACGAAAATACTTTCTAATTATACATATTTATATATGTATATTATATAAGTATAATACACATATTGACTAAGAAAAATTTTATATTCGAATTTTTAGAATTAATTGTATAAAATTAAAAAATTTAAAAAATATCAACTGCGCGGAATTCAAGGAATTGAGCCACTCAAACGAAACTTGAGTAATGAAACATACCTAGCACCCACAAATACAATGGTGCAATTTATGTCCAAGATATTGAACACGAATTTCATTTTTACAGTTATGGAGCATGTTCATAAACATATTAAACAAATATTAGTGTGATAGACTCAAAAAATACAAAAAAAAACAAATATTAGTGTGATATTATTGGGCCATAAAAACGGGATAGTTACAAAAATTACCCTTGGGGTTTGATCTAATTGTAAAATACCCTAGCTAACTTTCAAAATTACAAAAGAACCCTCGAGGTTTGATTCAGTGTTAAAATTAAGGGGCTAACTGTAATATATTTATAAATGTGAGAGGGTATTTTGAAATATTTTTTGCTTATGAAGGATTAAATGTTAGACACAATAAAACTTCAAGGGTACTTAATTTTGAAAGTTAACTGAATTTTTTTTTTGGTAATTAGGTCAAACCTTAAAGGTAGTTTTTGTAATTAACCCCCGTAAAAGAACAAACTTGAGCATGCGACAATACTCCAAAGATGAGCTTGAACAATACTCCAACTCTGAATTACTACCCCTAAAACTCCAACTCTCAAAAGAATAAGAGTAACACAAAAGCTTGTGTGAGACGGTGTAAGACAGTGAGACAGTGATACTTTTAGTGTAAACAGTGATACTTATCTACATATAATTAATTTAACTGTATGTTGATTTCAAAAAAAAAATAATTTAACTGTATGTAGATAAATATCATTTTTTACACTAAAAGTATTATTTGTTACACTAAAAGTATCACGGTCTCACAAGACACCTGTTGTAAGAGTAATGGGCCACGACACAATTTGGCACTAGCAAATAACAGTAATATAAATATACAAGATAATGTCACATTTCCTATAAAAATTATTTAATTCGATACTAATCAACACAAAACTTAGACAGAAGGAAAAACATTACGTTTACTCAACCATGATATATTGATCGATGCTAAATTCTTGAAGATAACGAAGTTAGAAACAAACAAGTCCAGCGCAAGACCAAAATAAGGCATGGAGAAATTTTTAGACCATATTATTTTCTCATAAAAAATATCCAATAAGAGATTCCTTCAACGTTTCTGACTATGAAAAAAACAATGAGCAATTCTCTAACAATATAACGTAAATTTCAACGACATTCCAGTAAAAGAATGCTTAACAGGAGTGTACCAATGAATAAATTGAATTGGGGGAAAAAAGAAAACTGAGGATATACAGGACATACAGAAACTAGAAAAGGGTAAGACTAATAAAGCAAGCAGACCATTCACCACTCAACTGCCGCCGCACAAGCAAGCACCTCCACAAAATTGAGATGTCAGAAAGCTTCTAAATAGGACAGCAAGACGCAACGTTTGATCAGAATGCTGTTTCAGCAAAGGTTCCTTCAAATGATAAAGTAGTCCAAAGGGCACAAAATCTTTAAGTCTCGATCTGAAAACATTCAGCAGAAATTATATATGCAAGTGCCGACCAATATGCGTCTTAAGTGAAGTCGATCATTGAGAGTTCAGGGCGGACCCCTGTCCCTTGTTTATTTGATTGTTGGGGACCTGCATCTGTGGCAATTGTGCTATTGGTGGATGCTGGTATGACACTTAGTTCCATTCCAGTCGGCTCTGAAACACTTGGCACAGACGATGTTTGTTCCTGATTTTCTACAGTTTTATCATCCGATTGCAACAGAGTGGGGTCGCTTGACTCAGTAACTGGATTAACAGAAGCATCTCGCTCCGATTCTGAGGGCGCGCCTGATTCTGAATTTGTGGTAGCAGGTGAAGGTGTAGGTGGACCGGCTGGAGCAGTTGATTCTGATTGGCCTGGAGCCTCCACAGTAGAGTTCTGTGGAACACTCGATTCAGTTGAGGGGGGCGGAGCACCTGGCTCTGAAGAAGCCGACGTATTTTGGGGTGTGGCAGTTGGCCCTTCTAATAGCAATGGTTTGCCGTCAGGTTGCTGCTGTGAACTCTGCAGAGCAGGACCTTGCTTTTTCGGACCGGACTGACCGGGATTGGGCCCATATAAAGATGCCATCCCGGGTGGCAGAATTTCGATTGGAGGCTTTTTTGCTGAATCTTGCAGGCTTGTGATCTTGGATTCTTCAAGGGAAGCTAAAAATGCAGTTGCAGCGTCCATTTTGGTGGACGGAGTGTGCTCCAGCTCTTTTTGTAGTGTCTTGTTCCATGCCTGAACCAAGCTCCTTAGTGTAGGTCGACCGTGAGCCTAAAGAAAATTAGAAAAGTTAGATATACACTTAATCCAGTGTTATAATTGAATAAGGCGAACCATATTATACATGAGCATGAAGCACAGCCTCAGCAAGCATCCCTGTCTCCTGCCAAGCCTTTTCCATGAGTACATTGTCCCCCAAAAGAGCTGCTGCAAAAGCTGCTTCTCGTCCTGATCCAACTGATACCAAACTGGTCACCAAATTCTGCAAAAAACGCGCGCAGTCATTAGACAAACAGTAACAAATAAAAAATATGTCTGTGTTAGCAGCAAAAAAAAAGGGAATGTAGAACACAAATTCATAAAGAAATATCTATTAGATTGCATGTGAGGTTGTGAATTCCGCTATAAAGCCCAGCACATTATTCTCCTCCCCCCCTCCCTCCAAATACACTATGTTTCACTAACGACTCTTACAAGTGAAACGCATATTTCGAGCACAAATATTTGGAGTAAGATTTGAGTCATTTAATGGGTGCAAGTCAGCGGAAGCTCCTTCCAGGTATTCCAGTGAAATAAATGAATACTGGTGACAATGTATAACTATTAATTCCTGCAAATGCTACATCGAGACAGATGCCACGTAATTGTCTGAAATCTTCCATGCATACTTGAGCATAAAAGATTTGGCTCAATATATTACATCAAATTACGAGACCATGGGAAGAGTAACTTTTCCATTAGAGTGTAAAGTTGTCAATGCATCATCTGGTATACAAACAATTCGGTTTTAATATTTTTTGCAGTGCTTTTTGTTTGGAGAGATGCCTAGATCAATCCAAATCATTTGACCAATGTTAGATACAAATGAAAATTTATATCAGCGCATCAACTGCATGGATTCAAACAGCAAACTTTGATTGACTTAAAAATATTATCGAGTCATCAAGAATACCAGAAACTATTCATAAGAGCATATAAATACTCATGTAAAATAAATAATCTTAGGGTCAAAGATAATAGAAACCTGCTTATACAATTTTGAGAAATGCAAGGTGGTGTTTTCTCATCACCCAAACTTGACAAGAAAGGTCCTAACATGAAGGTTTACAGGCACATTTGTTTGTGCATCATCTTATAACACATTCAAATTCCCTCAAGTACTATAACACATTCATTACGTTTTCAGTAATTTTCAAGTAGACCAGTCGGTCAAAAAAGTTGAACTTGTATATTTTCTCCAGTTAACTCTTGATATAAAGCAGAAAAGTTCTCTGTAAGATACAGTGGTTTGTAATTTATTATGCACGAAAGAAGTGGTAAAAGAAAACATAACAGAATAACAAACAGAAAATATAAACATACGCTGAGCCGTGTCAACTCCCCATGATTTGCGGGCGTAAAGCAAGCCCTCTCAGCTCATGGCCTTGTAGAGCTCCTTTAACAGAACCTGCAGCAGCTAATCTCTTAAGAGCTTCACGAGCAATGTCAGCTTGTGCAGTAGCATCGGCAGCATCAATAAGGTCAAGAAACTCCTTGGCAAATTTAGCTACTCCTTGAACAGCATCCACAACATTTTCCTTCTTTGACGACAAATTCATAATGTCATTCAAGTCAAACCCCAAAGCTTCTTGTCCTATATCCCTGCTGTTGCTCATTGTTAGAAGACACTGAAGGGCTCTTTTCAGATCATTACTCTGCATTGCTAGATCAAACTCCAACCTCTTGGATATACCAGGTAAGTGAAGTGCTTCAGTAGCATAACCCATCCCAAGCATAAATTGCGCTAAATCATCATGATGTTCTCTACCAAGTCTACTTGCCCATTTTACTGCACTAACAGCATCTCCATAGGCTGCAAGACATCGACAGCGGATACCAGGATGGCTAAGTGATATTGCATGAGCACACATGTACCTGTCAAATAGCCAGAGGGCGCCATCTCTCACCCCTGCAACAACAAGAGGTCCAACTGGCCGTTTTTGTTCTGCCGGAAATCTAGTAACAGCCACTGCAACCCCACCACCACCAACAGCAACCTCATTGATTTTCCTTTCTTCCATCTCTTTTGGTAAAGATGGATCATCATCAACTTTAGATTGCTTAGGCAATGTCAAGAAAGGAGGTATCGATGGAGCATGCTGAAAGGAAGCTAGTCTGACAACTTGTAACATAGGGGGTCTCAATGTCATCCTCTCTTGTGATGATGACTGTTGAGTATCAACTGTTATTAAAGCCAATTCTCCATGTTCTGCGACAGCTCTTGCTTGTAACTCTTTAAGCCGCATCTCTTCTTTCCTTTTCTTTGTTTCTATGTCTATAGGAGCAATACCAGCATCCACAAAGACACACTCGACTGTGGTTGGGGTAGTGACAAATAACTGTCTTCTGTGCCAAACAGCACCAGTAGCAAATGGAATTGCCACATCTCCTAAGTACCGAAACTGAGGGCGCAAGGAAGATATGACAATATACTGTTGATAGGCAAAAGCACAGTACTCGACAGTTTGGTCCCATGCTGTCCATTCTGGTTGAGGAAGAAGGCCCCAACTGGCTGGAAAGTTTCCCAACTATATAATTGGAAGTTCTGCGGTGCTGCTTCAGCAGAAGATTTTTGTGAAGAATAACCATCATCAATAGTGCTAAAAGAAGAAAGGAACTACTTCCAAATCCAGACAAGGGCATAGTTGTTGAAATAGCAGCGGCGGCAACTGGGCTTATCCTTCTAGATGTCCGATAGGCAACACCAAGTAGCGCTCCCCCATGCAAACCAATTACTGGTTCACTGCGGCTACCAACTGACCTCATTAATATGTTTGATGTTCCATCATCGAGCAAAATACGGACTTGAACACTGGCAGATGAAGCAGCTGAAGCTGCTAATGCGGCAGCTTGTGCAGCAGCAGCTGCAGCTTCCTTTGCTTTTCTTGATGAGCTTCCTCTAGGGACTATAGGCATTCTAGGAGGTAGTGCAGACTCCAGTAAGGCAAACCTGTCTCTACATGTGTCCCAAGCCAAAAGCCTTGCACCACCTGAATCAACAATCGACCAATCGCTAACCTTATAAACTGAGAAGTAGGGAATATCAGGCCACACAATGGCAAGGTACCTGCAAAAATGACAAATAAAAGTGAAAAAATTCAACGACATTCGGACATGGAAAAAGGAGCATGAATACAATAAATAAATTCATAGCAAGCAAATAGGAAGACAAAAGGGCTTTGATTCACTTGGAAGTTTCCAGCGATAATGTTGACAAAATAATAACGCAAAAAAGATTAAGGCTTGAGCTGTAAGACCATCACTAGGTAATGGAAGGAAGACGCGACTTACTTTCCTGAACTGCTCACGGAAAGAACCGAGTAAGAATCATGTGGAACAGGAGTACTAATGCGCTTTTTGATCTGCTTCACATGGAGCTGTTCTGGTGTGTCTCCCTTGACTCTTCCTGCATCATTTAAGGAGCCATTGCTTCCAAGGGCTGGATTTGCAGTGTTAGATAATTGAAATTGTAGCAGTTTCAATTCCCTTTCAACTACATAGACAGCAGCATGTTCTCGGCTTCCTGGTAGTGTTGGCAATGGAGCAATAGGAGGGAGTGCTTTGGCATCAAATTCACAGACAAGGACACCAATATTAGTTCCCGTTGCAACAAGATGAGGTTGTAAAGTGTGCGCAACCATGGAATAAACCTACATCAGAAATATACAAGCTCAATGGGAATCCAATTTCCTACAATCACTCACTAATGATAAAACTCAATGAAAATTATTTCAATACTAAAATCATACCCTAAGCTTCTTGTGAGATGCAAGCAACTGGGGTGGGACCAATGAAGACAGTTCACATAATGGCCTTGTTAAAGCTGAATAAGTAGGATGCTCAATTGCCCTGTCAAAGATTTGATACAAATATAAATTCTCCCAGTAAACAAGAACAAGAAAATTGAATAGCATCAAGCATGAAAACTTATGCCATTGAGTTAAAAAGAATCTCTAATTGCTTCGAAGATAGTTAGGACAAACCAAAGTAAGTATAACTTGAAATTTGGAGCTACCTTGGAGTAAAAATATACATACCATATATGGGAATCCTTAACACACGTCAAGATGTCAAGATTTGGAGCTCGAGGGTGGCACCAAGATGCCACACTATGGCAAGCTAACTTTGAAACAGGTTTTATTCGACGCAGTTCCTAGAATGAAGAGAGAGTTATAAAATTGGGGGAAGAGGATGCAGTATTGATTTATTATCTTAATAAATGAACAATTTGCAAAGCTCATTTTGAAACCTTAAATGACATGGTGTCCCAGATAGCTAAAGTCTTGTCAGCACCAATTGTTATGAGCTGTGGTGGAGCACCAACCACACGAGAAAGCTCAACAGCAACAACCCCACCATCGTGTGCCTTAAAATATCACAAGAAGATCAAAGGCCTTTAGAATCAATCATCAAACCGCAAATACTGAGTCAATACAATGATAATTACTTTTAAGCTTAGCTTAGGGACAAGGTCCCTTGAATCTTGACCATAGTCTGCATTCCAGATCACAAGCAAGCCATCGCTACCACCAGAAGCCAAAAGGACCTAATTCAAATGGATGATGTCAGAAGAAAGGTAATGAATGATTAATATATATATATATATATATATATATATATATAACAGATGATTTCCCAGATAAACGGGAAACAGTTTAAGGCATGGAAATTTGACTTCAATTGCAAAAAATGAACTTCACAATATGCCCTAGATAGTAACTAATAAGATTCGAAAACGATTTTCTCTTCATTATCCTTTTAAGTAAAGGAGTGCAGATGTTATTTTGCATGCCAATAATGTTTATAAAAAGATTCTACTTTTGTTATACTTTTCAGCAGAGGAGCGAAATTTTATTTTGCATGCCAGTAAATGATCCAAGTCAAGATTTTAAGAGGGCAAAGTATAATTGAACCAATATAAGGGACAAACAACAATGAGCAGATTATACGCTGAGTTATCATGCGTGCATGCAAGAATACTGCTTGGGCTTAATAAAATCATCTATAATGTAGTATAAAACAATGACGTGACATTTTCCAACTACCAAATACATATAAGTATTATAGTCATGTATGGAATTTCCTTTGACACCAAACTCCCAGAGTCTGGGCTTCACTAGTACTTAGTTGCCAATTAAAATTCAGATTCTTATCATTATTTGCCACCCATCCATTTCTGAACCCTTTATTTATTACAACTTGATCCCTTTCAATAATTTGATCCTTTCAACTTGATATGAGACTCCTCACCCTTAAAGACAAATTTTAGCTGAAATTGTTCCATTTGAGTAATATTTACATAAATTATATCCTTGTTGAAATATATGATTCCTCACCCTATAAGTATCTCAGTTTCTATATAGAAATGTGACAGATTTGTTTCTGTCCTGAAAGAGAAGGAAACCTAAAAAATGAAAGAATGAACTTTGTTTGGTCCCTGGCTGCAATACATAGACAACATATCCGCGATCTAGAAAGCATGAAATGAACCAGATTATATCATATCATAGCCAAACCAAGTATTTTGAAGCAAACATGATAGAGCAAATGCATATTCGCAAAAATTGGCTTCTAAAGCAATGTCAATAATCAACATAATTGACTTCAATATTGGAATTTTTGTTTTTTTGTTAGCAGGATAATATGGTGAAGAGTTCGGCCTTGTTTGTTTATGTTTCCAAAGCCCCATTTCCAATTTCCAACTATTCATAAAAATGGAATCATGTTTGTTTCTAAAATTTCCAATGAAAATCATCATTTTCACTTTCCACTTTTCACATAAAACATCATCTCAAACCTACAATTTCATCTCTCAACCCTATACACTACCCTACATCACTTATCAATTACTATTCTTATTTTTTAATCCAATTATATATGTGGGACCCTCCATTATCAACTTTATCTACTTAAAATACTACTATATATATCTAATGGGACCCACTAGCCTACAATATTACAAATATAATATTATATATTCAATTAAAATATTCAACCACTATCAACTTTTCAAATTATTATATACATAAAATACTATTTCAAAACTACTTAACCAAACATAATCTCATTTCCAAACCTACATAAAACTCATTCTCATTCACTCATCCAAACATGATTCCAGTTTTCACACGAAAACCAATAAATTCTGAAAATTCATTTTCCAACACTAGAAACTAGAAATAGTCAATGGAAACATAACCATACAAGGCCTTCATTTTTCTATTTGATTTTTTATTTTAGTTTAGATAGTTTATTGCTAGCGCCAAAGACTCAAAAGTATGACAATTCAGAATAGAATCTAGCACCTATCTTTAGCCTCAAAGATACCACCAAAAGTTTAAGACCATCAGACCACCAAAAGTCATAACAATCAATTTCTCTGTATCTTCCATTTCACTTTCTCCAAAGAGCACTCGGACAAACATCACTTTCGTATTCAAGTAAAATCACAAAATCATTGGAAGATCTAATTCAACATTCATGCCTGCAAAAAACCACTATATATAGTTTTCCTCTAAACCAAAAATGAACCAAACACAATGACAGTTATGTAATGGGTGGCGCTATTCACACCCCAAAAATTGATGAATACACCCACCTCCATATAATTGCAAAATGTCATTCACTTAAAAGACTATATTACCCTTACTTAAAGTTCTAAAATACACTCACATCATTCACCCGTTCTTCTTTTTCTTTTTGAAGAAAGTTGATTTTTTTTGTATAAACCCTAGATTTTTCCAACGCCCAAATTGTTGAAGATACGGACAATAAAGTATTCATATCCTCAAATAATGAATGTATATTCTTAGTTTATAGCATAAACTATGTTATTTCTCAAATTTTCAAGTTGAAAAATACTATCGCATAGTAGCAGCGTGACACTTGGCACGATCACGCACTATGACAAAAAATCCATCGTGCCACATCCATCGTGCCATGTAGCACGATGGCAAAAACTCCATCGTGCCATGTGGCATGATGGCGAAAACCCATCGTGCCTGCCATGATGGCGTAAAACCCATCGTGCCACCTAGGGGTTTTTATGTAAGGGTAAAATTGGAAATTATGGGGGGTGTATTTAACAATTGTGTCATATTTTGAAAAGTGGGGGTGGTGTATTTAGAAGGTGGGTGTGTTTAGAGGAAAAAGGGGTGTGAATAGCGCCACCCTTATGTAATACAATAAAGTACTGGAACTCTAAACACTAAATGCATTATATGGAACTAAGAAAACATGTATACTTTATGACACTTTCAAGTCTCAAAATTGTTGTTGGGAAGCACATAATTATTGCCCATGTAATAAGAGGATTTGGAAAAGGATTAAATAGAGATACTCAAGCATGTTGGCCATTATTTTATTGGCAAATAATGAAAAAATTTAAACTCCGTATTATTAAATCTACCTAAAATATGAAACCACATGCATTCCTTATACTATCAATTTAGTAGACTGGAATATTTTAATATTTAGCACAAAGAAATACAATGCGGAGATGAAGACGCGCAATGTAGCGAATCAACAATTAGACTACAACAACAACAAACTAAGCTTTAATCCGCTACGTGTACGGGCTTTATACGGATCATATCGCGCCATCGTTTACGGTCATAAGCCATATTTTCATTTATTTCTAGGTATAACATGTCTTGTTTAATAGCTTCTTTCCAAGTCTTTTAGGCTACCTCTGCTCTGCCTCTTTTGATTTGTGTGTGATTCCCTACCTTCTAAACATCGCACGGGTGCATCTAAAGGTCTCCTATAAACATGTCTAAACCATCTTAATCGTGTTTCTCTAATTTTCTCATCTATTGGTGATACTCCCACTTTGTTTCTAATGTGTTCATTTCTTATTCTATCTAGTGTGTCCGCACATCCATCTTAACATTCTCATCTCTGCTACCCTCATTTTTTGTTCGTGTTCATATTTAGTCGCCCAACATTCTGCTCCATAAAGCATTGCGGGCCTTATGGCCGTTTTATAAAATTTTCCTTTCAATTATGGTATTTTACGATCACAAAGGATAGAAAATGCACTCCTCCATTTATTCCAACCCGCCTGGATCCTATGTGTGACATCCTTATTGATTTCTCCGTTCTCTTCAATTATAGATCCTAAGTATTTAAAACTCTTTGTTATACTCACTTCATGTCCATCAATTTTAACCTTCGTCTCATTGTTCCTGTTGTTTTTACTAAAGTGGCATTCCATGTATTCTGTTTTAGCCCTACTTATAGTAAAACCTTTTGATTCGAGTGCTTCTCTCCAAACTTCCAATTTTGCATTTACCCTTGCTCTTGTTTCATCAATTAAAACTATATCGTCCGCAAATAGCATACATTCAGGGATGGATTTTTGTAAGTGTTTAGTGATTTCATCAATTATTAGGATAAAAAGGTAAGGGCTTAGAGCGGATCCCTGATGCAAACCTATAGTGTTTGGGAATTCACTAGATATTCCTGTTGGTGTCCTGATACATGTTGTTATATCATCATACATATCTTTTATGGCATCTATGTAAGCTATTTTTATTCCTCTTTTTTCCAATACGCGCCACATTATATCCCGATTGACTCTATCGTATGCCTTTTCAAGGTCAATAAAAACCATATGTAAATCTTGTTTTCTCTCGTTATATTGTTCACATAATCGTCTAATTAAGTGTATAGCTTCAATTGTGGGCCTTCCTGGCATGAAGCCAAATTGGTTATCTAATATACTAGTTTCATTTCTTATTCTTGCTTCTATAACTCTTTCCCATAGTTTCATTGTATGACTTATTAATTTAATCCCCCTGTGATTTGCACAATTTTGTATATCCCCTTTGTTTTTATATATAGGTATCAATTTGGCTTCATGCCAGGAAGATCCACAATTGAAGCTATACACTTAATTAGACGATTATGTGAACAATATAATGAGAGAAAACAAGATTTACATATGATTTTTATTGATCTTGAAAAGGCATACGATAGAGTCAACCGTGATATAATGTGGCGCGTATTGGAAAAAAGAGGAATAAAAATAGCCTACATAGATGCCATAAAAGATATGTATGATGGTATAACAACATGTATTAGGACACCAACAGGAATATCTAGTGAATTCCCAAACACTATAGGTTTTGATCGGGATCCGCTCTAAGCCCGCACCTTTTATCCTAATAATTGATGAAATCACTAAACACTTACAAAAAATCCATCCCCGAATGTATGTTATCTGCGGACGATATAGTTTTAATTGATGAAACAAGGGAAGGAGTAAATGCAAAATTGGAAGTTTGGAGAGAAGCACTCGAATCAAAAGGTTTTACTATAAGTAGGACTAAAACAGAATACATGGAATGCCACTTTAGTAAAAACAACAACAGAACAATGAGACGAAGGTTAAAATTGATGGACATGAAGTGAGTATAACAAAGAGTTTTAAATACTTAGGATCTATAATTGAAGAGAACGGAGAAATCAATAAAGATGTCACACATAGATCCAAAGGGTTGGAATAAATGGAGGAGTGCATCTTCTATCCTTTGTGACCGTAAAATACCATTAAAATTGAAAGGAAAATTTTATAAAACGGCCATAAGGCCCGCAATGCTTTATGGAGCGTAATGTCACGACTAAATATGAACACGAACAAAAAATGAGGGTAGCAGAGATGAGAATGCTAAGATGGATGTGCGGACACACTAGATTAGATAGAATAAGAAATGAACACATTAGAAACAAAGTGGGAGTAGAGCACCAATAGACGAGAAAATTAGAGAAACACGATTAAGATGGTTTGGACATGTTTATAGGAGACCTTTAGATGCACCAGTGCGACGTTTAGAAGGTAGAGAATCACTCACACAAATCAAAAGAGGAAGAAGTAGGCCTAAAAGACTTGGAAAGAAGCTATTAAACATGACATGTTATACCTAGAAATAAACGAAAATATGGCCTATGACCGTAAAACGATGGCGCGATATGATCCGTATAAATTACCCACGTGAGTGGGATTAAAAAACTTAGTTTGTTGTTGTGTTGTTGTTGTTGTCGTTAGGCATTTTCTTAGTTTTTAGGATAACATTAAATAATTTAGTAAGCCATGCAATTCCAACTCCACCTAGACATTTTCATGCTTCAATTGGTATATCATCTAGGCCAACCGCTTTGCCGCTTTTCATTTTGTTTAGTGCTTTTTCCTGTTTCACGGTTGAATCCTACGATAAAAGGTACGGTTTCTATTTAGTTGATTGGCCTAGTTCCCCTAATATGACTTCATTCCTCTTCGGTTCGTTAAAAAGATTATTGAAATACCTCTTCCATCGATCTTTTATGTACTCGTCTTTCACTAAAATATTATCGTTCTCATCTTCAGAATAATACACACTGCCATTAAAAAGGCTCCACGGGAGATTTTTCCTCAACAGTATTTGGCCACATTCTACACAAATCCCTCCAAGTCAAATTTCCCTGACTTCATTCTCAATCATGTTTCTTTCTCAGAAAAGACCCAACTTGCCATGGTTGCATGCATACAGATAAAAACATACAATCTAACTAATCAGGTAAAGTATGTCCCATTCTACTAATATTACTGTGTCTTTAAGGGATTAGTAGATTGAACTGATTATAATCAATTTGCCGAAGCCAAGCACATGTTCACACGGGTGAGGAACTTTAGTATGCTACAACTCTGGAACTACCTCGCCGGAAGAAGCCATGAAAGTCATCAGACAAGAAATTGATCCCTTATGACCTCCTGTATACCTTCGAGCAAGCTGCAGCCAAATAATGCCCCTTATACAATGTTAGTGTTCCTTCATATGTTTTCAGTTGACATTTGCAGGAGTAAGTAAAAAATGTAAACTGGAAATAATTTAAAGTGGACAGACCTTCCAAGTTAACATGGAAAGAACTCTAATGACACCATCTGATCCACCAAATGCCATAAGTGGACCATCACTAGCAGCTGATCTACAAAGGAATTCCATACTGCATGGAAATAATATGACTATGTCAGGTCCGTTGATCATTGAGAAGCAACAGGCATTTTGAAATATTTTTCATAAAAAAAGTGCAAACAAAGAAACTAGATGCTTTCACCATGATAGGTAATTTTATAATTTTTATAGTCAGAGGCAATGTCACTTCAAGCAATTTCAGATAAGTTTTTAGTCCTGCATGCTTAATATTCATATGCTCCAGCCAAAAAATGCAATCAAAGTTTTGATACTAGATTGTACTCTGGAAAATGAAAAACTTATGGAGGTGGAACACAGTAAGTATGAACATTGTGGTGACAGTTGATTCTCTTTCTGTAACTAAAAATACCAGATGGAAAGAGATATGACCATTATGTATATATTACGCTACATAATAGACAGAGACCAGATTCCTTTATGTCAACTTTAAATGCAGACATGTCCAGACAAGATATCCAAACAGGGACTTGACAAAGTCAGATGGCACTTTAAGAACCCAGGAAGGGTGGAATCTAGAACTGACCTTTAGAGGTCACATGTGACGAGTTTATCATGTGTTCTATTGACAATAACAATCAGAATAGAGAATTAAGGGTCAACGTTATATTTCAAAGCTTCCAAAAATCTAAACATCGTGACTAGCAAGCGCAGTCATGAAACCAAGTGCAGTTCAGATGCCAATGTCATCAATTATTTGGATGATCTATTCGGACTTTAACAGAACCTATTCAGCAGTCAATGTTCAAAGAGTTGAGTTATTCCATTTCAACCAGTGCAAGCCTCATCACCAAAATCAAGTTGCAAGAAATGGTTTAAAATATGACTGTATCTTATAGAATCTTTACGTCAAAGCAGTTTTCCGAAAATTTACAGGAACTCAACCTTTAACACATGCACTAGCATGCCTTCTCAATAATGGGATCTTACAAAATATTTTGACTCATATTCCTCAGGATAAAGCATAACAAACTCCAAAAGCTTTATATTCGTGCAAAAGGTAAAGATAGATTCAAGACTTGCCATAGAAGAGATCTGTTGTCCAAATCCTGCTTTGGTACATCGCGGCCCCGCATTGTCACCAAATCCAGAAAAATAGCCTTGTTCTCACAACATATTACAAGAAAATGCCGCCCTTTTGTTGCGGGGGCAGGGGAACTGAAAGTTGAAGTGACATTGTTGACAGCAGGTGGAGCTTCAGCAGCAGCAGAGCGATTACGCCAAAGTTGCCAGTAGTGTACATCATCGTCATAAAAGCTAACCTGTTTAACACTTGAACCATAAACCAACTATCAAGCTCAGGTTAAACGAACAGGGAGCAGGAAATTCGTAAAGTCATAACAATGTAGGCATGTAATTATACCTCCCACCTCGTATGGCTTCTGCGCGTTTCCCTCTAGGCTCTAACATGTTAAAAAAGAATAGAATAAATCACCGTTACTCAATAACCAACACCAGTAAATCACTGAACTACTATATGTAAGATAATATGCAGCTCAGAAATAGATGATGTTTGCAAAGAAAACACAACTTAGAAAAGCTCATAGACATCTTTGCGACATGAAGTAAGTGTGCCTGCACATAAACTATGAATAAGTGATGACTCAAAGACAGAATCAATCTTTGCATATTAATAATGACACTCTCTTACATTCAAAATAATAAATTTTCACTATTAATTTGCCTCTCCCAGCGGTGGATGTCATTGTAGACAGGACGTGCAATGTAATGCATTCAATTTTATTTTACCAATTAAAAATGCTATTTTCCAATTCAGAGAGGAAGCTAATAAACACAGTGCTCGTCGCTCATTCTTTTCATCATCTCAAAAGAGAGATTTTTAGATACTTACATACATATGTATGTATGTAATATATATATATATATATATATAGAGAGAGAGAGAGAGAGAAGAGTCTCTTGCAGACGGCTAAGTCCCAGAAAATTCATCAGCATTCGCGTTAATGTGTGAACAGAAGCCCTCAACCTTATATACAGCTAAGCCTTCACAACCCTCAGAAAAGAGAATCACAGCCATAGACCGTGTCATTTCCACCCTTAGTGCATGACCAGTTTCATAACATTTCCTCAATCATTCCCACCTCTAAATACTTGGCACCACACTCAAAAATCACGTGTCAAGCTTCCTCACTACAAATTAGACATGACACGGTACGAGAACAAACAGGATCCGTTGCATAACTTCTGATAATTATTTTAATTTTATCCTAGGCCAACAGCCTCACTGAAGTAATCAACATTAATAAAATTAAGAAAACAGCAGCGAGACCTGATTCGCCCTCGGCCAGCTTTTCCAATTTGGCACCAACCAAACGCCTCTGGTCTACACCCCCAGCTTTCAACTCATAAATCACCTAGGGTGAAAAAAACACACAAAACCATCAAACGTTTCAACAAATGCATCCATTTCGAATCACACAAATTCAATAGCAAAATGAAACAAAATGAACCTGGCGGTGCTCCCAATTCCACACCGAGACATGATCCGATGCATCCGCGGTGACAAGCCACGGGTGCGTCGGGTGCAGTTGGATCTTCACGATCTTGTCATTCGTCGGGCGAAACGCCCTTAATCGCAGCATATTTGTTGGCTGAACCTGGCGGTGCTCCCTAATCCCTACACTAGTGTTGATTAAACAGAGTACAACCCCAAGTTCTTGTTCTACCCTCTAGGTACAACGTGGTGCAGCAGGGGACAACAATTTTCCTCGTATTCTCTAATTATATTTTTATCATTTTTTATTTTAATAAGACCACGTCTTCTGAAAAGTGGACCAAAATGTTGTTGTTTTTTTTTTTTTTTTCTGAAAAGAGACAAAAATGTTGTTAGAAATGAGAGAATTTTTTTTTTTTGAGTCAGAGAAATGAGAGAATTAGAAAGCGCTAATATGAGCAAATATATGTATACACATATGTATATATATTTGTAATTTCTTTTTTTTTTTTGAGATAGATATTTGTAATATTCAATTTGTAGTATAAGCAAAATATTATACATAGTTAAGAAAAGTGAAAGTTCTTCATGCATACCGAACTGGATGAGATCTTCTATTTCAAAATCTGTTTCATCTTCTGTTCCACCGCAAAGATAATTGTCATGTGTTTGCAACACTTATCATGTTAATTTCAAGTATAAATCAGGCATAAATTGCGGGTTTTTAATATGATAAATGTTATACACGTGACAATCATCTGTTTAATGGAGAAGGAGATGAAACAAGGTTTTGGAATAAAAAATCTAATACGACAACAATAACCTAACAATTTAATTTAAATAAATAAAAAACACAATAAACCTTTTTTTACTGTGAAATGATATCAACAGAATTCGGAAGTCTTTGGTTCAATCAAATGCAGAATGGTATAGAAATATTGAGTCATCAAAAAGACAATAGTTAAAAAAAAAAAAAAAAAAGACAATCTTAAGACAAATATTTCTCAAATGCAGAAAAGGTGACATTAACTTATAACCCTTCACAAGAAAGTCAAAACAGCTTTACACTTTCTAGTTTCCCATCTTTGGCTGCAGCAAAGGAAGAAACAAAAGACTATATTAGTTTTTAAATTAAAGGAATAATTACAAAAATACTCCTAGCGTTTGGGCTAATTACAAAAAAACACAGAAATGTTTCTAAATTACGAAAAAAAAAGTTTGATTTTGTCTTAAATTCAAGGAGGTAATTGTAATATTTTTATAAATGTCAGGGGTATTGAAATGTTATTTTGCTTATGAATGAGAATATGTAAACGGAATCAAACCTCAAAGTTTTGTTTTGTAATTTTCAAAACCCCCTAAACTCTTTTGTAATTAGCCTGAACCTTAGGGAGGGTTTTGTAATTATCCCTAAATTGAAAAAAGAAGCCTTGAAACCATGTTAGCATGTTCTTTACTTGGCCAAACCTTGTTTTCTGTTGTACTTTACCTTCAATCCTCAATATTCTTTTCCTTAACTTCTCCATTTGTGCCATTTAAAGTTTTAAACAGTTTGTTCTCAGCTTTTGGATTATAAGACTTCTTCCCCTTACATCTTTCACCAATGAATCTGTGACATGATATTTTTTTTTATATAACTAACAAACTCTACCAGAGGAGAAACAATGGCAGGGGGAGAATCAGGGCGCCCGTTCGAGTTTACGCCTACTTGGGTTATCGCTGTTGTCTGTTTTGGCATTGTTTTCATCTCGGTTCTCGCTGAGCGTGCTCTTCATTCACTTGGAAAAGTATTTATCCCAAATTCTCTATAACTATGTGTTCATTTTTCATCCTAATTACAAAAAACTCCAGTTATGTTTCAAAATTGCATTCTGTAGTGTTGTTTAACTCTTGTTATTTATCAGTGCTTCCAGCGAAAGAACCAGGACGCGCTGTTTGAGGCTTTGCAAAAACTAAAGGAAGGTTTGTCTATGGATTTGTCTTTTGATCATTTGTTTGCTGACTTGTGTTGCATTTTAACTAATCGAAATCACCTCTAAATCACTCTTTTTTTTCTTTCTTTTCGACTTTCAGAGCTGATGCTTTTGGGATTTATATCGCTTCTCTTGACGGTCTTTCAAGGCCTCATAAGCCATTTCTGCATCCCTGATAATGTCGCCAATATCATGCTCCCATGCAAAATGGAAGCTGCTGATCATCAACATACTGCCATGAATGGAAGAAGGCTTTTGGCTGAAGAAGTTTCACAGCAGTGCTCAGAGGTATACATATATGATCGACACATCTCAAGTTATTTTTCTTGTTATCTCAATTCTCAAGCAACAAATGGTAACTCCGGATAAAAATACATATTCTGTCAGTTCAATTAACAATTGGATAAAACACAAGACGGAATCAGACCTCAATGGGGTTTCGATAATTTTGAAACTTTTCAGGTTTTTTTGTAATACCCCAAACCTCAGGGTGTTTTTTTTGGTAATTATCCCTTTTTACAATCTAATGGTGATATTAGTTGTTTTTTTGTTTCTGACAGGGACATGTCCCATTTCTGTCTTTAGAAGCACTGCATCAGCTTCACATATTCATATTTGTTTTAGCCGTAGTTTATGTGATCTTCTGTGCCTCAACCATGGTTCTTGGAGGAATCAAGGTATGTACTCTGCTTGAAACTTTTACATCAACTAATAACAGATCTTTACAGTTTTATTCTCTGCAACGTGATTTACGTAAGTTATATTGGTAGTTTTAGGTCTCATCAATCTAATATAACAGTAAGGCTAGTCCTAAATTCTCATGAAAATGGCAATTAGATTACTTGTGTTGCGCATTGTCAATCGTTAAACAAATACAGATTCATTATCAGTTTTATGGATTTTAGGCCATTATGCAATAAATGAAAACATGTATTGAAACTGGGGATGAATTATGCATTTATATAATCTCTATATTGCCTGTATGTTAAGTTACCATTGTTAATAGGGCCATCTTGTCATCCAAACCAAATCATATTTAATGGGATCATATAAGTGACATGTATTTAATTATGAATACTATAGAGTTTCTTACTTCACTTGTTTTACACAATTATACTGGTAAGTAAACAGACATTGGTTTGGTATCCTAAACTGTGGAAGATCTAAGCTATATGTTGTTTATAGATAAGTCAATGGAGACATTGGGAGCACTCAATTAGAAATGAAGCATCAAGACATCATAGACGTAAGAACAAATTAGTTCTCTTTCCTTTTTCTTCTTCCTTAAAAGGAATGTGTTTCAAAGATCTTCTCTGATTTGAATTTACTGTGCATAGTTCATGCTCCTTATGCTCACATACAAGAGTTCTTGGGACGGACAGGCAAATATTGGAGAAAATTTCGTGTCGTGAGTTGGATAGTAAGTTACCTACAAATACAATCTCTTCTTTGTTTTCCATACTATTGCTATAGGCATTTGGCTTCTCTAACTTTCTTGCAAGCTTCCAGCTCATTTGCCAAAACACAAATTCAAGTCACTTCATAGACATGCTCGATGTAATACTATTTATCTTCTGATCTCCTTATGTGTAGGCGGCATTTTTCAAACAATTTTATGCCTCAGTGACTAGGTCCGACTACATAGCATTGCGCTCTGGATTTATACGTGTAAACTTCCTTTTTATGGACACTATCAACTTATTGTTGCTCACATAATTGAAAATTGAAACAGGATAAAATTGTTTCTATTCTGGTACAGGAACATTGTCCAGGCAACCCGAATTACGATTTTCACAAGTATATGCTGAGGACATTGGAACAAGACTTTAAAAATATTATAGGAATAAGGTGACACAAAAAGAGTTATAATTGAATAGCATTAAAGAAATTTAACTGGAAATTTATGCTGATAATGGTGAACTGATCTTGCACAGCTGGTACTTGTGGTTGTTTGTTGTGATCTTCTTGCTTATGAACATAGCAGGTACTTTTATTATGACTCTTATTATCCCATATTTAATATCATTCTTTCACCATGAAGTACTAACTCATTGACACTTATGGGTGAAAAACTGCAGGATGGCATACATATTTTTGGCTGTCATTCTTACCTCTACTAGTAAGTTAGATATACAATTACAAGAAACTTGAAAAAGGAAAAAATGGGTAAATTATAAAACCTACCCCTGAGGTTTCGCCTAATTACAAAAGAAACCAATTATACAAATACCGCCTCATGGTATTACAACAGCCCCTATTGAGGATGTAATTTGTAAAACAGAAACAAATTTCAAGGAGGTATTTGTAATTTTCAAAGATATTTGGGGTTTTTTTATAATTTGACTGAACCTCAAGGGTATATTTTTGTAATTAACCAAAAAAGGGATTTAGGAGTATCTGAATGTGTTATTTGATGTGTATTTCAGCTACTGCTAATTGTTGGAGCTAAATTAGAGCATATCATAACTGAACTAGCCAAGGATGCTGCAGAAAGAGCAGGGGATGCTGAAGGAACACGAATTAGGCCTTCTGATGAACTGTTTTGGTTTCATCGACCGGCCCTCGTGCTTTACTTGATTCATTTCATTTTGTTTCAAAACTCATTTGAGATTGCTTTCTTTCTTTGGATTTGGGTGAGTGGACATCATATGCCAAGAAAAATGATGCACACTTAGGCAATCATCATATCATATAAGAACACTCTTGATTAATTTCAATTTTTTTTACTGTTCAGAGCACATATGGCTTCAGATCTTGCATAATGGAAACATTGGATTTCATCATTCCCAGAATTGTTATTGGGTATGCAAAATAGCCAGAGATAAAGACAACTTATCTAAATTAAGGACTTTATTTCATTTAATGGTGTTACTAATTTTGAGTAAATTCTCTTTGCAGGATCATTGTGCAAGTCCTTTGCAGTTACAGCACTTTGCCTTTATATGCTTTAGTTTCACAGGTAAACTAAATTTCAAGTAACACAGATTCTCATATATACTTTCTTAAGCCTACTTCTGGCACTGACTGAGGCCCCTTAGAGAAAACTCATATATAAGATAAAGGGACAATTACAAAAACTACCCTTGAGGTTTGGGGTAATTACAAAAAAACCCAAAGAAGTTTTAAAATTACAAAAAAATAAAAAAAATGAGGTTTGATTATGTCTTAAATGTAAGGGGGTAACTGTAATATTTATACGAATGAGTGTTTGAAATGTTTTACTTATGAAGGGGCAACGCGTAATACAAAATCAAACCTCGTGGGAATTTTTGTAACTTTCAAAACCTCTGGCTTTTTTTTTTGTTATTAGATCAAACCTCGGGGTAGTTTTGTAATTATCCCTAAGATAAAAAGAAAGTTGAATATGCATAGGCCAAACATTTAAGAAAAGTGATTGCCAACTTTTTGACTGGACAAAAGAGAGTAGTTTTTAATGTTTTCAAATTTCAACTTTTACTTCTGATCCTATATAAGTTAATGAGAATCTAAAAGCTAGCGATGGATTTCTGATCTACTTCTGGTTTCATTTTGAAATGCGTAAAAAAAACTTTTACAAAACATTCTCTATTAACTTAATTAATTTTCAGCTTCTATCTGCATACAATATCAACTTCTTACTCTCGAGTGCTTTTCACTTCGGCTACAACAAATCCCTTCTTTCAAAAGCACAAGTATTTGCAAACACTCCCTTATTATGCAACACATATGTTTCATACAAGTTTCTCATGCTATCCAATTATTTGGTTCTGAAATGCAGATGGGGAGCATGTTTAAACAAACTGTTTTTGATCAGTTCACAAAAGATCTGCTTCTGACTTGGGCTTCAGATACAAAACGTGGTTCTTCTCTATCCAATGGCAATGGGAGTATGAGTAAACTGACCACCGAATCAACTAACCCCACTACTGTTGCTCAACAACCAGTTGTGGAAGAGGGAAATATTACACCATCTGAAATTGAACTTTCTTGTCCAAACAATTCTAATACACCATATTCTTTGAACAAGTACTAGCTAGATTTTCAGCATAAGTTTCATTCTTGCAGCTTATGTCAATAGTAGCTGGCCGTTGCATAGAACCAGAAGCAGATTTAACCAAGTTAGCCAAAAAAAAATGTGTATAGGAAATATTAAAGATTTTTAAAGGAAAAGAAAAAAGAGAAATATTTGTGACTTAAAACAGAAAAAGTGGCATAGCCTATTGTTCCTTTCGCTATTGATCATAATTTTGTAACTCTAGGTCTTTTTAATTACTCCATCGATCTCTTCTAGTTCAACCTTTGAAAACTTTTGTTTTTGGCCAGTTTAATTTTAAGGCAAAATTACCTTCTTCGTCATTTAAGTTGGTCTAAATACACTTTTAGTCCTCTACAATTTAAGGATAGTGTTTGACAATCACTATCTTTATAAAAGTTTCACATTGGGTGTGTTATAAAGTTGGGCTGTCATGCCATTATCGTTGGAAGAGGTCTGCTCGATGATATATATAATGTAGTATGGGATATTGCTATTGAAAAATGAATGACTATTTAATTTTCTATTTTAATTGCGGTTTCAAGTAGCATATATGTATATGGTAATGAAAATGCAGCAACAGAATAGCACAGGGACAAAAGGGGCGGAAATATTGGAGAAAGACCTTTTGAAGATGATGAGTTTGGAAAAGGGCTTATGTTTTGGGGGGAAAAAATGGAATTTAACTGAGGGAATGGAAAATTGGAGATATTAGGGGGGTGCATTAAGTAAATTGGTTATTTTTAATCAAGGAATGGGGTGTATTTAAAGGTTTTGGGGGTGTGAATAGTGTCACCCGTGAAAAAATGCACATCTCCCTCCACTTTATTACACTTCTTGCCAAGGGCAAAAAAGTATTTTTTTTTCTATTTTCTCCAACTAAACCCTGATACAATAGTTTTCCTTCCAAAATCTAATTTTTTTGTCAAAGCAGCAATTCTGGAATAAGATATATGTAAAGTTGAAAAATTAGATCAAATGTATAGGCCTTGTTTGTTTATGTTTCCAATGACCTCTTTCCAGTTTCTAACTATACATAAAAGTGGAATCATGTTTGTTCATAAAATTTCCAATGGAAATCATCATTTTCATTTTCTATTTTTCACATAAAACAACATCTCAAACCTATAATTTCTATTCTCAAATCTATACACTACCCTACATCACTCATCATTACTTATTAATCACTATTTTCATATTTTAACCCAATTATATATGTGAGACCCACCATTATCAACTTTATCTACTTAAAATATTACTATTTTTAAATTATAACTATCTAATGGGACCCACCAACTATAATCTTACAAATATAATATTATATATTCAAATTAAAATATTGAAGTGGACCCCACCACTACCAACTTTTCAATTATTATATACATAAAATAATATTTCAAAACTACTCAAACCAAACACAATCTCATTTCCAACGCTACATAAAACACATTTCAATTCATTCATCCAAACACAATCCCAATTTCCACACGAAAACCAAT
Source organism: Rehmannia glutinosa (assembly GCA_016081115.2). Classification (NCBI taxonomy): domain Eukaryota; kingdom Viridiplantae; phylum Streptophyta; class Magnoliopsida; order Lamiales; family Orobanchaceae; genus Rehmannia; species Rehmannia glutinosa. Next base: position 241,884 of record JABTTQ020003257.1, on the reverse strand, counting down.
AAATTCTCAAAATTTATTTCCAACTCAAAACCGAAATGGACCATGAAAACATAAACAAACAGACCCATAGTTTTTGAAAAGATAGTGGTTATCAAACGCTACTCTTAAAACACAGATGATTCTGTTGCCTGATTTTCGTGAGTTTTAATTAAAAAATCTTTTTGTGTCAGACAGTGGTGTTATAATACTTAACACACGTACAATAAAATCAGAATACACAGCATAAATAAAAAATAACACAAGTATTTTTAACGTGCTTAGATTCATCAATCTTAATGCAAAAGGTCACGTGTTCGCCTTTATTTTTAGCTTACCGCAAGTGTACGGTATACGTTATAGAAAATGGTAGCAAGGTCGTATCCACGGAGACTAATAAATTAATGTGCTAAGTATTGAACTAAGATAGATTTATTTTTATTTAGACTATTGTAATTTGATGATTGTGTTGTGATATTAAGACAAGTTAGACTACTAAAACACAAGACTAAGATAGCACAATTGATAGAAGTATCAAGATAATGAAATGGATTTCCGAGTTAAGGTTTCGATTAATATCCCTCTTGTTGTCCGATTTAATCCAAGCCAAGTTATTATCAATATTCCTATAAGACGATCACAAAGATATTTTATCCTCCCTCTCGAGATGCATATAAAACGTAGATTGAAATACTTATGCTAGCATCTCTACTCAACATGAAGTACTCAACTCCCAAAAGTGCAAAAGATCAAATGTCCTCACAAATACTTACAAACCTCTCGATTCATGCAAATATTTGTGTCGAGTACTCAAGATCTAATATTGAAACTCATCTCTCGAATTATGAATCAATATATCAAACAAGTTAAATAACTGATCAAGTGATAAAACAAGAATAAGCTCAAAGTACTCAAATAGGCTTCAAGACAATAACTTCAACTAAGATTAAAACATTCAACAAGAGTTCATTAATCTACTTCCAAAACCCGGAAATCTCAAGAAGTTTAGCTACTCATTACAAATAAACAACCCATAGACAAATTGTTCATATTCATGACAAGCTAAAATGAAAGATTAAAGCACAAAGAATGAGAAAACTTAGGGAAATGGATAATCTCTCGATTAATCTTCAATCCTCAAGCTCCGATTCGACCCGATTCTTTCCTTGATTCTTACTTGATGAAATTAATGTGTTTCTTGTGTTCTTGGGTGTATTCCCAGCCTTTCCTCTCTTGGTGTGCGCCCTAAAAAGTGTATTTATACCCTTTTAGAAGCCTAGGTCAATTTGCTGTCATTTTTGGAGTTTTCTGCAAGAACGCATGGGTCGTGCGCCCACGCACGGGCTACCCGTGCTCAAATCCGTAGGAAAATCAATTCTCAGCGACCCACGCACGGGTCGTGCATCCACGCACGGGTTACCCGTGCTCGAAGCCGTAGGCATGCTCAAAACTTTCATGTGCCTTCAGGTGCGCATGGGTCGTGCGTCCACGCACGGGTCGCCCGTGCGCCACCCAAACGTCTGAATTTGCTTGCGGGGTCTTCATAAGAGTTGTATCCCTCTCTCTTAGCTTTCCATAGCCACTTTAATCACCTCAATATCAATTTTGTAGAGAGAGTTATGGCCAAAATACTAAACCCTGTCAGTGCTGGAAATTCCATACGCGTTTGGATGTTCCTTGAGATAAATCTCCTTGTTTTTTGATCATCCATGCTTATTTTGACACACGACTCATCACTATGACTCTAGAATCCATATATTTGGCTTCCAATTGGGTGTAATCGCTCGATTCTTGATGATTTTAAGTCGCAATGCTCGTATTTGTCACAAAATCACTCCAAATATCGTTAAATTCCTACAAAACAAGCAAGCGTAATATCTTTTCCACAAAGAGCGAATATATACCATTTCATATGCGTTATTGCATGTTTGTAAACAGTTATAGCCATAAATATGCCCTAAAATATATGCAAAACTCACACTCAACACCACGCCCAGAGAAGAAACAATCCAGTAATTAGAAAACAAACAGTTATTACAAATACTACTGGTTTTACGAAATTCCAAGACTCTCTCTTTAAATTTCTACCAACACTTGTATTTAACTAATCTCGAATGTTTCTTCCAAAAAAAACTCAACGCTGTTGGAATCATCCAACTTCAAACGCCCTTGAATGGTTGAGTCGATCCACGCCGTAGATCTTCACCTTATTCTCCCGAAGAATAATAATAAAAGTGAGAATAAATAATTTTCTTGAAGAAGAATTATAAGCTCAATGTATTTTCTCTGTGTTTTCTTCAAGAGCTGACTTCGTCTTTGATAGACCATCTCAATGAGACACTCCATGATTCCTCTTAGCCATTTTTTGCTACAAAAAGGAAAGTCAACAAAACACAATCCTTTCATTGTGGATGAATTTTTATACACAAGGAAAGTGGTTAAATAAGAATGAATGGCAGTTTAATGTGGCTGAATCAAATATGATTAGGTAATCTAGATTTTCAAACAACATGCGAAAAATATAAAACATGTTCAATAACAAAGCACAAAATCCGCCCATTGTTTTTAGCGGTGTTGCACTTGTTTACAACACCAAAAACGCATTGTGCACATAGACCAAATTTGCCAATGTTATTAATATTAACAACCTCCCCTTTTGGCACTTTTGGTCAAAACCCAAAATGCAGAAAATATCACAAGGCAAAAACGAGTGATGCAACGCTCAATGTAATATCCTATAAGTTACTAATATCCACCAAAAACAGCTCATCCAAATGCATATTATCGATCTTACTACTTTGGTTTTCCATAATTCGAAGAAATCAGAAATAACATAAGAGTTATATCAGAGTGTTGTAACATCTTGTTTAAAACACTGGAATTTATCCCCTGTAAAGTACATCACAATCAAAGACCAAATGAAGCATGTTTGCTACTGCATAAATATTTTTCCCTTCTCATTTGACTCAGTATGCTATGTAGCATGTTCCTCCTCACTTGGGTCTCATCTCACTTGAGTCAGTCGGCTCCTCCTTACTCGTCACTTGATGCAACCTGTTCCCCTTCACTTGGGTCTCATCTCACTTGAGTCAGTTTGTTCCCACTTACTCGGGTTTCACCTCACTTGTGTCTCTTCTCTCCCCCTTTTTGACCAGAAATAGACAAATGAAGCCAATCAGACTTTGGGTGTTTTTGATCAAAACAATCTCCTTCAAGAATTTATTTGTAGTTCTCACCAAAATTAATGAGAGAATGAATCGCCATAATTGGAGAGAGACAATGGCGGCTACTATGGTATTTTCCAAGAAAAACTTCCCAGCTGCTATTTTGAAATTCAAAATCTCATAAGACCGGAAGGTGAATCGAGTATAAAATCGACACTGATATAAAACACCCTTTTATTAAGGACCAAAACCAAGAAATAAATCACTTCCATAAATATTACCACGATCAAATCAATTTGCAGATATTTTCCATAAGCCCAAAAATATGATCCTAATAGATTCCTAGAATGATGCATTTATTTTTGGCACAAAAATAAAAAGCACACAATAAGGCTTCAGTTTTTTAGAGTGGTGCAACTCAGTGTTGTAACACCTTTTTCAAAAACACCACCATATAAAGTCAATGGATCAAAATTATTTGGGAAAATAAGATTTTTAGTCCTGTAAGTTGGACATGTTTTAGAATTAGTCCTCTAAATTGTCACATTCATTTTTTAGTCCTTTAACTTTCAAATTTCTAGATATTCAGTCCTTTAACTTAACAATTTTATTTTTGGTCCTATAACATAACATATTTCAGAAATTTGGTCCTATAACTTAACATATTTTAGAAATTTGGTCATGTAACCTTTTTTAAGCATTAATTTTTTAAACCTTCTGAATTAAATGCATCTTGTACACTAATCTACAGTTACATTTCTTGGAGATAATTATCCTCATCAAAGGTTAATTGCATAAATATGACAAATTATTCTTCTTAAGTTACTAATTTGATGTAATTATTTTAATTTTCCTAGAATTCATTAATTATTTTAGAAATTTCTATTTATTTAAACTTTTTATTAATCAAATTAATTTAATTTTAATTGTTTTTATAATTTAATTAGTTTCCAAACATTGAAATTTAATTATTTTATATTTGGTCCTATAAAATAGTTGGACTAATTCTAAAACATGTCCAACTTACAGGACTAAAAATCTTATTTTCCCTAAATTTAACTATTGCTAAGTTATAGGACTAAATTTCTAAAATATATTAAGTTGTAGGACCAAATTTCTGAAATATGTTAAGTTTTAGGACCAAAAATAAAATTGTTAAGTTAAAGGACCGAATAACTAGAAATGTGAAAGTTAAAGGACTAAAAAATGAACGTGACAATTTAGAGGACTAATTCTAAAACATGTCCAACTTACAGGACTAAAAATCTTATTTTCCCAAATTATTTTCCCAACGTAGAAGTTCTTTTGAGTGAAAGGAAATAGCAGGGGAATATTAGCCAGTCGGTAGCTTTCGCACAAAAAATATGGGTAGCTCTTTCTCAGAAGATCATCACATTGTTCATGCATATAAAATAGGTGCTAGAAAAGCTCACGACTGATTAGCATTCACACTCAGTGTTTAGGAAGCTTTTTCCGCCAAATGCTCCAAAATTAAAATACATCTTTCACTTGGAAAAATTCATTTTGTTTGCAAATTGATCCACAATTGTTTTTAGCAAGTGTAAGCGCAAAGGATACTCCACTGAGAGACATCACCTCTTAAAAAATCAGCCAATATAATTGTTCGCCTTATTTTTAGCTTCACCGCAAGTGTACGGTGTAGTTTATAGAATAGGGTTAGCAAGGTCGAATCCACAGAGACTAATAAATTAATGTACCAAGTATTGGGATTGTAATAGTCTTATTTTTATCTAGATGATCGAAATTGAGTGATTTGTTTTGTAAAAGCAAGACAATAATTTATCATAAAAAAACAGAATAAGAGTTGATTGAAATATCAAGGAGATGAATAGATTTCAGGGTTATGGTTTCAGTTAATATCCCCTTTTGTCATCAGATTAATCACAAGCAAAGTTATTATTATTCTTCCCTATAAGACAATCACGATTGTATTTTACCATCTCTTTCGAGATGTATGTAAAAACGTTGATTGGATTATATATGCTAGCATTTCTACTCAACATAAGATATCCAACTCCCAAAAGCACAAAAGATTATAAATCCTCACAAATATTCACAGACTTCATTTACTTTATATTTTTAGCTTCACCGCAAGTGTACGGTGTTCGTTATCGAATAGGGTAGCAAGGTCGTATCCACGAGACTAATAAATCAATAGGCTAAGTATTGATCCAAGATAGTTTTACTTTTATTTAGGCGATCAATATTTGATGGTTGTTGTTTTGAGATTAAGACAATTTCAATCACTAAAACACAAGAATACAATAACACAAATGAAAGAAGTATCAAGATGATGAAATGGATTTCCGAGTTAAGGTTTCGATTAATAATCCTCTTGTTGTCCGATTTAATCAAAGCCAAGGTTATTATCAATATTCCTATAAGACGATCACAAAGCTATTTTATCCTCCCTCTCGAGATGCATATAAAATGTAGATTGAAATATCTATGCTAGCATCTCTACTCAACATAAGATACACAACTCCCAAATGCACAATAGATCAAATGTCCTCACAATATTCACAAACCTCTCGATTCATGCAAATATTCGTGTCAAGTACTTAAGATCTAATATTGAAACTCATCTCTCGAATTATGAATCAATATATCAAACATGTTAAATCATTGGCCAAGTGATAAAGCAAGAATAAGCTCAAAGTACTCAAATAGGCTTCAAGATAATAACTTCAACCGAGATTAAAACATTCAACAAGAGTTCATTAATCTACTTCCAAAACCCGGAAATCACAAGAGTTTAGCTACACATGATTAAACAACTTACACACAAAGTGTTCAAAGTCATTACAAATGAAACTAAAAGATAAAAACTAAAAGAGAAGCAAGAAAACTTAGGAACGCGACAATCTCTCGATATATCTCCGTTCTTCAAGCTCCGATGCAACCCGATTATCTCCTTGATGTCTCCTTCCAAGAGTTGACTCTTGTCTTGTGTTGTAGATCCCAAAATGCCGGAATCTCCTTGTGTGCGCCCCCAAAAAGCCTTTTTATACCTCCCATCATGTTTAGGGCTTAATGCTTTGTTATGGGATTCCATGGGATTCAGACGACGGGTGGTGTGCCCACGCACGGGTTACCCGTGCGCCACCTGCTGGAATACCCCAACTCTCGTAGGGCGCACGGGTGGTGCGTCGAGCACGGCTACCCGTGCGCCACTCCCGGTGAGATATCCCGACTCTCTGCTCTCTGTAGGGCGCACGGGTGGTGCGCCATGCATGGGCTACCCGTGCGCCATCTTTGCGGCTTCAATCAACCTTATACGAGGTGCACGGGTGGTGTCTTGAGGCACGCCCAACCCGTGTGCCCCCTGTCTCTTCCGTGAACGCTCAACTTTTTGCTCTTTTAGGCTTCACGTTTCGTATATCCACTCAATTCTCCGCGTTTCTACTTTGCTTTCCTCATATTCTTATTCAATTAGCTTCAAATATCATGAAATTCCTACAAAATAAGCAAAGTGTAATATCTTTTCCACAAGGAGTGAATATGTAACGTTTAACGCGAGTATATGCATGTTTACTTATCATTATAGCTCGAAATACGCATCAAAACACATGCAAAATTCACGCTTATCAAAATCCCCCAAACTTAAACCGTTGATCGTCCCGATCAACAATATTTAGAACACGATAAAGCACAACAGGGAGAAAAAGATAACATCGCACACCGAGAATCTATAAGAAAATCCAAATTGTTCGTCATGAATGCTGAGTACAACTCAATCAAGCCTCAAATATCTAATCAAAGAACACGCCTCAAATAAAACAAAGTGAAATGCTCTGAATCCAACTCTCGAAGTTAAGTGTATACTCTCATCTCACGAGGTTATAGGACGTGTTTACGCTCAAATCAATTCGATGTTGCAAAATTACCATAGGCTTGCAATTTGTCTCATATCTCCGCCACGAGAGTGTATGCAATTTGTGAATCATAAAGGACTTTCTCATTTGGTTGTAATGAAGGCTCTTTGGTTTAGGTAGGAAATTTTTGGATAAAGTGACTCAAACTCGAGTGTATAGACCGATGAGCATATCAATCATTTTCATTACAATCCCATATGCTACTCCAATCATCCCTCATTTTTATCAACTTCATTTATCTCCATTTCCTTCTTTTCTTTTGAGAATCAACTCCATTCACAATCCTTCACCCCCCAAGTTTATCCACTTTTCAATCTTTTTTTTTTTTCATTTGTGCATTTTCAACATCTTTCCTTCCTCTTTTTATTCCACTTAACCAAGTATGCCCAATTATCCTATTTCTCAATTCCCACCCATTCAACCTCGTTCATTCCCCTTTTACTCAACGTTATACATTCGAGTTTAAGGTGATGGAAATATAGTAAGATCAAGGGTTAAATTTGTGGTTATCAAAGAAATAGGCTATAGGCTCAACTTGGCTAACTAGGAGTTTTCACAATTTTAGGTAGGCAAAAGGCATGAAAGGCTAACAAAGATGACCTTTAATCACATTCACAATTCACATACACATGTGGCCTTGACAGAGATACGAGAGCAAGTTCTAGAATTTTAATCATGAATGATACACTCAAATTACAACAAGATCGCACAAGATATAAGCGATAAAGGCTCAAAGCTCACGAGAACTTTGTCAAAATGTAATTCAAAGCATCACACCAAGTTTTTCATATCAACATGCTCAAAGTTATCTATTCGAGGCTCAATCAATCCATAAACAAAGATCTAATCCCAACAATATGAATTTTCCATCAACACACAAACAACAAGTTGCACCATGCTCGGTCAACACACTCTCTAACCACTACTAAAGCAATAGACGTGCTAAAGCTATAAACGTGCTCTAATGCAAATGCAACCTAAAATGCTCTAATGCAACTATATGAAAACAAACAAATGCATGAAATTTTTTTTTTTTTTTGCATGTAAGTATCCACACTTTTCATTTATTAAAATGCTATCTCTCCCCCCAAACTTGAATGAAATTATAGTGTCCTAAGGGGAAAAATAGAATTTCAATAACCAAAAAGTGGGGATATACTCCGAATCATCACGGCGGTGGTGGGAAGTGGCCTTGAGAAATATGCCACATTTGTAGGCTGTTGGAGCACTTGCCACGTCTCTCTCGGAACGCTCCGATCGCTCGAACGAGAAAATCAGCCCTACATTGAAACACACAAAAATACAACAAAACACACAAATCACACTCATTAATAAAAACACGCAAACGCGTTGGGTTGCCTCCCAACAAGCGCTATATTTAACGTCTTTAGCTTGACGCTGTTTTTTGTTAAATTACGGTCGCGCAAGGTGGTGGATGTCACTTCCTCTTGATTCCCTTGTGGAAATAGTGCTTAATTCGTTGGCCATTTACCATGAAAGTATCGCTTTCTTTTGTTAACAATTCTACAATCCCAGTGGGTTCAACACTTTCTTTATCATGAATGGCCCGACCACTTAGACTTGAGTTTTCCGGGAAAAATTTAAGGCTTGAATTGTATAGAGCACCGGTTCTCCGGTAAAAACTCTCTTTTCTTGATCATCTTATCATGCCACCTCTTGGTTCTCTCCTTGTAAATTCGAGAATTTTTCGTAGCTTCATCCGGAATTCTTCCATCCGATTCAAATGAAGTAACCTTTCCTCACCGCTTTACGAAAATCCAGTTCGGTTTTAACCGCCCAAAATGCTTTGTGCTCTAATTCTACCGGTAAATGGCACGACTTACCAAAAACAAGTTGATATGGAGATGTGCCCAACGGTGTTTTATATGCGATCCGGTATGCCCACGAGCATCATCCAATTTTAACGCCCAATCCTTTCGGTTGATGTTCACTGTCTTTTCAAGGATTTGTTTGATCTCCCCTGTTAGCCACTTACGCTTGTCCATTGGCTTGTGGATGATATGCCAATGCAACTTTATGTTTGACTCCATATTTTGCCAACAAGTTGCTCATCAATTTGTTTACAAAATGCGACCTCCATCACTAATTAAAGCTCGTGGAGTCTTGAATCTAGTAAAGATGTTTTTCTTAAGGAAGCGCATGACAACTTGAGCATCATTTGTTTTGGATGGAATCGCCTCTACCCAACGGGATACATACTCCATCGCAAGTAGAATATATTGATATCCCAAGATGATGGAAATGGGCCCATAAAATCAATCCCCACACATCGAACAACTCCACTTCAATTATGTTGGTCATTGGCATCTCGTCTTCCGTGAAATGTTTCCCATTCGTTCGCGACACTGTCACATTGTTGCACAAACAAATAACGGTCATTAAATAAAGTGGGCCAATATAGCCCACTTTGCAATACCTTTGCCATGCGCGTGGGACCAAAATGTCCGCCGGATGGTGAAGAGTGACACTATTGTAGGACTCCTCCCATTCTTCTTGAGGTATGCATCTCCTTATGATTTTATCCGCGCACCTCTTAAAGAGTAGGGGGTCATCCCACATGTAGAACTCTACATCATGTAAGAATTTCTTCTTTTGATACGATGATAGATCCGGAGGTAAAACTCCGGCAGCCAAATAGTTTACAAAGTCCGCATACCATGGGAACTTTGCCTCAAGCATGAGTAATCTTTCATCAGGAAACTCCTCTTTGATCAATCCCGTACCTCCTTTTGCTCCTTCTTGATTTTCTAATCGAGACAGATGATCCGCTACCACGTTCTCGCATCCCTTCCGGTCTTTGATTTCCACATCAAACTCTTGCAATAATAAAATCCATCGAATCAACCTCGGTTTTGCATCCTTATTGTCAAACAGATATTTGATAGCCGCATGGTCGGTGTGCACAATCGTCTTTGTCCCGATCAAGTAAGATCGGAATTTATCGAATGCGAAAACAATCGCCAATATTTCTTTTTCAGTTGTGGTATAATTCTGTTGAGCATTGTCTAACGTTCGACTTGCATAGTAGATGGATCGGAATAATTTTTCCCTCTTTTGACCGAGAAACTTAACCGCATAATCGCTTGCATCACACATTAGCTCAAATGGTTGACTCCAATGCTGGGCGACGAGTATAGGTGCGGTTACCAATCTTTGTCTTCAACGTTTTGAACGCTTTGCAAACATTCATTGGAAAAAATGAAAGCGACATCTTTTTCTAAAGAATTGGCTCGAGGGCTTAGAAATTTTAGAAAAGTCACGGATAAACCTTCAGTAAAATCCGGCATGGCCTAAGAAGCTCGAATGGCTTTCTCGTTTGTAGGAGGTGGTAACTTCTCAATTGCTACAATTTTTGCCCGATCAACTTCCAAACTGCGAAAGAGACTTCGATGACCGAGTACAATGCCATCGCGTACCATAAAATGGCACTTTTCCCAATTTAGTACTAGATTGGTCTCTTCACATCATTTTGCAAAACTAGGGAAAGATTGTGTAGACAATTATCAAAATAATCACCGAACACAAAGAAATCGTCCATAAACACCTCCATAACTTTTTCAATAAGATCGTGAAATATAGCCATCATACAACGTTGGAAAGTAGCGGTGCATTACATAAACCAAATGGCATGCGGCAAAATGCAAATGTGCCATATGGACATGTAAATGTTGTTTTCTCTTGGTCTTCCTGCAATCATGATTTGATTATACCCGGAATAACCATCTAAAAAGCAATAATAATCATAACTTGCAAGACGATCCAACATCATATCGATAAATGGGAGGGAAGTGATCTTTTCGAGTGGCATCATTAAGTTTTCTATAATCAATACATATTCGCCACCCGGTAACAATTCTAGTAGCAATTTGTTCCTCATTTTCATTTTTACCACTTTTTACCCCCTTTTTCGGTACCACTTGTCACGGACTCACCCATGAGTCGGATATCGCATAAATGATACCGGCATCCAACCATTTTAACACTTCCTTCCTAACCACATCTTGCATAATAGGGTTTAGTCGTCTTTGGTTTTGCAACGATGGTTTATAAACATCTTCCATCCAGAATTTTATGCATCACAATGGATGGACTTATGCCTTTTAAATCGTTATAGACCATCCTAGTGCCGACTTATGTTTTTCGTAAAACCCTTAACAGTTTATCAAGTTGAGTAGGAGTGAGAAGAGTCAAACGATTACGGATTTGCGTTATTTGCTCCAAGGAATGCATATTTGAGGTGTTCGGGTAATTGCTTGAGTTAGGTCGGTGTTGGTCTCTCGCATCACGCACGGGCTGACCATGCACTGCGCGACGGTCGTGCGCTCTTGAGAGCTCAACCGTCTCTCGCATCACGCACGGGCTGACCATGCGCTGCAAGACGGGTCGTGCACTCTTGAGAGAGTGCGACCCTTATTTCGATCCTTGCGTTCTCGCCTCGTGCACTATTAGGTAGTTCTGTATATGATCCAAGCACAAACATAGTCGTACAAATCTTGATTATCAAAATCAAGTACAACACTTTCGACATTGAGCACGAGTGGGTTAGACCAAATTCCAAATCATCTCGTAGACAATGTGATCAACATAATCCTCAATGCATGAACTAACTATATCCAAAAATTTACAACTCTCTACCGATCATGGAATTTCATTGCTTATATATAGAAAATAAAACATGCTCATCATTAACACGTAATGTGAGCTCACCTTTTTGCACGTCTATTAAGGCCTTACATTTGCTAAGAAAGGGCGTCCAAGTATCGGTGGAACGCCTCGATCTTCTTCCATATCTAATACCAAGAAATCCACGGGAATATAAATTTATCAACTTTTACAAGACGTCTTCAATAATTCCTCTTGGATATGTAAGTGATCGATCTGCAAGTTGCAATGTCACCGTAGTTGGTTTCACGTCGCCTAATCCAAGTTTCACGAAAATGGACAAAGGCATCAAATTAATACTTGCCCCTAAATCACATAACGCTTTATTAAAGAAATTACCACCAATAGCACAAGGGATAGTGAAACTCCCTGATCTTTAAGTTTTGTGGTAGCTTCCTTTGGATAATTGCGCTACATTCTTCCGTCAAATTCACCGTTTCAAAGCTTGTCATCTTCCGCTTTTTTTTACATAACATCCTTAAGAAATTTCGCATAGTTCGGCATCCGTTCTAGTGCGTGCAAAAAGGAATGTTAATGTGCAATTTCTTAAATATATCAAGGAATTTGGCAAATTGATCATCAAGCTTTTTCTTTTGAAATCTTTGAGGAAAAGGAAGAGATATAGGCAACTTAGATATGTTTGAGCCAGGATGATGATTTTTGCTTTTCAGCCCCTGTTGTTTGTTCGCCTCTTTGTTCTCTTCTTTCCTATTTTCTTCAATATCATCCTTCATCACGGATTCTCCTAACTCCGACCTAGATGCTTCATCCGACATTTCGGACTCCCAGATTTTCTTTAGGCCCCTCATATGTCGTAATGCGCTTAACGTAAGCAATTGCTTTGCATTGTTCCTTAGGATTCATTTCCGTATTATTACTCGGAAATTGACCCTTTGATGTTGACCACCCACAATTGTAGCCAATTGACCCATTTGATTCTCCGTTCTTTATCGAGCTTGTCACTTGTTGTTCTAGCTTATCCATCCGAAGATCTTGCTTAGCGGCGGCTCCTCGTGTCATTCATGAAAGCATTAGATTGATTTATGAAAGAGGTGAGTGCATCTTCCAACGACGATTTACCTCCTCCATTCTGGCATGCCTCCACTTGAAGCATTGAATCCGGTGGAGGTTGTAACACATTCTTTGTATTTGCATAGGAAAATTTTTCATGATTTCTCAACCCTGGATGGTAGTGCGTTGGGTTTGAATTATTCCAGAAATTCTTTGAAATTCCGGTTATTCACATAATTTACCTCTTCCATCGGATATAGAAGAGCTTCACTACCCGTGCTCGTACCTGTACGCCCCTTCGTAAATGCATTCAATTGAGTTGTCAAAGCCGCTACTTGTGCCGACAATGTTTTGATAAGTCTGAATCGAGATTTCGGCTACTCGTTGTACATTGGATCTTTCGGATGGCCATTGGTAATGTTCATGGCCATTTCTTCAAGAAGATTTAAGGCATCTTGTGGAAACCTTGCCAACAATGCTCCTCCCCACAAGCGGCATCAACAAAGGCCCTCGTTTGCCCCATTAAACCATTGTAAAAGAAACATAACTGTTGATCCTCTGGAAAGCCGTGTTGTGGACATCTTCTTAACAAATCCCTAAATCTTTCCCAAGCCTCGTACAAAGGCTCGGAATCAAATTGTCGGAATTGAGTGATCTCACTTTTGAGCTGCAAAGTTTTGCTTGGTGGAAAGAATTTAAACAAAAACTTTTGGCTCAAATCATCCCATGTGCTCACACTTCCTTGCGTCAAAGTACCCAACCAATTTCTCGCCTTATCCCGTAAAGAGAATGGGAATAGGCGCAATCTTATGGCGTCATCTGAGACTCCATTCATTTTGATCGTATTGCATATTTGGATAAAATGCGCAAGGTGAGAGTTAGGATCTTCGATTTGCAAACCCCCAAACTGATTTTGTTGCACCATATTGATTAGTGCGGTTTGAGCTCGAAGTTGTTGGCATTGATGGGAATATGGGCAATACCACCGTAATTACGATTCGTTTGTGGTCGAAAGTAATCACGAATGGCTTCTTTGTTGAACCGACGGTAACTCGTTTCCACCATTGTTTGGCGGTATTGGTAACTCATTCAAATCCCCATTATCGGATTGTGTTGTCTTTCGGCTCGTCTAGTGGTAAAGATGATTCTCCTCGCGAAAGCCTCAACTTCCCGGTATGAGCGGTATTAAGTCTCCCGCTTAGAGCGCGTGTTCATGCACTACCGGACCAAACTAGAATAAACAAGTCAAATAATGTGGAATTCAAGTCACACAAAAACAAAATAAATAATAAAAAAATGTCTAAATTAAGAATAATTCTATCTATCGCAATATTAGCACTATAAATTGTATTAGTCCCGACAACGGCGCCAAAACTTGTTCGCCTATATTTTTAGCTTCACCGCAAGTGTACGGTGTTCGTTATCGAATAGGGTAGCAAGGTCGTATCCACGAGACTAATAAATCAATAGGCTAAGTATTGAGCCAAGATAGTTTTACTTTTATTTAGGCGATCAATATTTGATGGTTGTTGTTTTGAGATTAAGACAATTTCAATCACTAAAACACAAGAATACAATAACACAAATGAAAGAAGTATCAAGATGATGAAATGGATTTCGAGAGTTAAGGTTTCGATTAATAATCCTCTTGTTGTCCGATTTAATCAAAGCCAGGTTATTATCAATATTCCTATAAGACGATCACAAAGCTATTTTATCCTCCCTCTCGAGATGCATATAAAATGTAGATTGAAATATCTATGCTAGCATCTCTACTCAACATAAGATACACAACTCCCAAATGCACAATAGATCAAATGTCCTCACAATATTCACAAACCTCTCGATTCATGCAAATATTCGTGTCAAGTACTTAAGATCTAATATTGAAACTCATCTCTCGAATTATGAATCAATATATCAAACATGTTAAATCATTGGCCAAGTGATAAAGCAAGAATAAGCTCAAAGTACTCAAATAGGCTTCAAGATAATAACTTCAACCGAGATTAAAACATTCAACAAGAGTTCATTAATCTACTTCCAAAACCCTAAATCACAAGAGTTTAGCTACACATGATTAAACAACTTACACACAAAGTGTTCAAAGTCATTACAAATGAAACTAAAAGATAAAAACTAAAAGAGAAGCAAGAAAACTTAGGAACGTCGACAATCTCTCGATATATCTCCGTTCTTCAAGCTCCGATGCAACCCGATTATCTCCTTGATGTCTCCTTCCAAGAGTTGACTCTTGTCTTGTGTTGTAGATCCCAAAAATGCCGAGAATCTCCTTGTGTGCGCCCCCAAAAAGCCTTTTTATACCTCCCATCATGTTTAGGGCTTAATCTTTGCAGTTATGGGATTCAGTAGACGCACGGGTGGTGTGTGCCCACGCACGGGTTACCCGTGCGCCACCCCTTTGGAATACCCCAACTCTCTGTAGGGCGCACGGGTGGTGCGTCGAGCACGGCTACCCGTGCGCCACTCCTGAGATATCCTGACTCTGTAGGGCGCACGGGTGGTGCGCCCATGCACATGGGCTACCGTGCGCCATGTTTGCGATTTCAATCAACCTTATACGAGGGGGTGCACGGGTGGTGTCTTGAGGCACGCCCAACCCGTGTGCCCCCTGTCTCTTCCGTGAACGCTCAACTTTTGCTCTTTTAGGCTTCACGTTTCGTATATTCACTCAATTCTCCGCGTTTCTACTTTGCTTTCCTCATATTCTTATTCAATTAGCTTCAAATATCATGAAATTCCTACAAAATAAGCAACGTGTAATATCTTTTCCACAAGGAGTGAATATGTAACGTTTAACGCGAGTATATGCATGTTTACTTATCATTATAGCTCGAAATACGCATCAAAACACATGCAAAATTCACGCTTATCAACTTCTCAATCTTGCAAATATTCAGGTCAAGTACTAACAGATCTAGTATTGAAACTCATCTCTCGAATTATGAATCAATACATCAAAGCAAGTTAAACCAATGGCCATTTGATAAAACAAGTAATAAAACAATGTACTCAAATAGGGTCTGAAAATAATAACTTCAATTGCAATTAAACATAAAAAAATATCCATTAACCTAATCACAAACCCAGGAATCACAAGGTGTTTACCCAGACATTGAAAATAAACAAATCATAGACAAATTATTCATGTTCATGTGTAACTAATCGAAAGTAAAAGATACAATGGAATGAGAAAACTCAGGGATGTCGATGATCTTTCGATCTATCTTCAATCCTCAAGCGTGTGATTGAGACCCCGATCATTCTCTCGAATCCTCCGATAGAAGGTTTCTCTTTTCTCTGCTTTCTAGGGCAAATATCAGTGTGTCCTTGTTTGTGGCCGCCACGTCTCTATTTATACTCCGTGTGGGTCAAAACCTGA
Organism: Rehmannia glutinosa; assembly: GCA_016081115.2. Lineage (NCBI taxonomy): Eukaryota > Viridiplantae > Streptophyta > Magnoliopsida > Lamiales > Orobanchaceae > Rehmannia > Rehmannia glutinosa. Next base: position 225,751 of record JABTTQ020003257.1, on the reverse strand, counting down.
TTAGAAGCTGTCAAACCCCTGTTTTCCCGCACAGACGCACGGGCCGTGCACCTCACGCACGACCAGCCCGTGCGTCAGGCCATAGGCACTTGATTCTGCTGAGATGGCGCATGAGCCATGCGTCCTGGCACGACCAGGCCGTGCGCCATCTTGTCAGAGCGATGTTCTTCCCAAGTGATGCACGGGCCGTGCGGTAAGCGCCGCCCCTACCTACCCGTGCGTCCTGCTTAACACCGATTACGCCGTTTCTTTCCGTTTCTTGCCGGTTAAATTCGACTTCTTCTCGATTCACCTCCAAACATCATACATTAGCTCGATTATTGGCGGTCTTTTACCGCAATGCTCCGAATTGTCGCCAAAATGCTACAAATATCGATTAATTCCTACAAAACGAGCAAAGTGTAATACCTTTTCCACTTTACAAGAATATAGCCCATTTTACTCAAATAATGCATGCATATCAACTCATTCTAACCACAATTAAGCCTAAAATACATGCAAAACACATACCAATCAGTAATGATCCTACCAATGCACAATGTCTAATGCAAAGAAAAAATAGTAAGATCAAAATGTGTTGCAACACATCAAAAAGGAGAAATGATGTGCATGGTGTTGCAACACTAAAGCCCACACTGTTTAGAGAGCACAAACACCTAATGACTGTTTTAGGGAATTAAACCTTTGAAAGTCCAGAGCTTTGGTGAAAATATCAGCAATTTGCTTTTCAGTGGTAACAAAATCAATGGTCGCAATTTTAGTCTCAACCAAGTCTCTAATGAAGTCGTGTCAAATATCGATGTGTTTTGTTCTCGAATGCTGCATTAGGTTTTTTGAAATATTTATGGCACTTGAATTGTCACAATAAACCGTAAGAGTTTTCTCTTCAACCCCATAATCAGTCAATATTTGTCTCATCCACAACTTTTGAGAACAACAACTCCCTTGTGCTATATATTCAAACTCAGCAGTGGATAAGGATACACAACTTTATTTCTTACTGTACCATGAAACTAAATTGTTACTAAGGTAGAAGCATCCTCCAGTAGTGCTCTTTTGGTCATCAACATCACCTGCCAAATCAACATCACTAAACTCAGTCAAGTTAGTATTAACATCAGATGAATAGAATATACCAAGTTTAGTAGTCTCATTCACATATCTAATGATTCTCATATTGAATTTAGGAACTCCAACTACAATTCCTATTTTGATCAGATTATGCATGCCACAAAAATTCAAGTGGCTCATTTTCTGATGCCATATTTTAGATTCACTAAAAGTAGTGTTAATACACTTGGTGTTGTAACACTTGAGCTATTCCTGCAATAAATATAGTTAATGGAGGCCTTATTTCCCTTCAGAATACAATTGTCAGAGTTGTCAAAGACAATACAAATATTCCTATCAAATTTGACACATAAATCATCATCACACAACTGGTTGATGCTAATAAGATTAGTTTTCAATCCTTCAACATACAAGACATTTTTTGAATGGGGAATTCCTACGACATTTAATGTCCCATTTCCCAAAACTTTTCTTTTAGCACTATCACCAAAAGTGACCAAACCTTTTTCATTATTTTTGAAATCGCTGATTTTTGTAGGTCACCAGTCATATGACAAGAGCATCCACAGTCAAAATACCAAGAATCGGCAACCTTGGCTTTCAAGGAAGTGTGCACGAGAAAGCAAGTTATATCATCCTTTCTAATCCAGACTTTCCTAGGTTTTGTAGACAAATCAAATTTAACCCTAGGAGTGCTCTTTTGTTGGTGTTGTAACACATAAGGCGACACTTTCCCTTGCCTAAAGTGCTTCTGTAAGATAAAACACTTAGGTCTAATATGACCAACACGAGTACAATAGTGACAAACAGGGACAAAACGTGTGTTTTTCTTTACAGTGGAAGGAAATGGGTTACCTTCTTTTACAAAAATAATTTTAGATTTTCTATCGTGTTGAGCCGTGTTTTTGTTAGGGGTAAAACTAATACCTACACGATCTTGATGAACTTTCCTTTGAGAGAGAATTTCATCAAGCCTACCTTTTTCGGTATTCAGTTTTTTCCACAGAGGCCAATGTGTCATTGAGTTCCCCTCTTACTTTAGCAAGTTCATCGTTCCTTTCAGTGGCCAACTTCTCGAACTTTATTATTTCTCCTTTCAGAAAGTCTTTTTCGGCGGTCAAGATGGCTACTTTCTTCTCTAGTCCTTCATTCACTTTACACACCAACACCTATTTATCAAACATCTTTTGATATACCATTCTTAATTCAGTCTCACTGATCTCTTCAGCATCAGAGTCACATGTATCCTCTCCCTCTGCGCAGGAAACAGTGTTTAAGAAAATAAATAGAAAATTGACTCATACCTGTCTGGTGTTATAGCACCAGAGTTGGCACTGGGGTGCGCTTTGCAACAGTCAGCCTCTTTCATTTTTCCAAGTGGCATTGATGTGAAGGCTACATAATTGCTTCCATCATCTTCTTCATCATCCTCGTATTCTTCATGTTCTTCATCACTCCATGAGGTTGTGAAGGACTTTCCATTTTCTTGAGAGTGTTAGCACATTCAATTTGAATATTCACCAAAATTTTATGAACAAACTTCAGTAATAATAGATTGTTTTTTTATGAACAAACTTCAGTTTTCCTGCTTTGGAAGTTTTGTTCTTGCCTACTTGCTTGAGATATTCACCAAAATTTTTGGTAAGAAGCTCTAGTGACTCATGTAAATCTTCTCATGTTTCTGAGATGGATTCTTTGACCGTTTCTGCTTGAAATACAACCTCCTTACTTTTGTTCTTTTTAAAGGTGATCTTCTTATTTTTCTCCTTTTTAATTTCTTTGAGATTCATCTCAAAGGTCTGTAGTGACCCAATGAGTTCATCTAGCTTCATCTCTGTAAGAACTTTGGATTCTTCAATAGTTGTTGCTTTGTAGGCAAACCTTTCTGGAAGAGATCTCAAAACTTTCTTAACAAGTTTAAAATTAGAATATGTCTTCCCTAAAGCAAAAGATTCATTAGCAATGTCATAAAGTTTAGCATTAAAATCACTAATAGTCTCACTTTCTTGCATGCGAAGATTTTCAAATTTAGAAGTAAGCATTTAAAGTTTAGACATTCTTACTCAGTTCCTTGATAGGCAACTTGTAGAATTTCCCATGCCTCTTTCGCAGTTTCACACGTTGAGATCAGTTTGAACTGATTCTCACCAACAATGCTAAAAATGGCATTGAGTGCCTTGGAATTCGAATTTGCTGATTGATCTTCAATAGTAGACCATTTAGTTTCTTTCTTTGTAATAGTCTTACCATTAACAACTTCAGTAGGTGACATCCAGCCCATAAGGATGGATTTCCAGGCACATTCGTCAACAGATTTGATGAAGGCTCTCATTTTTACCTCCTAATATGAGAAGTTGGTTCCAGTAAATAGTGGTGGTCGTGATATAAAACTTCCTTCACGAAAACAATCCATACCAGCAACAAATATAGAGCATATCTCACTAATAAGAATTAGTGTTAGGCTCTTAATGCCAATTGATATAACTCGTTGCCTGATTTTCGTGAGTTTTAATAAAAAAAATCTTTTGGTGTCAGACAGTGGTGTTATAACACTTAACACACACATTAAATCATAATACACAACGGAAATAAAAAATAACACGAGTATTTTTAACGTACTTAGATTCATCAATCTTAATGCACGAGGTCACACCCAGAGAAGAAACAATCCACTAATTAGAAAACAAACAGTTATTACAAATACAATTGGTTTTACGAAGTTCCAAGACCCTCTCTTTAAATTTTTACCAATACTTGTATTTAACTAATCCCGAATGTTTCTTCCAAAAGAACTCAACGCTGTTGGAATCCCTCAAACTTCAAATGCCCTTGAATGGTTGAGTCGATTCACACCGTAGATCTTCATCTTTTTCTCCCAAAGACTGATAAAAGTGAGAATAAATGATTTTCTTGAAGAAGAATTATAAGCTCAATGTACTTTCTCTGTATTTCCTTCAAGAGCTGACTTCGCTTTTTATAGACTATCTCAATGAGACACTCCCTGATTTCTTGTAGCCGTTTTTTGCTACAAAAAGGAAAGTCGCAAAACACCATCCTTTCCTTGTGGGTGAATCTTTTATACACAAGGAAAGTGATTAAATAAGAATAAATGGCAGTTTAATATGGCTGAATCAAATATGATTAGGTAATCTAGGATTTTCAGCAACATGTGGAAAATAGAAAACATGTCAAATAACAAAGCACAAAATCCGCCCAGATTCTGTTTAAGCAGTGTTGCATCACTTGTTTACAACACCAAAACCTGCATTGTGCATATATACAAAATTTGCCAATCTTGCTAACATTAACACATAAGTTAAGCCAAATTAAAGGACAAAAACTGGTTATGCGACATTCAAAAAGCGCGTAAGAAAAGAAGCAGAGCAATGGGAAGATCAAGATTGATAAAAAGAGATGGAGCCAGTCAGCCAGAGCCCAAATGGGGATATCTTCAACTTCTATTCTACCTTCATTAATGATACGACCATAGAATCTATGATTTTATTTTAAAAACTAATTGAATTACTAAAGAGGGCATTTTGGAATTTGTTTAAAATCATCTGCTGGAAAAGTTTTGCAAATTTTGTTCAAATTAGGTTTTAATATGTTGAACATTCAACTTGCATGCTTAACTTACAAGCAAACCAATATGCTCAACAAAATGTTTTATAATTAAGAAGAATTTTCTTTTGAATTTTAAAATTGTTAATCGTAACTAAAGTTTCTTCATAATTAAACAAAGTTTATTGGCCCAAATACATATATTCTCAGTTATAAAAATAAGAAGTGTCTACCCTTTCACTTTTTTCTTTTCTTTTCTTTTCATTTAAATATCATAAAGGCCATAGCTGGATTAATTAAAACGTGGACAAATAGATATTGTGGATCATGAAAAGACAAAAGTAAATTACCATAAAACACCTCTAACACAAATATTTTTCAAATGCAGAAGAGATGGCATGAACTTAGTAACATAAGGGAGTATTAATTTGCAAAAACTTTTGCTTTTAGAGTAAGTGGTTTATTAGCAGAACCGAGAAGTAATTGAGAATTACTAATTGATTGTGTTTTGAAAATAGAAGCTCAAAGTTGAGTAAATTAAAAGAAGTGTTTGGTAAATAAATTGTACAATTGTTTTATTTTGTGTATAAAGTCAAACCATAAGTAGAATCAGAAATTTAAAGCACCATTCCCCTACTTTTACATTTACATTCTGATTAAATTATGTAGAATCAGAAGATTTGGCATTTGAAAACACTAAAAACTATATTTCTAAAGCAAAAAATTGACAATAACTTTGAGCCCGATGGAATTTTGGCCATTTATCCATAACAAAAATGTTTTTAGCCACGTTTTTAGCTATTTTTGAGTTCAATTGTCCACTTTGAGCTTTTTTTTTGTTTCTCGGTACCTAAACATGTCTCATTTCTTCGCTCTTGAGAAATATGTCTCATACTAAGAAACATGCCCTTTATTTTGCATTACTTACTTGAAAAATGGTGTGACCTCACTAAAAATATAAAAAATGTATAACTATCAATTTTTAGTCAAAATAATTAAAAAATATGTTTTCAAAACCATATCTATTTTTCATTTTAAAAAACTTAAGTGGCAATTTGGCCTATTATAACATAACTTTTCCCATCTTAGTCTCTTACACTAGTGCATGAGGAAAAAGAAACAAAGACAGCCTTGATACCATGTTAGCATTTATATTTTTAAACTCACACTTTACCTTCAATCATCAATATTTTTTTTCCTCACCTTTTGCATTGTTTGTGCCATTCAACAAACAGTTTGTTCTCAGCTTCTGCATTATAAGACTTGTGTTTCTCCAGCTTCCAACTTGAAAGAACGATTCGTTGACATTATATTGCTATAACAACTCAAACCAGAGGAGAAATAATGCCGTCAGGGGGAGAATCAGAGGTCTCGTTCGAGTATACGCCTACTTGGGTTATCGCTGTTGTCTGTTTTTCCATTGTTTTCATCTCGGTTCTCGCTCAACGTGCTCTTTATAAACTTGGAAGGGTATTCATCCCAAAATCTCTCTCTCTCTCTATATATGTTCTGTTTTTATTTAATTTTCAAGAGTTTTCAGTTTGATTCTTGCAAATTGCTGAAAATGCATGTATTTGAATTATCCGGGCTTATTGTTAAGCCGGCCATAACTCAACTTTCTGCCTTGTTATAGATGGACAACTAGGGATTAAAATATGTCTAACTCCTTTTGGTTTGTTAATCAGTGGTTCCAGCGAAAGAACCAGGAGGCGCTGTTTGAGGCATTGCAAAAACTAAAGGAAGGTTCGTTTATGGTTTTCTCTTTTCATCATTTGTTTGCTGATTTGTGTTGCATTTTAACTAATCGAAATTACCTCCAATTCACTATTTTTCGTTTTCCTTTCGATTTTCAGAGCTGATGCTATTGGGATTTATATCCCTTCTCTTGACGGTGTTTCAAGGTCTCATAAGCCGTTTCTGCATCCCTGATCATCTTGCGAATATCATGCTTCCATGCAGAATAGAAGCTGGTCAGAATCACGCTGCCATGAATGGGACTGAAGAAGCCTCAGGGCATTGTTCACAGGTATACATAATCAGTATGCATCTTAAGTTTTTTTTTTTTTTCTTGATATCACAATTCACAAGCGACAAATGAAAATCTCTGGATATTTGTGACTTTGGGTATGATTGGTTGACCTTTCGTTCTGTTCTTTTATGTTTTTGAAAGGAATACTGTTTGGAAAAATGAGAATGAATTTTACTAGTGTGATTGGTTATAAAATCGATAAAATATGACGATGATAATTGATGTGGTGGTTTTTTTATTACAATAGTGATTAGATTGATTGATGATTGAAAAAATAAGAGATAATATTATAGTGAATAATATATTTGTAATATGATTAGGGCCGACAATGGGACGGGCCAGCCCTGCTCGAACCCATCGGGCTATTTGAAAAATTCGTGCCGGATCAGGCCGCAGAAATGATTGACCCCAGCCCATATATGTACATTGTGTTAAAAAATATCGGGCCGGACCAAAAAGTTGGGCCAATCCCGAGCCGTCGGGCCATTCGGGACGGACCAAATTGGTCCGACCTTTTTCGGGCATAAAAATATGGTCCAACCTATCTCAAACCTCGGGCGGGTCGGTCGGCCCATGGGCTGGACTTGATTTTGCCACCTCTAGATATGATTGTGTAATAATGTTGTTGATGTGATTCTTTTTTTAGTGAGATGATAATTGAACGTGAATGATGATTGGAAAAGTGATATTAAATTTCTTTTTATGTGGTTTTTGACAGGGAAATGTGCCTTTTCTATCTTTAGAAGCACTGCATGAGCTGCACATTTTCATATTTGTTTTAGCCCTCGTTTATGCGATCTTCTGTGCCTCAACCATGGTTCTTGGAGGATTCAAGGTATGTTGTTGTACACCATCAACTAACAACTCATATTTTACAGTTTAAGATAAATGGTGCTTTTAGTTGGAAAAAAATCGAGTTTTAGTGTTTGCAAATGTCGAACTTCTCATTCTGTTTCATTTAATCAAAATCCAAAAGCACGGAGAGTGTGCTTAAGATTTTGATTCTGCTTTTGTTTGATTTTTCAAACAAATAAAGCACTTTTACAACTTATTCACCAAACACTTTCTCAACTTAATCAATTTTCAGCCTCTATTTGCAAATACTACCAACTTCTGATTCTCAACTACTTGCTGCTTCCGGGAAATAAATCACTTCATCCAAAAGCATAACTGTGTGCAAACACTCCCTTAGTATCTTAAACTTTGCAACATCTAAGCATTACATTGTTTATAGATAAGACAATGGAGACATTGGGAGCACTCAATTAGGAATGAAGCATCAATACCTCATACAGGTAAAAATGATTAGTTCGTTTCCTTTTACTTCCTCCTCGAAAGGAATGTGTTCAAAAAGATGTTCTCCATCTTTAATTTATTCATTTGAATTTCACTGTGCATAGATCATGCTCCTATTGCTCCCCTGCAAGATTTCATGGGACGGACCGGCAAATATTGGAGAAAATTTCGTGTCGTGAGTTGGATAGTAAGTTATCTACAAATACAATCTCTGCTCTCTCTGTTTTTCAAGAATCTTTCTATAGGCGCACTTGGCTAAGATTCTCAATGTAGTAATATATATCTTCTGATCCTAATGTGTAGGCGGCATTTTTCAAACAATTTTATGGATCGGTGACTAAGTCCGACTACATAGCACTGCGCTCTGGATTTATACGTGTAAACTTCCGTTCTGTGGATGTTATCAACTTATAGTTGAAAAGATTGAAACTAGCTAATCGTTTCGTTTGGTACAGAAACATTGTCCGGGCAACCCAAATTACGATTTTCACAAGTATATGTTGAGGACATTGGAACAAGACTTCAAGAAAATAATAGGAATAAGGTGATACAAAAGAATTATTTTGAATAGCATTTTTCGAAATGTAATTGGAAATATATGCTGACACTGGTGACTAATCTTGCACAGCTGGTACTTATGGCTATTTGTTGTGATTTTCTTGCTTATGAACATTGCAGGTACTGTTATTATGACTTATTCCATATTCAGTTCTGAACTTACCATGAAGCACTAACTCATTTACACTTAAGGGTGAAAAACTGCAGGATGGAACACATATTTTTGGCTACCACAAGATTTAGTTTAATTACAAGAAAATCTTGTTATCTGAATGTGTGATTCGGTGTGAATTACAGCTACTGGTAATTGTTGGAGCTAAATTAGAGCATATCATAACAAAACTAGCCAAGGATGCAGCAGAAAGAGCAGGGGATGCCGAAGGAGCACCAGTTAGGCTTTCTGATGAACTGTTTTGGTTTCATAGCCCGGCCCTCGTGCTTTACTTGATTCACTTCATTTTGTTCCAAAACTCATTTGAGATTGCATTCTTCTTTTGGATTTGGGTGAGTTGGACATCATTTGCCAGAAAATGATCATAATACGAATATCACATAAGTACACTCTTGATAAATTTCTCCCTTTTTTTTCTGTCCAGACCACATATGGCTTCAGATCTTGCATCATGGAGGGGTTGCATTTCGTCATTCCAAGACTTGTTATTGGGTATGCAAAATAGCCAGAGTATCTAAATTAAGGACTTGATTTCATTTCATGGTCTTACTAATTTTGAGTAAATTCTTTTGGCAGGATAATTGTGCAAGTCCTTTGCAGTTACAGCACATTACCTTTATATGCTTTAGTTTCACAGGTAAACTAAGTTTCAAGTAACACAGATTTTCATCTATACTTCTGGCACTGACTGAGGCCCCTAAGAGAAAATTCATATATAAGATAAAATAAAGTTGAATGTACAGGGCTGATTTAGGGAGTGTTTGTGAACACTTAAAAAAAGTGATTGTCAGCTTTTGGCAATAAAAAAATAATATTTAGTGTTTTGAAATGTCAACTTCTGCTTCCGATTCTGTATAAATTAGTCAGAATCTACAAAAGGGAGTGTTTTAGATTTCTGATTCTGCTTTTGGTATCATTTTGAAGTACGTAAAAACATTTTTACAACTTATTCAATAAACATTCTATGTTAACTTAATAAATTTCGAGCTTCAATTTGCATACAATATCAACTTCTTACTCCGATTGCTTTTCTTTTCTACTACAATAAATTACTTTTGTTAAAAGCAGAAGTTTTTGCAAACGCTCCCTTATTATGCAACACATATGTCGTCGATGTTTCATACAAGTTTCTCATACTTATGCTGTCCAATTATTTGGGTCTCAAATGCAGATGGGGAGCATGTTTAAACAAACTGTTTTTGAACAGTTCACAAAAGATCTGCTTCTGACTTGGGCTACACATACAAAACATGGAGATACAACACATGGAGATACAAAACATGGTTCTACTGTAGCCAATGGAAGTATGAGTAAACTGACCATTGAATCAACTAACCCCACTGCTGTTGCTCAACAACCAGTTGTGGATGGGAGAATTTCAGCATCTGAAATTGAACTTTCTTGTCCAAACAATTATGAGGGATAATTACAAAAACCAACATGAGGTTTGGGCTAACTACAAAAGAAAACCGGGAAATTTTTTAAAATTACAAATAAAAACCGTGAGATTCGATTCCGTCTTACATTTTCCCCATTCATAAGCAAAAAAGAATTTCAAAAAAACCCGTGACATTTATAGAAATATTACAGTTACCCTATTACAAAGTCAAGCCTCATGGAGGTTTTTGTAATTTTTAAAACCTCTGGGTTTTTTTGTAGTTAGCCCAAACCTCAGGGTTTTTTTGGTAATTATCCCCAATTCTGATACACCATCTTCTTTGATCAAGTACTAGATGTTCAGCATTAGTTCCACTCTTTCAGCTTATTACATGGCATGTGGTAATATAATAATAAAGACTTTTCTTCACATCACTTTCAGCTACTGAAAAAGATGATTATATTTTTTTTTTACTGGAATTTAACAATAAAATCATCTGTCTTGCATTAAGATCACTGATCTCAGATGTCACTGGGAATACGAATTCACATATTAACTATTTTTCTAAGCCACGCTATGGTAAAAAAATAACTCCCTTTCTTATTCAAACCATTTACAGTAAGAGATCTAAACTAACCCGCTTTATTATTGGTATAATGATCGGTCCAGCACGGATTGAAATAGGAGCTGGATCGAAGCTATGACAGAGACAATGTAGTACTAGGATAATGTTTTTCGATATGAAGCTTGTCCAACTCTAAAACTGCTACTGTGAAATGGCAGAACCTTTGGCGTTGGCCTCTGCTGTCTTAAGGTCATTCAACGTTCTCTTGGTGTAGACCCCGAAAGCAACTACAGTGACGACTGCAAATATGAAGGAGATGACATTGTAAATAATCTCCACAAGAGTCGGATGATGGTTCCCGTACTTGACGTCTGCTAATGTCAATAGTAGCCGACCACTGCATAGAACCAGAAACAGACTTTAACCAAGTTAGCCAAAAGAAAAAAAGATGAAGTAAAAGAAGTAAGGGAAAGGTAAATTACAAAAACAACCTCTGAAGTTTAGACTAATTACAAAAAACCCTGTTATGTTTCAAAATTACTAATACCTCTTGATTTTGTCTTTGCTTAACAAATACCCTGTCAATAGGTCCAATTCATAAATTAGAAACAAATATCAACTATCAAGGTTCTATTTGTAATCTCGAAAAATAATTGGGTAAGTCTTTCAAAAAAAAATGAACCGCATGGGGTATTTTTTGTAATTAACCCTAAAGGAAATATTGAAGATAATAAAAGGAAATCAAAAGCTCATTTCTGATGCGCGCGTGTGAAGGCTGACCTATAGATATAAATGAAGGCTTCTGGTATCATTCCTGCTACTGATCCACATAAATAGGGCCAGAATCTCATACTTGTAACCACTATTGCATAATTGAAGATTGTGTAAGGAAATGGTGAGTTTCTAAAAAGTGCAACTACTTTAAATTGGTGGAACCAACTTCCTTCTCCGGCCAATCTAATCATAGCAGCCTTTTGAGGCCATCTCTTCAACCATTGCTGTCAACACATAAAGAAAAGAAGGGTATGCGTAAAACATCAAACATGAAAATAAAACAAGCCTAAGGAATATGAAAAAGTTGAATGAAAATTTGGAACATTGTAAAAAGCATCACTGTAAGTTGCTCGTTTTCGTACATGAATTCGGTCACGAAAGGGTAAACCAATTAAGTATGGGAGGATCATTCCAACGGTTGTTCCAACCATGATTATGACAAATCCCAGGCCGTAACCAAAAATCATCCCAGCTAGCCACATGGAAGGACCGGAAGGAATCAGAAACACGGGGAACAATGCCATAGAACCTACAAGTACAAGAGCGAGCACTGGACGACCAAATGAAGTGGCTTCTATTCGCAAGATTGGAAAAAGTACCTATCAGAATATGAAGTAACATGTCAGATGCTTTAGTTTACGTAGCTCAAATGATATAATTTTCGACAAGGAAAACAGAAGTTAAAAGCGTAACCTATATAATTATAAGCTTATTAAGATTAAAATATCAATTATGAATGGTCCTAAGGCATTCTTTGAGGATCCACCTGGAGCTTGTAGCACTACCCACAAATTTAAGCTTTTTATGGAATTTGTGACAAATCTTTTTGATGGCTCATGTATTGAGCCTCAATATAAATTGCAAAGACATACAAAGTGCAAAATGCATAATGGCGTCAAATCATTATCTATTCACATAGCCCTATAGGACTTTCATCATGCGATTCCTTGATAGTAACATCATTTATATACATTGCCTACAGGACTTTACTATGTGACATCATCAAAACACACCGTGCATGAGTGAAACATTGGTTGTTTTAATACATTAAGTGAATGCCACATGTAAAATAATAACATCATCTTATACGATAACATTCACTCGATGAACTGAAACATCATATAAAACATGTTGGAAACAAGAGATCTTATGTGATAAATTTGAGTAGGGAGTTGAAAATATCTTCCTTAAAAAAATGAAAAAAAAAATCGTCAGTGGTCAGTGGTTGGATTACTATTGGTGGTGGGATGTCGAAGGTTTCTAAGACTAATTCTCAAAAATGATTGTTCACTTCTTACTATGACATTGCAACTCATTTTTTCTGTAGAGCCTCTGAGCATTTCAAAAAATTCAGATATGACCTATATAACTTAACAGGAACAGTTTCAAAATATATCCTTTTTCAGTGTTAAGCAGAGGAAATAGCAACGAAGAAAGGGATGTACTTAGATAAGATGATGTGAAATACCTTCTGTACAAGAAAAGGCAATCCCCATTTCACAAATACAAGAAGAAGAATTACTGTGATCAAACACAATATTATGGCCTTCACCCACCATATAAGAGACCTCTTTCTTTTCTGTGTTTCAGATTCTAAAATATCTGGTTCAGGTGTCCTTAATTCATTTGGCATAACCAATCTTACAGACTCACTGTCTTCTTCCCTTACTTGGCACCCCATGTAAGCATGTATTTTTTCTAACTCCTCGGTCAAATCTGGCATCTTCTTTGAGATACCAGGTGTCTGCAAAATAAAGAAAATATGCATCAGAACCTTAACGAGCTTGGCGTAGAAAAATCATCTCATAGTATATTCATGCATGATCAAGGAGAATGTTAAAATTCACCTAAAACATTAATTCCTCAATTCTTAAACTGCCAATCATGCAGCACACATTCGGATTTAGATTTTGAAACCCTTCACATCACATTGTCCACAGGAATTGAAGAAATATACTAACTGCATTGGATGCTAATATCGACAAAGACTATAACACTAAGCAAGTTATGGGAATTTAATGATGGTGGCGCACGAAAATGCATGAGAGGGATTTGATCAGTATGATCCTCTAATCTTTTGTTACTTTGCTTTAATCATGTATCAGGTGTGGTAAGTTTTGATCAAAAGCAAATCTTCAGGAAGTTTAACTATGTCTTTCTTAAATAACTCAAGTGATACATAAGTTGATATTAAGCGAAATGCTTACGTCCTTCTATTTTTAAGGGTTAATGGTTAGAGATGTCAGCAGGATGGGATTGGTCGAACCCAAGAACGGCCCCACCAAGGTCTTTTAGAACCCGTTATCCGGCTCCACTCCGAACCTAAACATAGCACTACACTGCTGCTGATTCATTTATTTTTTTCCATTCCAAGCTGTGTAGCTCCAAAAAAGTTCCTTTAATTACCACTACTGAAACAAGATGTTTTCATTTACTTGGGTTTCATACACACTGCTCCCCTGAATCTGCAGTTTACTACTCGAAATTGAATGCTAGGAGACTATTAATGAATCAAAGTGTAGAAGCCAAATTCATGCATTTCTAAGTTAAAAGCCCGTAATATATATACATATATATATATATGAAGAAATTTTTTAATATTCTTCCACAAACTCTTAGCCACAAAATTATTGCAGATCTGAACTTATTAAATAAGCCAGACAATCGTGAACTGAACAGAACCTACAGCTAATCAGCATATATTACAAATTACACGTTTAAATTTGAACATACCCAAAACGAATAAAGAAAAAAAAATCTGTAGCCAATATACAACGGTTCTTTAAACTAAATCAGGCCTTGCTCTCTTCTCATACAAGGAAGTTCCATATGAATCCCTCAACAACTACATAAACTTTTTCGTTTCCATTTGTTGAGGTAAGGGTACCCACCAAGATTCAAAAAGTTTCTATCTTTTTTCCCTTTTTCAGGGGGTTCACACAAATAACGATTCTAAATTTTTAACAGATTACTAAAATAGCAAAACCCACCAATCTACAAGGCCACTGCACCGAACACACCCAGACAGGACCATTTTTCACACTTCCCCAAATAGGAACCAATCTTTAAACCACAAGAAACAAGAACTTACAAGAAAATACAGTTCATATTCCAGGAATACGAAAACTTTAACTGCAAATAAAATTTCACGTTAAAGACTTACTTAAAGAAATGGAAGGTCACTTGATCGCGGTCCAGTGTTTCCTTTTCTAGCTTTTTTTCTTCAGGTCATTTTTCCTTTTTTTGGTTTTTTCGTGTAATAATTAGGACAATCGAACCGTACGAATTAAAAAGCATCTTTTGATTGGCTATTGGAGAAAGAAGGAAATTGTAGGTGGAGCCGTCGATTGTGCCCGGGAGAGGGTGGCGTGTATTTCTTGCTTTTCTTAATTCAAATATCCCTTTTTGCCTTTTTCTTGGCAATTTAATTTATTAGAGGGAAAAAATTACTCTTTTCAAAAAAAAAAAAGAAAAAAAGGATAATTTAACAGATAGATGCAAATATACCCCTAGAAGTTGAACGCCTTCAACAATTTCTTTTTAAAAAAAAAAAAATAATCGTTGTAGACATTTTTTTTCTATAGGCGTACCATATTTTTTTTACTTATTAATTGATTAAATATTAAATAGATTTTTTTTCAAAATAATCTGTAAATTAAGACAACAAATGGAAATACATCGATTACGTTGATTGAAACTAAAATTGAAACGATACAAAAGAAATACATTGTCGAAAATGATAGTATGTTCGTTAATATGAAACTAAACAACACACGTTTGGACTTTCTTTCTGGACGGGCCGAAGAAGAACTTTCTTCCTTGTGGCTTCTAGCTTCCATATCTAGTGACGGTTTCTTGAATAGCATTTCAAGTTTGTCAAACAAAGGTTTCCCATCCACATCGTGAGTTTTTATCATTTTGGTAAACATATATGGTGTAACAATCGTGAAGATGCTTTACGTACAAGTTGACTTCAGAAAATATAAAATTTCACTCGAACTGTGACTTAAGCAGAGCCTGAGCTGTCAAAATCGATATGTTGTTGTTGAGTTCGCCTATCACCCAATTGTCAATATTCCGCTCACTCACCAAATAATTAATGAGCAGAATGTATATCAGTTGTGTCCTGTTTGTTTCTTATTCATTGTAGAAAATAGTACATATACTGGATCCTCGCTTAATTGAGAGTGGTATAGAGGGAAGAAATCTGAGTTCATTTCAAAATCGAATGAGAAAATGAAGTAATTTGTTTGCTACACGGTTGTGTTAAGAAGCCACTATTTGCACCCCCTTTTTTTATAAATACACTTCATACCTATTTTTATAAAATTATAATGATTTAAAATGAATATTATGCCCTTACTATCAAAAAAAGTTCAAAATACACCCCCAACTTCTTCTTCTTGTTTTCCATAAAAGTTTTCTTCTTTCCTAGGGCTCAAGAGATAATTTTTTATTTTTTCGCTATTGTGCTATTTTAATTGTAGCATTAAATGAGAAAATGTGTCATTTTAATAGATTGAATGTTTTATAGGTTGAGTTCGAAATAATATTACAAATTTTGGATTTTTTGTTTCAAGTTCGTGTATTTTTTTGCCATGTTCGAATAAGCACAATGTGCATTTTTTTCTGGAAAAAGATGGCACAGTCATGCCTCTTTTAATGGGTGGTACGTAGGGATGGCAATGGGTAGGATTCGGGTAGGATTCTATATCCTCCATCCCCATACCCATTTATTATACTCATACCCATACCCATACCCATACCCATCGGGTGTTCTGTTTTCATACCCATCCCCGTACCCATCGGATGATCGGGTATTCATACCCTACCCATACCCTCTTACCACTTACAATAGTATTTTTTCAAATTTAAGTTATTTCTTTTTTAAAAGAGAAATTTGAGTTATTTAAATAAAGATATTGATATTTACTAAATTCTTAAGGAAACAATAAGGAAAAAAGAATACAAATAAGAATTAGCGAACTAAATATTATAAAAATATAGCAAAATATTAAAAAGGATTAAACAAAAGTGTTAGTGGGTTTGTAGATTTTGGTTGAGACTTGGGGAAAAAATCATTTTCTTTAAATATAAATAAATAGAGTTGTATAAATAAAAACAATATATGTAAAATATTATAAATAAATATATATGTAGATATATTATATATATATAATATTATTATTTAATCGGGTATCGGGTAGGGTATGGGTAGGATGTACCTAGACCCACCTCCATACCCATACCCGAAAATACCCATACCCACGTACCCATTTATTTAATCGGGTACAAAACTACCCTCCATACCCTCCTCCGTTAGGGTCGGGTATCGAATCCTCCGTCGGGTTCGGAGGAAATTGCCATCCCTAGTGGTACGGTCATGCCTCTTTTAATACATGGCACAACCACACTTTAAAACAAGGCGCAATCGTTCCACACTTCAAAAAAAAGGGTGGCATGATCGTGCCATTATTTTTTAGAAAAATTGGCCGTCGTGCCACCATTTTTCCAAGAAAAAAAAAAGATGGGGTGTATTTAGATTTTTATGATAGTAAGGGCATAATAGTCACTTTAAGTCATTATAATTATGTAAAAATAGGGAGGGGTATGTTAGTCCAAGGGGCTACGGAAATCTAGGAGGTGAATAGATTTTTCCGATTTTTCTAATTTATGCTCTCTTTTTCGAACAATATAATGAAGAAAAGAAAAGTACAGGAAAATAAATCAACACTCAAGAATTTATAGTGCTTCAAACCACCTATGGCATACGTCCACTACCACCCGGTATGTTCGAGTGGATTTTGAAAGAAAGAAATTTTATTAATTGATACCAAACTATTACAACTCCGACTTGAAGAACACCAAACTCATCTTACAACAACAACCTTGAAGAGGACCAAACTCTTCTTACAAACTTGAAAGTCACCAAACTCTTCAACGCCTAGTGTAATCAACCAAATGTGTTCATGCCAAAAGAACACTCAACAAGTATGTCTTGTTTTGGATGATTTTGATCAATTAAGATTACAACTCAAATGAAAGTATACAACTTTGAAAGTACAAGTGTAATCAAGAAAAAAAGTCTAATAAGTAAAATGTGAAAGTGTAGTGTTTAAACTATTACAACAAGATATGAAAATGAGAGCTTGAGAATTTTGTTGAGATTTTCTTGTTATGATGTAGAATTGTATGTTGTATTGGTCCTCCAATCTTCTTTATCTATTTATAAAAGAGCTCCATGATTTGAATTTCAATATAAGCTCCTCTGATTTGAGTTTTGTTTGCAAAAAGAAGATCACTAGATCTACAAAATAATGATCAAAAGTGATAAGTAAATCTTGTTATCTGTTGCATGTTTAAAATCATCTGATTTTGCACAGGGCGACAGGACAAGCGACCGATAGCAATACTGTAAAATTTGATTTTTAAAAGACGTTGAGTGTGATCTGACACTGGTTGACTAAGGGTGGACCGGTCTCCAGGGGATCGACTTTGTTTGATAAATGGTTTTATCATGATTTTGATGATTTTGATTTTACACCAAAACAATGTTTTTAAAGGTTGTCCAAATACTCCTAAATGATTTAAAATGATTTTAATATTTTTTCGGAGTATTTCCTCAAGTTTATTTTCGATACAAAATTGGACAATTCATTTAATGTTTTTAAGTCAATGGGTTTTTACATTGAAACTATGTTGTCCTAATACTCCCAATTGATCTAAAATGTTTCTACTATTTTTCGGAGTATTTATTGGAATTTATATCGGACAACACTTTGTGTGTAAATGTTTTATTTCTTCAAAACTATATTTCTAATGTTGTCCTAAATACTCCCGATCGGTATAAAAGGTTTTTACGAATTTTTCGGAGTATTTCTTGAGGTTTATTTTTGATAAAAATCGGACAACTTGTCATTGAGGAGGTCGACCGGTCGACCGTGGCGAGCGACCGTACACGGGAACAAGTTTCGTGAAACAGAAACTTGAGAACTCTCAAAATTGATCGGTGAACCGGTCGCACATAGGCTCGACCGGTCGAGGTGCCCTTCGACCGGCCGCCTGTGTTAATTTCTTGCGACATGTTTCAAACTTCTATTTACGTGGCGACCGTCCGCCTATGCTTTGACAAAGAAAATTCTAACCGTTGTCGGCAGACAACCTTTCCTTAAATTGTGGAATTGATTTCTAACAGCTATAATCTTGATTTTAATTGCAATTTTTTTGTAGAAATCGATTCCAAGAGGAGCCTATCAAGTATCAATCATCTCCTATAAATAGAGGAAGAATTGAAGCAACACAATAGGAGAGAAAACTACAACACAACAAGATACACTCAAGAATACACTTGTTCTTACATTGTCTTATTTCTTGTTGTAATTTGCCTAGCTATTCACTTTCACATTCTTGAGGTCTAGGCTATTCTTGATTACACTTGCACTCTATTGTATTATCAATTATCGAGTTGTAATCTTGAATTTGTGGTCGTCATTCAAACACAAGATATCCTTGTGAGTGTTCTTGTGGTAAGAACACACTTGGGTGAACTAGGTGTTAGGTGTAAGAAGATTGTGGTAATCTTCTTGTTGAGGTGTTGAAGAGTGTGGTGCTCTTCAAGGGTGAAGATTGTGGTAATCTTCACAAGGTGCCGTTGGAGATTGTGGTAATCTTCAAGTGAGATTGTGGTAATCTCAAAGGTGGTGTTGAAGAAGAGTGTGGTGCTCTTCAAGGTGTTGGTGTAAGATTTTGTTGTAATAATTTTGGTAATTATTAATAAAATCTTTTTTTTTTCTTTTCGAAATCCATCCCGGATATACTGGGGTGGTAGAGGATTAGGCCCTAGGTGGGTTGAACCTCTTTAAATCGACGTGTGTTGTTTACATTCCGCACCTTCATTATTTTGTTTGAGCATTCGGTTTGAAAAAGAGGGCGAAATCGAAAAGATGGAGATAATCTATTCACCCCCCTCTAGATTATCGTAGCCGCTTGGACTTACAGACTTGTGCCTGTGCTTTGTTGAAACAAGGGAGTTCGAAAAACACTTTCAGGTACCGATTGCCTATATAGAGTGACCAGTCGACCTCTTCCGGGAGCATTTTGGTTTGAAAAAAAATTCGACTATGTCTTTTGGGTTCCAGTTTACCTTAATAATATCCGGTTATTGTAAAAGACTTTGAAAAGTGAAAACCAAGTTTTAGAGCGCCCGAATTTATTGTTTTGATTAAATTAAAAATATTAAGGTGAAATCATCAAAATCAAAAGTAATTTTATCTAACAGGGTGTATATCTATATCTATACTACTCTAAAAGCATGAATGTTTCTGTCAAAATTTGGATGGACTAAAACACCCCTTAAATCTTTTAATTTTAATGGCAAAAATATAATTAAAAAATTAGGAAAAAAATTAGAGGCTCATGAATATGATGAATAAGAATACCAATAGCCAATATGAGAAATGAATGCATGAAAATGCCTGTATAGTTAAAGGCAAAGAGGAAATCCAAACAATTGGAAGGAAGAATCTACTCCAAAGTAAGCTGCAAAATCCTTTCTCTAAAATCTAATCCGTGATTTCTTTACTTTTCTTCATCTCCCTAAAATTTGGTCGGGTAAGTCATAATGATCTCAAGGAAGAAATCGAGTTCTTTTTCTTAAGCACTTGTTTTTTTCCAATTTTTGTAATCAGAAGGATCATACACTTTAGATCCTTCATACACTTTAGAGGAGAAGATCCTTCATACACTTTAGAGGAGAAGATTACCAAGAGACTAAGAAAAGATTAGGGATTAGTACCAACAAAACATACTCAAGAGAGAAAGACTAAATAGAGGAAGAACTCGGTCAACAATTCAAATTGTCTCTTTGTCCACCATTTTCCATGGAGGGAGGACACTAAAGGGGTTGCCAAAAATAGGTATGTATATCTCCAACAATTTTGTTGAATTGGTGAAAGCAACTAAAAAACGTTTTCTTCTTGATTTATTTTTCTTACAATGCGAAAAGATTCTAATCTAGACTGTTTTGTTAATTCGAATTACATGGAAAGTGTAATTATTTAACACGTAATTGATTCATTTACCCTGTGATTGATTCATCTCTTTAGAAAGCTAAAATCTAGGGATTTCTTATAATGTGTGTCATCCTATATTTATCAATTCATTATTTACTTTAATTATTGATTAGTTTGAATTTCAAACAATGAGTCTAAGCTAAATTTTAGGATTGGTCTGCGTATTTATCCCGGCAAAATATGTATGCAATAAAAATATAGCAATTGCAATCATAACGTGAACTTGTATGGAATCCACCTTAAATAGCGATTTGTGGTAATTTTCCTTGTGATTGGTTCATATCCTTACAAAGGTCGAACCCTATCATTAGTTTTCATTTGAGTTGGATCTTTCTTTTAAATGGATGGTACATGAATTTGGTATTTATTTGTGATAAAATTTTATCGTATCTATTAATTATTTTTCTAGATGGTATGTAATAGCATATGTGATAAAATCCTATGTATAAATGAGTTCGATATTTATGGCAATTGACTGATTAGTTTGACTTTCAAACAATGAGTTTATTAGTTGATTTGTTTTTTGTAATTTCAGAAGCCTGAGAATTCATAATCAAATACATTGAATAATTCTATTGGTAATCTCAAACTAAAACAAAAGATTTAAGGGTATTGAGTTTTATCAAGGTCAGACAAGTAGGGGAAATTGTGGAGAATTTTCAAGTCAAGTTCATAGAAGGACTCTCACTTTTTCCTAAGTCCCTCACACAAGTAGATATTATCATTTATGCTCATCCAGACATTCTTGCACTAACATGGACTGTATATTACTCATACAAATAAATGACAGAAGAAGCTCTTAGATAGGAATTCCTTGCGTGGAGTGATATTTTTTTAAAATAATGATCCTCCACATTAAATTTATCATCAATTAATCCTTTCAAATATGTGCAGCTATATGGAAATGACTTTGTTACATTTTATAGACAGAAGCTTCTAGACAACCCTCGTGTTTATGTTGTTGCTGACACAACCTACAATGAAATGATGGCAGGTATTATACCATACTTGAAATATTTGAAATGCTCACTGTCGATTTATCACTTGCTGAGTTATTGAATCTCTTGTGTTTGTTACTATTTTGAATTTTGCAAATGAAATAAACCAGTCCATTATCATAAGGTTTGTTAAATGTTTATGCTTATTTGTTTCATTTCTTTATTTAGCTCATTAAGGTACTATGACATGTTGACTCTGCTTCATTTGGTTTAATGCTTTTTCTATTTAATATTTTGGTTATGGTTTTGTATACAGTAATAAATTATTGGTTGAAAAATAATTTCTTTCTATGATTTGTAGTGGGGAGAATGGCACTGGGAAGACTAAAACAGCTAAGATTGCCATGCAATATTTGGCTGCACTTGGTGAGGTGGTGGTGGAATAGAATTTGAAGTCTTGCAAACAAGCTGTGTGCGGTGGACAACTCCAGTCGATTTGCGAGTTCTCTCTGTTTGTTATGCCCCTAATTGAAAAGGCATCCTTCATTAATCTTTATGGACATCAAAATCTATGGCTTAATGGTATCCCGAATTTGACACAGAGAAATTTGAAATCCAACTTAGTGCTACTATAAAAATATGTGGGGCTAAAATACAAACCTATAAGTATGCCTTACTTGCCAAGTTGAACTTTGGTAATAATACTTTTTTTTTTAGAAATGGTAATAATACTTTTAGTTGACTTCTATTAACTGTTAACCCACTTATTTCTAGAATTAGTACATATCTATCATCCATTCCTGGATCAATGGTATATTCCTACTTGAAAAGGTCAGTTTGTCTATATGAAATGATGTTGACTCTCTATTCTGTATCTCATTTTTGTTAATTAATATTTTGAAACAATATATCTCATTGGATCAGTCAAAAGTTGTTCAGTTGGCCCAAGTAGAGAGGTCGTACCACATTTTCAATCAGCTTTGTGCTTGGGCACCTTCAGATCTCCAAGGTATGTTTTCAACCTTGTCCCATTTTTATTGGTGCATTTTCTTTACCCATTACTGTATTGATTTTTTACCTGGGAGATTAAATTTTTGGAGTGTGTGTGTGTCATTTACTTCTGATTTAAGTAGGTTTTATAATCCTACATGTTTAAAGGGATCAAAAGACTGACAACAATAATAAACTATCATTGGCACACTTTAAAAGTTTGTGAGAAAAATTTGATTACTTTAACTTTCAGGAATTAAGACATAAGGACATCAATTACAATTTTGAGCACATTATTCAGACGCCATCTGACTTCTCAACATATAACTAATGACTTGTGACCTTTGAGTGTCAATATTAAACTCTTCAATTACTTGCACGTACTCAAGCCATGAATGAATTCTTCTCACTGATCTTTTTTCAGTAAGTTGATCTTTGTAACTTTAATGTCTTTTGCTATTCTAGACAATTTTGGATTAGTTTGTATTATATGTATTTCTTCTTCATTTGATTGCAATATCTATTAATGTTGCAATTTTTTTTTTTGTTTTTTGGTATTTCTGCTTTTGAAGTCTGCTAGAAAAACTTTTTCTATAGTCATTGTGAGACAACTTGGTGTCTTCAAACAATTTGAATAATTGTTAGTTGTATTAGTTTAATATGTATAAGGATGAGAGATATGGTTTGGGCCAATTTACTATTTAGGCAACTCTTATAAAGTAAAGAACTTTTTCCTTACTCCAGTTCAATCAGAAACCTTTTGTTGGAGGATCCACAATTAAGTGATGCGGGTTTATGTACAGGGCCAAATAGCCACTCAAGTATATAATGATCACCAGCTATAGCTTTTTCTTCAGAAGTTGTGGTTATATTTTTACTGCGTCAACTAGGGTTGTCAACGAACAGAGCTTTCAACAAACAGTTCGTGAATAAGCTCGGTTAGCTTTCCGTTATTAAGCTTAACAAACATAAACGAACAAGAAAATTATATTTATTCATTTGTGTTCATAAACGGTTCGTGAACATGTTCATTTAGTGTTCGTTTGTTGTTTGTTTATTATCAAATTTTTAATTATTAATTATATATTTAGTTCTTAATATTCAGTACTTATTATGAAAAATAAGCTTATTTTAGTTTAATATTACAATATATTTACATTTATAATTATCATAATATTCATTTGTGTTGAGTTGAGTGTTCATGAACAAATGTGTTTAATTTTTTTCATAAACATGTTCATATAGTTGTTCATGAACAATTAAGGAACATGTTCATGAACCGTTCGTGAACATGCTCGATAATTAAACAAACGAACACGAACAACCATTTGAAATAATAAAAGATAAACGAACGAACACGAACAACCTTCATTCGTTCGAGCTCGGTTCGTTTACAGCCCTAACGTCAACATCTAAATTTCCTATTTTTTGGCCTATATTAATTAATGTAATTCATCAAAATTAACTTATGACATTATCACATTTTAATTTTGTCGTAGTGCAGGAAACAATCAACCATTTCAATGAATTCAACGATTCCAGTAAGACTTTTGAATATAAATCTAAATTCATTCAGAAAGGCTTTTAAGAGTTGGATCTCCCAACATCTTGCAGACAAAAATTTTCTTCTAAGATTCGTAAAATGATTATGATAGATGTAGAAGTAAGAAAATAAACTAAAATATAATCTTTTATGTTTGGACAATTATTGTACTTAAACAATTAAAAATAAGATTGTTAATTTTCGTAGGGTGTGCAGATTGAAGTTATAATCTTCAATGAGGAAATAAATTACTTTGCAGGAAAAATTCAATTAATAATACATATATGATTGCAAATGCGGATGTTAAAAATATTAATCCACTATTTCATAATGCACATCCTGAGAATAAATTGTCTTAAAAAAGCATTCTGTTGTGATTGATACATCATAACCCATTGCAGATAAAGTTGAATACAATTTTATGGAGTTCAATGATATAAATCTTGAATTACACAAACATTGAGTTTGTATACTTTCTTCATCCTTTACTTATTATTTCACTGTAATTATATGTTTTTATAATAGTTTTATAAGTGCAAACTATGTGCAGATATTTGTGGTGGTGTTTTAAGAGTGAAAGTATACAAAATGACAATAAATTCAAGGACCACATTGAAGTCTGAGAAAAATAATTATAATTAACGAATTGTAATGCAAAAGGTTGTTATCTCTCATCATTTGTTGTTTCCTAATTGAATTTTAAAGAACATTTTTAATTAATATAATTATTGTTTGGTTTTTCTAAACGACCACGTCAATAGTTACATATTCGAGTGACTTATATCATTTATACATA
This sequence comes from Rehmannia glutinosa, assembly GCA_016081115.2. Taxonomy (NCBI): domain Eukaryota; kingdom Viridiplantae; phylum Streptophyta; class Magnoliopsida; order Lamiales; family Orobanchaceae; genus Rehmannia; species Rehmannia glutinosa. Next base: position 201,009 of record JABTTQ020003257.1, on the reverse strand, counting down.
TATCTCTCATACTTATTTGTCTTTGGGAAGATATGGTGACAAACGATGAAAAAGTATTGAAAGATATTCTTGATCAAAATCTGATAGTTGCTACCATTAAAGTCACCCAAAAAAATACCTTGGTAATTCTTTTAAAATTCAGTTTATTCAAAAAAATTACTTTTTTCTTATTATTAATAATTGATTTCTTAAAACTATAACAATTGAAATGACTACTTCTCATGTGTTGCTAGAATTTCATCTTTCCTTGAACTTTTTTTTATATATTTGAACTTTCCCTTTTTTAGATAAATTACAGATGCAAACTACATTAACATCAATCCTACATATAGACCCGACATGTGAATAAACAAAACATGGCAAACAAGAACTTTAAAAATGTGAACTACATTGATTGAATTTCAAAATAACACATTGGTTTTCTTATACTTCATAGGTTATATTCAATTGATAATCCTATGAAAGTCCAGGAATTGTCAATGATTATGAGAATAAAATTTACAAAAGAGAGTGAGCCTCAATGATATCATAAATGACCGGGACACATTATCCGAGGTATAATTATCATTTAATATCATATTTTTATTATAAACAATTTTTTTTATCTTTTTTTCAATGATAACTGTTTTTTAAATGTTTTTCTTTGTCTATTTACAAATATGTATTATTGTTTAAAAGGAGTTATCGAAAGAGTTGAAAATAAATCATCCATGTGGTATGACTCATGCAAGAAATATTCTGCTTCTGTTTTAAAATGTAAAGACAATGCGACTTGTAACAAATGCAATGAAAAAAATGTCGAAACAATACCAAGGTATTAATCGAATTTGAAAAACTTATATAATTCATTCATGCATCGAATACCAAGAAGTATTTTATCAATTGTAGATTTCGACTGGTGTTGAATGTCGTCCAAGACCGTCACTGTGCAATCATAATTGTGTTCGAGGAAGCAACCACTATATTTATTAGATGCCCAGTCCATGAATATTTAACAACAATTGAACATGTGATAATATTATATTATAGATTATTTTTCTATAGATTTTCGTTCCTTTTAAAAGATATAAATCAATACGGATTCTAATATAATTATTTATATTAGATGGTTATGATGAATTTCTTTTAACATGAAAAATTGATCGTTTTCAATTCTAATTGAATGTTTTATTTATGTCTCATTATTATTAATATTTAATTAAATATAGGCGAAAATGTATCAAAATACTACAAAAGGCTATGATCGCAGACGTCAAAAACGTTTCGTTTGTTTGTTGCTATTAACAAAAAACTACAAGTAGTGAATAGGAAACTAAGTGTGGTAGTTGAGTGAGTCGAAAAGATACAATCCACTTTGAAGAAATACAAAACAAGAAAAACATTATGTATGTCCACCAATTATACTGGAGCGAAAAATGAAGATAGATGGGGCAAAGAAGATGATCAAAAGAAAAACAAGCACCAGAAATCCAAAGTATTACTAAGATTGACATTTCAAGTGATGAAGAAACTTTGCAAAATATCAAGAACAAGTGCGCAAAGAAGTTGTCAAATTAAAGTAAGAAAAAGACAATGATAATTGTCGAAATAAAAAAAGAGAAGGTTTGATGGAACTTGAAATTGTGTATGATAACTTTTCTTTTTGTATGTAATTTTTTATGCTTTCATGGAATTATTTATTGTTTTAAGCGAGAACGTTGAAGATGGTTTTATGAAGCATTTCTAGATTTGGCGCAAGACATATATTTTTTAATCACTCCATGTTTTGCTTTTCTTTATTCGATCTATACATTTGGTATCCTTAAATAAAAAAATCACTTAAAGATATATTTCTACAACAATAGTTTTCATTTTGATAGGAGTTTTTGGTTCAACAATGTCGTCACTAGATAACATATGAACAATATTTCTAATAAACTAAATTAAATAATATAATACTAATATTTTTTTAAATTAAATTAGAAAATTTATATGGTGTTGCACGTGCACCTTACTAGTATAAGAAAAGAGGGTGAAAATAGCGGCCCCTTGTGTTAATGGTCGTGAGCGTCACTATGATATTTATAGACAAGTGGTGTACAATAACCATGAAAGAAAAATTAATAAAATTTAAATATTGACGATACACATCAATATAATGTTGAGATATTCTATGTCTGCATTGACATTATACATCAATGTAAGATTGACATATTCTCGGCATTGACAATACATATCGATTTATGTGTCCTTACCCATAGTAAAAAACTGAGAGATTTATTATATTGACGCATATATTTGATTGATTATCTGTCTTGGTAGTATATATTAATATATAGTGTATCAATGCTTTAAAATTCGATTAAATCAAATAAATAACCTAAGAATATTCAATAAGTCATCATAAAGCCTAAAATTTATATCCCCAGTGTCACACATAAGCGCATGCCTCCGCCTAGAACCCCTACCCCTACTAGTATATGTTTGATCGTCATGTGCAAAATATGGTGGTGGGTCATTCTTTTGATCATCATATAAGTACAAGGGAAATTTTCACAATTTTTGTGAAATCAAGAGTGATATATATTTTCACATAATTTAATCAAGGGGAAAAAACAGTTTGCCCCCTAAACTATACCACTTTTTACACTTTACCCTATGAACTTTAAAAGTGATACTTTCACAACCGAAACTTTAAAAAATTTTGCACTTTGCCGAAAGGTCCAAAAAAATGCCCAAAAATTCCAAAAATACCCCTGTGGATACCATATTTTGTTTTGCAGTTTACCCTCTGAACTTTAAAGTTGTTGCACTTTACCTCCTATTTATTAAAATAATCACATCTTTTATATTTACTCCAACTAGATTTTGCGATCCATAAAATTGGTATCAGAGCCTAGGTTTATTAAGAAATTTAAGTTATATTTATTACATTTATGTAATTAACAATTGGTCAGGAGAATTTCTCCAAGAAAATGGATCTGGACAATTGTCCAAGATGTCTACCTTACAGGACATATCGTCAAATTTTGACGATGTATGCACAAGAATACCAGGACAAGATAACATATTGGAACAATCAATATGTTGAAATAGAACTTGCAGGAACCGATAGGAAAACCTTGAGACACTGCGAAAGACAAGCAACATATTATCTGAGTTTCCTTACGGTAAATCAGACATTATATGTAGATCTGATGAATCGCCAGGAAGCAGCACATGAGAATCATGAGTCCTGATCAAACACCATAATGAAACGAGATACTTCCGGATACTCCTAAGTTCCCAAAAGATCTTAGAGAAGTCCGGAAGTCGGTGCACAGTTATGGCAACCGCCATAATCATCTATCAACACAAGTTCATCAGATCCAAAACCAGATAGAGACGATGGTGAAATATCAGAAGGAAACTCTTGAAATCCTTCCTGATATCCAAAAAAGAGTTACAAATCTGGAAAACAGATCAAGTTCATCGGGAGAAAAGAAGCGTATTGATTTCGGGACATTGCCCTATTTAAACCAAAATTGTAAACCTACCGAAGTTGTGCAGAAAATGACAGACGATGAAAAGCTCATTGCTATCATCAAAGGAAAATCTATCACAAACTAAAAAAGTGATGGATATGGAGAATATTAATCTTAAAGATCTACATGACCTTGCAGAATCCTTCGCACTTTATGTAGGGAAGCTTGAAGAAAATTTGGAAGGCCCGTTTAAAGTAATGGAAGCATGGACGGAAAGGAGCTTCCAAGGCCTTGGAATATTCACAAGGTGCGTAAGTTTTACACTTAGGTGTTATGCTATTTTAAAATGTTGTAACTTGTTTTGAATGTCTATAAAGTAAGGAGGGCGAGGTCAAAACGACCCTATTTTGCATCAAATCAGGCCAAGTAAATTTTAAAAGCCGAAAATAATCTAAAAAAGATTGTGGCACAAAGGGAAGCCACTCGCGAGGCGAGCAATAAAAGCTACCTAGCGAGGCGAGCCTTGAAGTAAAAGCCGAAAACAATCTAAAAAAGATTGTGGCACAAAGGAAAGCCACTCGCGAGGCGAGTAATAAAAGCTACCTAGCGAGGTGAGCCTTAAAGTAGAAGTCGAAAACAATCTAAAAAAGATTATGGCACAAAGAGAAGCCACTCGCGAGACGAGCAATAAAAGCTACCTAGCGAGGCGAGCCTTGAAGTAAAAGCCGAAAACAATCTGAAAAAGATTGTGGCATGAAAAGAAGCCCCTCGCGAAGTAAGCAATAAAAGCTACCTAGCGAGGCGAGTCTTGAAGTAAAAGCCTAAAATAATCTAAAAAAGATTGTGGCACAAAGGGAAGCCACTTGCGAGGCGAGCAATAAAAGCTACCTAGCGAGGCGAGCCTTGAAGTAAAAGCCGATAACAATCTGAAAAATATTATGGCACAAAGGGAAGCCACTCGCGAGGCGAGCAATAAAGCTACCTAGCGAGGCGAGCCTTGAAGTAAAGCCGAAAATAATCTAAAAAATATTGTGGCACAAAGGGAAGCCCCTCGCGAGGTGAACAATGAAAGCTACCTAGAGAGGCGAGCTGCAAGTTAAAGCCGAAAATAATATGAAAAAGATTGTGGCATAAAAAGAAGCCCCTCGCGAGGTGAGCAATAAAAGCTACATAGCGAGGCGAGCTACAAGTTAAAGCCGAAAATAATCTGAAAAAGATTGTGGCATGAAAAGAAGCCCCTCGTGAAGTAAGCAATAAAAGCTACCTAGCGAGGTGAGCTACAAGTTAAAGCCGAAAAATCTGACAAAGATCGTGGCACAAAAGGAAGCCACTCGCGATACGAGGCTTGTGTTAATTTAAAGCCTAAAAGTGATTCGAAAAAAATCGCACGAGGCTCGCCTAACTCAAAGCCTAAAAACGATCTGAAATAGATCACAAAAGCCTTAATTGTCTAGCTTAAGGCCTAAAAGCGACCTGAAAAAGATCGCCTGTACCAAAAAGCGATCTGAAAAAGATTGCATGTACCAAAAAGCAATCCCACGAGGCTCGCCTAGCTTAAAGTCTAAAAACGATCTGAAATAGATCGAAAGAGGCTCGCCTAGCTTAACGCCTAAAAGCGATCTGAAAAAGATCACATGCAACAAAAAGCGATCCCACGAGGCTCGCCTAACTTAAAGCCTAAAAAACGACCCGAACAAGACCGCATGCAACAAAAAACGAGCCTACGAGGCTTGCGTTAATTTAAAGCCTAAAAGTGATCCGTAAAAAAAAGGAAAGATTATCACGGTAAAAAGCGAAGCTATGTGAGAAAGATGGCAGTGTAAATTGAAGCGATCTCAAAAATATTACGACATAAAGTGAGACGATCTGGTAAAAATCACAACATAAAACAAAGTGAAATGAGAATTTTTACGACATATAGAAAAGCGATCTGTGAAAGATCGTGACGTAAAGCAAAACGACCTGAATATCACGACATGGAAGATCAACGTCAAAATGATCTAATGCAACTCACACAAAATAGTCTTTTAAGCCACTTGGACAAGAGCTTGATTTCGTGGAAGCTTGAGCAACCAATGAAAGATGATTCAAAACCAAGTTAGTTACTCAACCATAAAATAACTAAATAACTGGGGGAGTAATGATATGGATCTAAATAAAAGACTATATTGCCCTCACTCTTTTTCCTAATCGGAGCTCGCTAGCGAATCGAGGAGACGAGCTTGGTTTTCAAGAGAGTCACCACATAGGCATGACAATACTTTAAGGAACACGTGACCCGAGGTGACGTGACACCTGAGTCAGATCCTACCGCGTGGGCATGACATCACTTAAGGAGCACGCGACACGAGGCGAGGTGACACCTAGGTGGATCCTATTCCAATATAGGATCCACATTTTCTCAAAAGGATAAAACCCGACTCGAAACGGTGATCCAGGTTGACCCGAAAATCTTGACCGTTGATTCAATGATGGTTGACATCTAGGCCTTGGAGATTAGGACACGTGGAGCTAGCATGTACGTCCTAGCCAAACCAAAACTATAAATACCCTCAGTTTCTCATTGATACATGTATCTCATATTCTACTATTCACCTCGCTCCTCGCCACTTTGACCTACGATCATCATCGAGTGCGACTTAAGCATCGCAGTCTTAGCCGGAACCCTCCCGGCTAGCCTAACGTTTGTTCTATTACAGGTCATCCGAATGAAGTACCTAGGCTCGAACTAAAGCGACCCGAACCGAAGTACATCGATTTATTCACCCAAATCAATCCCTTTAATCAATAATATATTATCTTGCAAGTATAGGGCATGTTTGTTTATGTTTCCATGGTCCATTTCCAGTTTCTGGAGTTGGAAATAGAATTTTGAGAATTTATTGGTTTTTGTGTGGAATTGGGATTGTGTTTGGATGAATGAATTGAAATGTGTTTTATGTAGGGTTGGAAATGAGATTGTGTTTGGTTTGAGTAATTTTGAAATATTATTTTATGTATATAATAATTGAAAAGTTGGTAGTAGTGGGGTCCACTTTAATATTTTAATTTGAATATATAATATTATATTTGTAAGATTAAGTTGGTGGGTCCCATTAGATAGTTATAATTTAAAAATAGTAATATTTTAAGTAGATATAGTTGATAATGGTGGGTCTCACATATATAATTGGGTTAAAATATGAGAATAGTGATTGATAAGTAATGATGAGTGATGTAGGGTAGTGTATAGGTTTGAGAATAGAAATTATATGTTTGAGATGTTGTTTTATGTGAAAAATAGAAAATGAAAATGATGATTTCCATTGGAAATTTTATGAACAAACATAATTTCACTTTTATGTATAGTTGGAAACTGGAAAGAGGCCATTGGAAACATAAACAAACAAGGCCATAACTTCACTTGTTGTATGATTGACTTAACGTCGATTTAACTTACGTCCATTGTCCTTTAGAAAATATAAAAATTATTGGAAAATTGTAAATTTAAGCTGGAGATATTAAAATGAGAATAATTCTTTTTGCAAAACTCATATTAAAGAAGTTGATCATAATTTTGGGAATTAAGATTCTCTAGTCTAAACTAAAGGTATCAGGTAGTTCGATTCTCATTATTCCTCCCATCCCATGAAATGTACTTTTAAAAAAGAAAAGAAAAATAAAAGAAGTTGACAATTTTCTGTTATTGTGGCCTAAGTGATACTCTCATTCTGGCAAAAATCCAATTTGTTGTCTTGCAATTCATGTAAAGACACTTATTCTCATTAATTTCCAAGAATTCCATCACTATCATCAGATCATTTAATATTTGGTAATGTACTATCCGCTAAATTTAGATATCATGCAAATTTATGTCCATAGACTTCTTAAAAAAAAAATTAAGTCTATAGACATAGACAGGTAGAAAGATAAATAATATTATCAACGTTAATCTAGTTCACTCCAATGCATACTTTATATATAGTATAAAAGCTCTTCCAACAATTATTCAATAACGTGGCACAATTTGATTGGATCTCTACATGATTTGATTGGATTTTATTTTCTTAATCACAAGATGTGATCCGAACTACTAAAATATTAACTTGTTGGAAATCTTAGGCCAAATCCTCACCACTTTTGCTATTATCTTGCTAAGGCTTGGGCATATCGCTTGAATGGACGAAGGAATTGAAGATTTATACGCTCGTCTCTCGCTAGGAGATAAAGAAATATCCCCCTTATCAACGGATGGCATTGCTGCAGATCAAGTTGACGTCAATCTCTGTCTCGTGGGTAAACTTATGGCGCCGAGAGTTATCAGTTTTGAACAGATTGTATCTTTATTCAGACGTTTGTGGACTCCTAGGGCCTCCTTAACTTGCAAGCCACTCCATGATAATATCATTCTCTTTGAATTCGGATCCCTTGCTGACAAAAAACGAGTTACTTTGGGTGCGCCATGGCTTTTTGACAAATACTTGTTAATACTCCGAGAAGCTACTGCAGATATGATTTCATCCCAACTCCAGTTCTCACATTGCCCTTTCTGGATTCAACTCCACGGACTTCCTTTGGGTCTATTCACGAAAAGCTTTGCGGAGCGGGCTGGTAATTATATTGGCAAATTTCTGGAAGTTCAATCTGATGCCTCTGGATCTGTTGTTGGAAAATTTCTCAGAATAAAAGTTGATATCGACATCCGAAAGCCTCTCAATCGAGTTCTACAACTTGACCAGAAATTTCAAAATCAGTTGGTCCGACTAAAATATGAGCGACTACCAGACTTTTGTTTCCATTGTGGTATTGTGCGACATATTCTGAAGGATTGTGACGCACATGTCCTCCAAGAAGACTCGAGCAACCACAATCTCCAATTCGGCAATTGGATCCGTGCATCCCAAACCACAAACCCATTCGCCACAAATCGCCCAACCCCCACTCAAAACCCACATCCACAAAATCCAACTGATCCACAAAACTTGAACCAACCCGCTGCCAAACATACACATGAGTTGAACTCCACTCAAACCAACTCCTTTTCTCCGCTCACGAAAAACCAACACTCCACCCCGGCCAATCTCCGCGCTCTTGCAACCCCCCATGCTACTACGTCTGTTTCACCTATTCTCCATCACAAGCACCTCTCCAACTCCCCTCCTACACCTCACCCGCCCAGTCCTCAACATGATGCCTTTCTTCCCAGCTCCTCCTCACATAAACCAACTCTCATGCTTCCAGATCCCAGTTCTAATCCCCCACCCTCTATTCTCCCAATCTCACCCCCTTCCAACTCGCATGCTGCAGATAAACATCCCCCAAATCTCCTAATAATCTTAACAGTGCTCTAAACCCTCCACAAACACACACCACTGAACCGTGTCCTCTCTCATCCCCACCCCTACCACTTCGTACGCATATATCTACTGCCTCACATTCTCATATCAACTCTCCTCTCACAAATTCACCACAACCTTCTCCATCAACTGCCTTACCAAATAGCCCATTCCTCGTTACCGTTCCCATGCAAATGGACACCCCCGCTCGCAAAATTGCAAGAAAATTCATAAAAACAAAAAATCGTCTTAATCACAGCCAAACCTCTCTCTCCATATTTTCCCAACCTAACACAAAACGTAAGCTCCATATGTTACCTATCGATGATCCAACACTCCTACCAATACCTGTGGAAATTATTAACAAAAAAGCCCGTTTGAATCCCTCCCCTCCTCCTCAATCCCTTGAAGTCGTGACTGTTTCTAACTCCCCAGACCCCACTACGGCGGAGGCTGAGCTTGCGAGCCAGCCCCGCCACTCTCTATGAATCTCATCAGCTGGAACTGTCGGGGGCTTGGGAACCCCCGAACAGTTCAAGAGCTCCGCGGGATCATCTGCAAAAAGTCACCCCATATGGTTTTCTTGTGTGAAACAAAGTGCAATACACGTGATTTTGATTTACTAAAATCCTCCTTGGACTATTTTGATTTTTCTGTCCCGGTCGCTGGTCGTTCGGGCGGTCTTGCTCTTCTATGGAAAAAAAATCTCAATGTTTCTTTGCGTGGCTTTTGTGATCAATTCATTGATGTTGATATCTCCCTTGCTTCCACAAATTTACGTCTGACCGGGGTCTATGGCCAACCTGACGTCTCTCAACGCCGAGCTTTCTGGGATAATTTTCGAAATCTATACTCCTCATCTGATGAACCATGGATTTGTGTGGGAGACTTTAATGAAGTTTTACAAGCTCATGAATTTTCTGGAAGTCGACCAAGAGCTCCATGGCAAATTTCCCTTTTTAGGGAAGCGATTGATTTTTGTCGACTTTCGGATATGGGATTCTTTGGTCTGAAATATACTTGGAATAGGCTACTCACTCATCCATCGACTCAAAGAGGGAGATTAGACCGTAGCCTCTATAACCTCACAGCCCGGAACATATTTTCTTACCATCGAGTTGACAACATACCCTCATTCACTTCCGACCACGCCTATCTCTACATTCAGTTATCATTTCATACCCCTTACCATCGTAGAAGCACGCGCCGTAGACCTCCTCATTTTGAAGCATACTGGATTAAATCCTCAGAGTGTTCTCGCATTATTCAAGATACTTGGCACGATACATTGGGGGATATTAATCTGAAAATGGAAAATTGTCTCTTAGGCTTGCTGCGTTGGAATAAGTCTGTTTATGGGGACCTTACAGATCGAATCAATAATCTCAAAACCGAAATTGTGTCACTTGAAAAAGGCCTTATCACTGAATCTGTAAAGGCTCGTCTCCATGATCTCCACTGTGGATTGGATTCCCTATTGGAAATAAATGATATAAAATGGGAACAGAGGGCTAAGCAACATTGGTATAAGAATGGGGATCGCAATACATCCTTTTTCCATGCTCACGCTTCTAAACGACGCGATGTGAACCATATCTCGACTTTAAAGGACCAACAAGGAAATGAACACTCGAAACCAGAAGATATTGAACGGATCATTCTCGACTATTTTAAGGATATCTTCACTTCAACCAATCCATCTCATAGAGATATCGCCCAAGCTCTTAGTAGGATGCGAAAGACCTTGACTACGGATATGGCCAACAGCTTGACACTTCCGTATACGGAGGCTGAGATTGTGAAAGCCGTCAAACACATGCATCCTTTCAAATCACCAGGCTCGGATGGTATGTCCCCAATCTTTTTTCAAAAATTCTGGCATATTGTCGGCAAAGATATCACTCGTTCTGTTCTTTCGTTTTTAAACACTGGGCAGCCCATTGATAATTTGAATTATACACATATTGTCCTCATCCCCAAAATAAAAAATCCGGATTTAATCTCACAATTTCGCCCAATTAGTTTATGTAATGTCATCTATAGGATTGCTTCCAAAGTCATTACAAATCAAGTTAGGCCGTTATTAACAGATTTAATCTCGGAAACCCAGTCTTCTTTCATCCCTGGCCGACTCATCACTGATAACATCTTAGTGGCCTATGAAATTCATCACTCAATGAAAACTCGTGCCTCCGGGAAAACTGGACTTATGTCTATTAAATTAGATATGAGTAAAGCTTTTGACCGTATTGAGTGGCCCTTTGTTTTTGTTGTTCTCAGGTCTTTACGATTTCCAGATATTTTTATCAACTTAATCAGAACATGCATAACGACGTCTTCCTTCTCTTTTTTACTGAATGGTTCTCAATTCGGATCCTTATCCCCTCAACGCGGTGTTCGCCAAGGAGACCCCCTTTCCCCATATATTTTTATTCTTTGTGCAGAGGTTTTTTTCCACTATTTTGCAGGATTTACAAACGGCGGGAAAAAAATCCACGGCATAAAAATAAATAAAAACGCTCCAAGCATCTCACACTTGTTTTTCGCGGATGACACGTTGCTTTTTGGGAAAGCCTCAGTTGATGAAGCCAACTATTTGAAATTCGCAATAAATCTTTTTGAAAAAGCTTAGACAACGAATTAATCTCGAAAAATACGGCATCCTATTAAGCCCGAACACGGACTCGGCCGATGACAACAAGAAATATCACATGACCGGAATTCCTATTGTCAATTCGCATGGCAAATATTTGGGACTACCATCGATCATTGGGAGAAATAAGGGCGAAGTTTTTTCATCAATTCAGATAAAGTATGGAAGAGAATTCAAGGATGGAAAGAAAAACTCTATCCCGGCAGGTAGGAGATTCTCATTAAATCGGTAATCCAATCAATGCCGACCTATGCGATGTCCTGCTTTAGGATTCCGGACAACATCCTCGAAAAAATTCAGGCAATGGCGGCAAATTATCTTTGGAGTGGTTCTTCCGACGGACGAAAATTACATTGGATTTCTTGGCACAAGTTGACGAATAATAAAAAAATGGGCGGTCTTGGGTTCCGACGCCTCCGAGCTTTCAACCTCGCCCTCCTTGCAAAACAAGCCTGGAGACTCGTGAACGCAGCCTCCCTCTCTACTCACGGATTCTTCGAGCTAACTATTACTCGAACGGAAATTTCTTCACGGCGCAACTGGGCTCTAAACCATCATGGAGTTGGCGTAGCATCTTCGAAAGTAGAGACGTAATTGTAAGGGGTTCCCGTCGTTTAATCCGCTCTGGTAACTCGACGAGAATTTGGCTAGATCTATGGCTTTCTCGCACTTCAGATTTTTATGCTCACCAAATTAACGATGTTTTGGACTTGGATGCAAAAGTCTCTATGCTAATTGACCCCATAAATGTTCGCTGGAAAGAAGATCTTGTGCGTTCGCTTTTCCCACCGAGTGAAGCTTCCCGATTCTCTATTTCCCTCGGTTCGACTCTATCCGGAGATTTATGGTGTTGCACTTCGCTAAAAATGGGAAATTCACAAATCAAATCAGCAGTATCATCTCATTCTATCGACCGAATCTCCCTATCTGGAGTTACGAACACCGCAAACCTCTTGCTCGAATCAATCCGATCTGAAGGTAATCGGAAGCTACAAATTCCCCTGGTTCAAATTCTTTGCTTGGTGATGTTGCTCTCTGCGATTCCCACCATGGATTTTCTAGCTCATCATCACATCATATCCCCGCATTTATGCCCGCTTCCGCTTCGTTGGAAAATTGTGATGCTATACACACCTTCCTTCATTGCCGTTTTGCATTGGATATTTGGCGTTCTGCAGGAATCCATGAGCACGTCATGATCTTCTCACAACCATCTTTTCAGCTATGGTTTCAGGAGGTGCTACTGAACTCTCCTTTGGACATCGCAAATTTTTTCTCAGTCTTATGCAACTTGTTGTGGTACAATAGAAACAAATGCAAATTTGGTGGCTCATACATGCATCCTTTCTACATTGCTCGAGACAGCTCGCCAAATCCTCCAAGATTTCCATAAAGTAGAGCTAAGACCTGACATCCCCATGTCCAAGCATCTGGATCCTCTGTTTGTGCCTCCGAATTCAAATTGTATTCGAATTCATTTTGATGGAGCAATTTCCTTGACCACGGAAGTCGCTGGTGTGGGAGTTGCGGCGTTCGACCCCTCTGGAACCTTTTTGCAGGGGCTATCTAAAAGATTTTCGGGTATTTTAGAACCAGAGGTAATTGAAACAATTGCGCTTCGTGAAGCTCTAAAATTCAGTCAACGATTCGGTTCCAGCTCACTTTTGTTTTTTGGAGATGCTGCCATAGTGATTCTTGCTGCAAATGGTGAAGCAACCTGCTCGTCAAATGCTTCGCTATTCTTCAAGATGTAATTAATCTTAAGTCATCCCTTACCCCCAAAGGCATCTTCCTCGTGTCGCGTTCCTAAATTTCATAGCGCATAGACTAGCTTTCTTTGCTAAACACATGTCTCGGGATGAACTTGTCCGGACCAACTCCTTAACCTATTTGTCAATCGATCTTTGACGATTTCAAATACCGTAATGATATTTCCCTTTCAAAAAAAAATATTAACTTACATAATTTGCAAATTAACTATGATTTAAATTGGTAAATATCTTGATTACACACCTGATATCATTTGATTGGCCGTTGTCTTTAATTAATCTTGTTGATGCGATTTTTTATTTTTTTTCCTATAATATTTATATTACTCGTTAGTGGTGTAAAATAATACCCTTCGGTCTTTTATGGTGTAAAATGAAAATGAGGGGTCTGGTGGGCTTTCCAAGCCCAATTAAAGTCACGAAGGTTTGGGCTACTGCAGCAGGTAGAGCAGGATTGTTAGAGGCTTTGAGCGATGGTGTAATAAAAGAAGGGATAATTAAAAAAACGCCCTGAGATTTGAGCTAATTACCAAAAAAAACTAGAGATGTTTTAAAATTATAAAAAATTAACTTTCAGATTTGATTATGTTTTAAATTTAAGTGGATAATTGTGATATTTTTATAAATGTCAGGAGAGTTTTTTAAATATTTTTTTCATATCAAAGAAGAAAATATAAGACGGATCCCCGAGAGTTGGCCTAGCGGTCATGTAGTTGCAATTGCACCTCAAGGATCAAGGTCCTAAATTCAAACATTGACTAACATGGAGTGCAACTCTGGTTCGGAAAAAAGAAAAACAAAACACGGAGGGAGTTCTTTAAATGTTTTTCTAATGAAGGAGTGTTGGGGGAATTTGTAGCGTGTTATGAAGGTTTTCGTGGGTTTGGACCCTTATATCTCCATGGGCTTGATTAAAGCATTATAGCCCAATTTGAGCATTGCCTTGTTTTGACCATACAAATTGACATATCTAATATATTATTAAATATTAATACTCTTTTTTTCGTTTGTCTTTTGATAAGTCACTTAAAATATTTGCAAACTTATGGTTGGTAATGAAATATTTTTTTATTTTTATTTTTTATTTATAAGAGCTGAACTAATAGCTACGTTTCAACTTTGTCTTTTTATTTAATTTTTTCCTTTTGTTTCCCTTGGAAATGTGGAGCCCAGTTGAAGTTGTTTAATTGAAAAATCTGAGTTTAGGTGTTTGGGGCTGGCACGACGACTGTTTTCTGTCGGTGGACAAAAGAAGGCTCTTGTGCATGATTAAATAATGAGGCCCTCATCAATTAATATACATCATCACCACAAAATAAAAATACCTTAAACTAAACTAATCAAGAACTTATTCCCCTTCTTCATCAATATTCCTTTAATTGGTGTGAATCTAAAGCCAGATTAATCCGTTAGGTGAAAAACTGCAGTGTGAATGAAGCAAAGCCATTGTCAGAGAGAAAAGTTCTGAAGCAATCTGTTTATATACTCCAACTCAGTTACTGCAATGTCTTAATTTAGGAATAATTCATTTTTTCGCCTAAGTTCATATCTTTGCTGCAAAGTCATTCCTATTTTCATATCAGGTTCGAGTCGTGTCAGTGATTGTAACTGTACGACCATTGCATCTCTTCTCTGCTCTAGCAAAACTTTCTTGATATAAATATATATAGGGGTAACTTCATTTTTGGTACCTCAATTATACATACTTTTCGGTTTTGATACCCAATATTTCAGCCGTATCAGTTTTAGTGTCCAACGTTTTTGATTTTAATCAATTTAGATACATATCGTCAAGTTGCTGTTAAAAATGACCGGATGACTGGTTGTAGCAGGTTTCCAGACCTTTGGATATGTCAGTTTTGGTACCCTATGTTTACGGAATTATCAAAAATGGTTCCTAGACATTTAAATTCTCATTCAATGGACCTAATCTCTTCAATACCCAAAACTATTTACTCTGGGCCACAAAATGGTATCAGAGCCTAGGTTTATTAAGAACATTAAGTAATATTTATTACATTTATGTGATTAACAATTGGTGAGGAGAATTTTCTCTAAGAAAATGGATGTGGACAATTGTCCAAGATGTATACCTTACAGGAGATATCGTCAAATTTTGATGATGTATGCAGAAGAACACCATGACAAGATAACATATTGGAACAATCAATATGTTGAAAAAGAACTCGTAGAAGGTGATAGGGAAACCTTGTGACAATGCGATAAACAAGCAGCATATTATCTGAGTTTCCTCACGGTAAATCAGATATTATATGTCGATCTAATGAATCGTCAGGAAGTAGCCCATGAAAATCATGAGTCCTAATAGAATACCAGAATGGAACGAGATACTTCCAGACACATTTAAGTTCTCAAAGGATCTTAGAGAAGTCCAGAAGACGGTGCAAAGTTATGGCAACCGTCATAATCATCTACCAACACAAGTTCACCAGATCCAAAACTAGATGGAGACGATGGTGAAATATCAGAAGCAAACTCATGAAATCCCTCATGATATCCAGAAATGAGTCAACAATATGGTGAACAGACCAAGTTCATCCTGAAGAAAGAAGCGTATTGATTTCGGAACAGTACCCTATTTACACAAAAATGGGAAACCTACCGAAGTTGTATGAAAAATGACAGACGATGAAAAGATCCTTGCTATCATCAAAAAAATCCGTCATAAACTTAAAAAGTAATGGATATGGAGAAGATTAATCTTAAAGATCTACATGACCTTGTCGAATCCTTCGCAGGATTAGGAATTGTAGATTTAAAGATGAACGCAGGAGAGGGCTCAACCTTGGTTACTCTGGACCAACATCAATGACCACCTCCACCACCACCGATTGAACCCAACATTGCAGAAAGTATAGGTTCACATCATGGAGATGAACCAATATCACACACTGGAGATTTTACCACAATAGGAGATCCTGTTATTTTAGGAACTCACCAATGTTCCACGAGGCCACATCTTTATAATACATCATATGGAAAATCGCAGATAGATCTGATACATCCATATGGATTGATACTAAATTTGGATATTCCAAATTTCAAAATTTGGGAAGTCCTTATTGATGATTGGGCATAGGCTATGAGGATTGCAGCAGGTACCCTTGATCTTACGAATGACAGATTCATCTTACTCCTTGAGATGAGTCTTGAAGGATCTGTAAAGATTGCATGGGATATGACTGGATCAGAAATAAAAAGCACCGTTACAACTGGAGAGTCATTGAAAGGAATAGTCGATAATATGACAAAATTATTTAAAATCCATTTTATTGGCACAGGTTACTTTGAGGGATTGGAAGAAGAGAAAAGAAAAAGATACAAACAAGCCATCTGCTGCCTCGAATTACATGATATTTGTCATATTGACGAATATATCAAGTTGTTCACCGGTACCGATGGAAGTCCAAGGTGGAAGACAAAGATGCTTTGCAACCATTCTTTGCGAAGATACCATGTCTCTAGAGAGAAATGCTTATCAGGGAATACAAGAGTGCAACTTATTTAGATACAGTAGCCAAAAAAATGTCTTTCCTGAAGGCCAAGCTATCTGAATGGTGCCACCAGGAAGCACTTTACAGGAACTACAAGAGACTAAGAGGGATTAATAAAACAGTTCCTCTATATTGCGAAGATAATGATATCCCAACTATTGTGGGAGGTCAACCACGACGGCATAAGAAAAAGAAGCATAGAAGCCATCCATACAACCGTGGAAGTAGCAGCAAAATGAGTAGGTCAAAACAAAAGACCCGAAGTTACAAATCGGGGAAAAGGCCAACACCAAGCAGGAGTAGAGCCTCTTCATCAGGTTCTAACCAAGGGAGTACCAGCAGGACCCCGGGAAGAAGAACTTTCCAACGAGCTCACACTAGAGTTAATGAAAGTTTAAAGATTGTAATTGCTGGACATGTGGAGCAAGAGGGCATATCTCAACTGATTGCCCAGAAAATGAAAAGCGAGGAATTAGACAGTTCGAAGCTATACCAGAATCGAAGAGACTGTCTATTATCAAGATTTGATATAGGTGTATCAATTTGAGGATCTACCCTCAGATGAAAGCATCTATGAAGAAGAGATCTATTCTGACGATGGAAATGAATCTAGTTCAGAATCAGAGTGAAGAAGAAAGTCTTCAGCAGACGGTTATGTCAGGATTCCTCTTACATACTACGGTTTCTCATAAGACTCTGATGAGGATTATGGAGGAAGATCCAAAGCTTTAAATATATGATGGTTCTACTATTGGATCCATGCTCGTCCTAACTCGAAATATAAACTTAAGACGCGGACTTAAAGGTTTATTTGTCCTCCAAAACATCAAACAACTCAAAACAAATCAAACTACGACTAACTAAGATAGACCAATACAAGTCACTATTGAGAACTTGATTACAAAGTCTTCAAGACGCAAATTACTTGTATTCATGGCATCATTCTCTTGCTCGATCTGAGGTGGACTCTTGAATGTTGATGACGCGAATCAACTGGACCACCCAAACATCTTTCTCCATCGATAACACACTCCCGGTCTCCTTTTGAATGACTTGAATTAACACATTGAGTGCATCCTTGAACTTTCTTGCTCGAGCCCTCGTCACCGGAACAACTGGTACTGTTACTGGGTCTTTTGTCCATGGATTCTCATCAGCAGCAGTCCTTACGAAAGCCACCCCAAACGGGGAAGTGCCATGCAGATATTGCAGTGGTTTATTTGCAGATAGTGAAGTAAATCAATGACATATCAACGAGAAATAATTCTTTTCAGTCAGAAAAACTTTTAAAAAATGACCTTTATTTTTACTGGCTAAAAAGTATACTTTAAAAATTGATAATGCAAGTGTCAAGGCTTTTCTGAATAATAAAATTGAATCTAAACCAGAAATGGCTAGATTACTTAGATGGCAAGTTGAATGTAAATATTATGATTATGATATTATCATTATAAAATCTCATGAAAATATTCTTGCAAATTTCTTGACACGAGATGGAAGGAAACGTTGCTGATGAGGTCCTTAAATGAGTAAGACATGTCAAGAAAAACCTGGAGAGTCTAGAACGAGATTTTGGGACATTATGTCTCAATGCATAAGTTATTGGACGACTTCAATAGGTTGACCAGAAATCCGTTTCTAGTCAACTACAAGCATGTCAGTTTGCTCAAGGATAATTGTTCTTAGCACTGCAAGGGCCTCTCCTCCAGGCCGCATCTCCTACGATGCAGAAAGGGGCAATTAGAGAATGGGGCTCTAACTCTGAGGTTATGGATTCAGATACCATAATCACAAGTTTACAGGTGATGCATCCTCTGAGGGTGTACAAACTGTAACGAATGTTGAAGCTTCAGTGTCACAACCCGAGTCTTCAAGCCAACCCAGCACCTCTGGGGTTAAAGAGGGAGAGTTGAATCTTAGGCCATAGACATGCAAATCTAAGGTTCAAACTAACGAGATTAAGATTTCTCTAATGCAGGTTTACCAGTGACAATGGGAGAAATTGATTACAAGAAGAGGTATTAACCCAGAGAAAACAATGGTTGATATCTCAGGCAAATATCCAAGAGTTTGGATGAAACCAGGAAGTTATCCGAATGAAGTATAAGAATGGTATACTTTTTGGAGCTTTTGCTTCAATATATACCGTGTCACTAGGATTCCCAAAAATTCCCAAGTTACCAAAATGGATTGGGGAAGCAGTTTACGAGACTTGGGGCAATAATCCACATTTGGCCATAGGAGACATTTTGGAACTGTATTTTATCAGTGCAGCTCCAGAACCAACAAAGAAAGATTTTAATGAAGCTTTTTATTTTATCAAGCCTAGAAGACCGGATGGAAATGCTTTGAAATACATTAAGGCACTTTTCACCGGAAGAAGTACCATTACTAGTAGGAGCAGTCTCAGAAGATGAAGCTTCTACAAGGCGAGCATGGGGACTTTGGGTTTGTCTAATTGAAATAGACAAAGTCAAGTATCCATTCAAGTTTTCCCAGAATTCAGCAAATGGATCTTTCCTTCTGAATTCAATGACATGATCAACAATAGGATTTGCAAAGGAACTTTTCGAGACAAAAAAAAGAATTCTATGGGAAAACAAGATTTCGGCCAATAAAGAAACTTACCGGAATTTTTGTAACATGGCGCATGTTAGTCGTTGGATCGATCGGATCTGTCAGGCATGCCCCAAAAAGAAAGAGCCCGAGCTCAGAAAAGGATTCCGACCCAAACCCAACCGACAAGACCATACAACTGGAAAGGATAAGGGCCTAGCTCACAAGATGCGTTATCCTCGGGGACCATGCAAACCAAATTTTTAAAAGATTCCCTGACAACCATCACATGAGCTGAGTCACACGGAAGAAAAAGGAAATAGCTGGCGAGGCAATAATTCAGGAATTTGATGTAAGAAGTGACGTCATATATTTCAATAAATTTTGGAGTCCGCTTTTCAAGTCCGAATTCAAGTCAATAAATAACAATAATTGAAGGAAGCTGAGGACATCGAACATTTACCTTAGTTTTCTTAGAATAAAAATCTGAGTGAAAAAATTGTAATATCTGAGTGTTTTTGTTTTCTAAGTTTTATGTATTTTTGAGTGCAAACCTCATTAATGTGATGCTAAACTAGTATTCTCCTCCCAAAAGGAGATTACTGATGTAATAAATATTTTTTTCAAGTTCTTAATAAAAATGGGTTTTTGCTTCAACATATGTTCATAATGTTCTATTGTTTTATCCCTTTGAAGAATTATCTTACACACCTGGGGTAGAAAATGAACCAAGGTTGTGCTGAGTAGTTGTTGAAGTTGAACAGTGCGAACTGTTTGTCAAACGGCCTAGGGGCAATAATTTTCCGACTGGTGGTGCTGTGAGCCATCTCACCCGGTGTTGTTTAGGTCAAAGAGATGTATGAATTTTAAGCGATTTATTAATTTAACGGAAGCATGTTGGGCCTAATATGGTCGTAATGGAATATTTTCATTATTGTAGCTTAAGTAAAGTTTGGGTACTGGAAGTGATTTATTATAAAACATTAGATACTGAAAGTGAACATGTTATTTTTTAGTGTGAAACCTACTATAATAGGTCAAAATGTTAGTTTTAACGGAGAGTTAACGGAAAAGTACCAAAAATGACTAATTTTAGAAACATAAGGTACCAATCTTGATTAAGTTGAAAAAAAGGGGGTACTATAAGTGAAAATGGGGCATAGATTGAGTATCGAAATTGAAATTATCCCATATATATATAGGCTTTTTTAACATAATATTATGTTTTTTTTTTCGAGTTATACAAATGAACCGAAAAAAAAATGAGTTAATATTTTAGACAAAAACGGCGTGCCCATCACCGTTTTTTATTAAAGTTTTTTTTAAAAAAATTTAATAATTAAAAACGGTCATAACATGACCGTTTTTATTAAAGTTTTTTTTTTTAAAAAAAAATTCAAATAAAAAACGGCCACCACACGGCCATTTTTATTAAAAAAAAATTATAAAATTTTTTTCTAATAAAAAACGGCCACCACATGGCCGTTTTTGTTAAAAACTTTTTTTTATTAAATTTATTTCTGATTAAAAATGATTAGTCCTTAATTAATAACATAATCATTTGATATATTAACATATAATAATACTAAAATCCTATTATACTATATTATTAGATACACAATTTATATATATATTAAATAATTATTATATATACTAAATAATTTTATAAATATATTTGTTATATTTATATATTATTTTTTATTTGCAATGTTTATATAATATTCATTGTTCTAAAAATTTCCGTCTAACTTCGATTAGTTCTTATACGACTAGGTTTTTTTTTTTTTCTGATTAGCGCTTACCCAACTAGCATTTAGTGCTTTTTAGAACACTAATAATAATATATATTATTATTTTATATTATTTTATATTATAATATATAATTTGTGGAAAAAAACCAGTGTTCTAAAAATCGCTAGGCGCTAGCCGAGCGGTAGACTCGTGTTAGATAAATGTTTTTATCATGATTTTGATGATTTTGTTCAAATGAGTTTTTATACCAAAACAATGTCCCTAAATGTTGTCCCAACACTTCCGATCGATCTAAAATGTTTTTACTATTTTTCGAGTATTTCTTGAAGTTTATTTTCAATAAAACATTGGACAACACATCTGCTTTTGTGCTCGACCGGTCGCTCTATAGGGCAACTCGTGACTGAGTTGAGCTAAGAAACAAAAATGGGACGTAAGAAAAATAAGGCAGGGCGACCGGCCGACCAGGTGGGGCGGCCGGTGTGGTCGACCGGCCGACCGGCGGGCGACCTGCACTCGCAAGTTGGATTTTTGTTCCAGGACTTCTCTGTTTCGTAAAAAACGCTGGCGGCAACCGGTCACACTAAGGCGGCACTTAACCCGCACCCCCTTCGACCGGCCCCCTGTAAAAATTCGCAGAATTCAATTTCAATCTTATCTCTGCGCGACCGCCGAACCCCATGTTTATCAAAGAAACTATCCGTTGCATTTTCGCATGCTTTTCCTATTTTGTGGGATTGATTTCTAACAATATATTGATGATTTTAAATGGTTTCTTTTGCAAAGAAATCACTCTCCAAGGAGAGCCAATGTCTGGAAATCAAAGCCAAGACCTCTCCTATAAATAGAGGCTTCATTCAAGCAACAAGATATAACACACAATATACAAGCAAAGAGCAATTGAGCAAACACTTTCATATATCTTGTTGTATTAGCCTAAGCACTTTCACTTGCACTTATTTGAGGTCTAGGCTTTCAATTCTTGATTACACTTGTACTCATATTGTATCAATCACTATTGAGTTGTAATCTTGATTTTGGTCATCATTCAACACAAGACATCCTTGTGAGTATTCTTGTGGTAAGAATACACTTGGGTGATCTAGTTGATAGGTGTTTGAAGATTGTGGTAATCTTCAAAGGTGTTGTAAGAGGGTTGTGGTAATCCTCAAGGTGTTGTAAGAGGGTTGTGGTAATCCTCAAGGTGGTGAAAGAGGGTTGTGGTAATCCTCAAGGTGTTGTATTAATTTTTGGTAAATTAATAAAACTTTTTTTTCTTTTCAAAATCCATCCCGGAGATACTGGGGTGGTAGAGGATTAGGCCCTAGGTGGGTTGAACCTCTTTAAATCAACGAGTGTTGTTTATTTTCCGCATTTACATTTTTGCTATCTACTCGTTGTTTCAAAAAGAGGGTAATTTGCGAAAATCGGCATAATCTATTCACCCCCTCTAGATTATTGTAGCCACTGACTAACAAGTGGTATCAAAGCCAAACTCTTTGGCTAGCTGCTTCGAGTATAGAGGAAAGATCCATGGCTACAAATGATGCTCATCTCACCACCGGCGCCTCTACCAATAAGCCACCACTATTCGACGCCAACAACTATGCATTTTGGAAAGACCGTATGGAGTGCTTCCTACAAGGGTGCGGGTTCGACATTTGGAATGTGGTCATTGAAGGAGTTGATCAATCAACAAAGAAATCGGAGGATGGCACCTTGGCTCCTAAACCTTTCAAGGAGTTTGATGAAAACGACAAAAAAGCTTTTTCTCTAAACGGTAAGGCCTTAAATATTTTGCATTGTTCTCTTACCGCCACCGAGCACAATCGCATAAGAGGCATAAGGTCGGCACATGAGGTTTGGGAAAAATTGGAGACAATCTATGAAGGGACTAAGAAAGTCAAGCAAGCAAAAAAGACCATGCTTGTTAAAGACTTCGAAAACTTTAACATGTATGACGGCGAAGGCATCTCCAAGATGGTGGAAAGGCTTGACAATATTGTCAATCCTCTTGTGGCCCTCGGCAAAGTCATCTCCGAAGAAGACAAGGTGACCAAGGTACTAAATGCACTTCCTACTCATGGTCCGAAAAAAGTAACGGCAATCACGGAGGCACAAAATCTTGAGACACTTAAGTTTGATGAGCTTATTGGAAACCTACTCATCTATGAAGTCTATCTCAAGGAGAGGAAAAATTCCAAACCATCCACAAATCAATCGGGTATGCAAATTATTCCTAAAGGTCTTGCTTCTTCTTCTAATAATGCATATTATGATAATGATGATGATGACGAGAAGACGGCCGCACTTGTTCGAAAATTTGCAAAATTTGTGAATAAAAATAAAGCAAGAAAACCAAGAGATAATGCTTGCTTTAAATGCGGAAAACCCGCACTTCATTGCCGATCGTGCAAGCTCGATGAAGAGGAGCAAAAGAAAAGGAAGCCTTTCACAAAAAGAAGGCCCTAAATGCGGAAGTCAAAACATGGGATGAACTACTCAAACAACCGATGATAAGGAAGGAGAAACCGAACACGGTCTCATGGCTATAGACGATGAAAATAATGAGGTACACTCAAATTCTTCTACTTCCTCCATAATTGATGACTTGCAATGTGATTTTGATGAATTGCAAATTGAGTTTCAAAATTTAATCGTTAAATACAAAAATTTGAAAAAGGAGCATAAGGAGATTAAGGTTGAAAAGGAAAAATTATTTACCTCTTATGAATCTCTGACAAAGCTCATGCTCTTACTCTTACTATAATTCATTCTCTTGAAACCGAAAAGGAATTGCTCACAAAAGATATTGAATGTTTGAAAAATGATGTGCATCGTTTCAACATAAGTACGGATAAAGTCACAAAAATTTTAGATGCACAAAGAGGTGAGCATTCCAAATCGGGACTTGGTTATAAGCCATTTCAAAGTGTTTTTAAGAAAAATAACTAAGGTCCGACTTTTGTACGTGCTAATAATTATAATACTCCTACTTGTTTTTATTGTGGCAAAGTTGGACATTATGCTAATAATTGCAAATTGAGAAATAGCTCAAGACATATTTGGAGACCCAAAGGTCTCAAGACTAACCCCCCATGGACCCCAAAATTATAGGGTACCTAAAAGAAATTCTTTTGTAGGTAATAGGGGCTATAACCACAATGGAAGATTCAAAATGGCTCGTGGGACGCGGATGTTCACGCCATATGACCGGGAGGAGAGAACTTTTACCAACATCAAGCTCCAAGAAGAGGGTATGGTCATGTTCGGCAATGGCAAAGGAAAAATTCTTGGAAATGGAGAAATTGGTAACTCTTCTTTCTCTCTTAGTAATGTTCTATTAGTTGAAGGGCTTAAGTTTAATTTGATAAGTGTTAGCCAACTTTGTGATTCAAAATATGATGTTTCATTTAATAAAGAAAAATGCCTTATTCTTAAAAATGGTGAAATTATTTGTGAAGCAAATAGAAAAGGCAATCTTTACAAAATTTGTACAAGTGATTTGGTTAGTCAAAATGTTTCTTGTTTAGTCGCCAATAATGATTTAACTAGTTTATGGCATAGGCGACTTGGACATGTTGGATACAAAATTTGAAAAATATTTACAAAAACCAACATGTGAAAGGACTACCCAAATTGAATTTTGAAAATCTTGGCTTATGTGACACTTGTCAAAAGAACAAATTAGTTAAAAGTAGTTTTAAGCCCAAAAATGAAATTTCCACAACCAAACCTCTACAAATGCTTCACCTTGATTTGTACGGGGACATTGGTACGGCTAGTCTAAGTGGAAAACATTACACTTTTGTTATAGTCGATGATTTTTCGAGATATACTTGGGCTCTTTTTCTTACCAATAAAAACGATGTCGTTAATGAGTTTGTGAAGTTGTGTAGACTTATTGAGAATGAAAAAGAAGATACTATCAAATCCATTCGAAGCGATCGAGGTGGAGAATTTGACGGTGAATTTAGAGTATTTTGTGAAACCAAAGGATATGCTCATAATTTCTCGGCTCCAAGGACACCTCAACAAAATGGAGTAGCCGAACGGAAAAATCGGACATTACAAGAAATGAGTCGGTCCATGCTCAATGAATTCTCACTTCCAAAATACTTTTTGGGCCGAAGCCGTAAGTACCGCTTGCTATGTCATTAATCGAGTTTATATTCGTCCTAAAATGAATAAAACTCCATATGAGCTTTGGAAGGGTAGAACTCCAAATATTAGTTATTTCAAGATATTTGGTTGTAAATGCTTTATTTTGAATACCAAGGATCAATTGGACAAACTTGATCCTAAGGCCGATGAAGGGATATTTATGGGATATTCAACTAAAAGCAAAGCATATCGGGTTTACAATAAGACTAGTGAAGTTGTTGAAGAATCCATCCATGTTAAATTCAATGAAGCTTCGGGAGTTGAAAGAATTCCTAATGATGAAAGTGATGATGAGGATACTATTGAACAAATTGTTCAAATTGATGATCAACCGTCTACATCAAATGATCAACCGTCCACTTCAAATGGTCCTCAAGAAGATAGAGGTGATATCTCGGATCTTCCCGTTGCATTGAAATTTAAGGAAGATCACCCAAAAGATCTTATTATTGGTGATCCCCTTGACAAAGTGATGACTCGGAGAAAATTTGCCGAGAAAGCTCTTATTTCTCAAAAAGAGCCTAAAAATGCTAAAGAAGCTATTGAGGATGAGGATTGGTTTCTAGAGATGCAAGAGGAGTTGAATCAATTTGAAAGAAATGATGTATGGGAATTGGTACCTTGTCCTCCTTCTCAAACCATTATTGGCACAAAATGGGTTTTCCTAACAAACTTGATGATCAAGGCAACATTGTTCAAATAAGGCAAGGTTAGTAGCTCAAGGGTATTGTCAAGAAGAAGGTATTGACTATGATGAAACTTTTGCACCCGTAGCACGTTTAGAAGCTATTCGTATTTTGCTTGCCTATTCTTGCTTTAAAAATTTTAAACTTTACCAAATGGATGTCAAATCCGCCTTCTTAAATGGTATTATTCAAGAAGAAGTCTATGTAAAACAACCTCCGGGGTTTGAAAATTTTTCTAGGCCTAATGATGTTTATAAACTTAAAAAGGCCTTGTATGGTTTAAAACAAGCACCCACGCATGGTATGATAGACTTAGTTCCTTTCTCTTACAAAATGGTTTTATAAGAGGTAAAGTTGATACAACTCTATTTGTTTTTGAAAAAGGGCAAGATTGTTTACTTGTGCAAATATATGTTGATGATATTATCTTTGGTGCTACTAATGATTCTCTATGCAAGAAATTTTCTAAGTTAATGCAAGGAGAATTCGAGATGAGTATGATGGGGGAGCTTAACTTTTTCTTGACTTCAAATTAAGCAATGTCAAGAAGGTATTTATATCTCGCAATCAAAGTATACAAAAGAACTTTTGAAAAAGTTCGGCATTGAAGAAGGAAGAACCGTCTCTACTCCAATGGCAACAAATGTCAAAATTGACAAAGATGAGAAAGGCAAGTCCGTGGATGAATCAAAGTATCGAGGTATGATTGGTAGTTTACTTTATTTAACCGCTAAGAGAGACCTGGACATTCTTCATGTCGTATGCCTATGTGCTCGTTTTCAAAGCAATCCCAAAGAATCTCACATGAGTGCCGTTAAAAGGATTTTTCGATATTTAAAAGGCACCATTCAATATGGTTTATTTTATCCAAAGAATGAAAACTTTTCTCTTAAAGGTTATAGTGATTCGGACTATGCGGGAAATATTGATGATCGGAAAAGTACTTCCAGATCATGTCAATTTTTAGGCGATTGCCTAGTTTCTTGGTTTTCAAAGAAGCAAAACTCTGTTTCTCTTTCAACGGCCGGGCCGATATATTTCCGCCGCATTTTGTTGTACTCAACTTCTTTGGATGAAACAAACCTTAGCGGATTACAAATGCTCTTTTGAAAATGTACCTATCTCTGTAATAATATATCCGCTATTAATATTGCTCAAAACCCGGTTCATCATAACCGTACTAAACATATTGAGATTCGACATCATTTTCTAAGGGATTGTGTTTCAAAACGTAAAATTGAGATATCCTTTGTACCATCTCAAGATCAATTAGCGGATATTTTCACAAAACCGCTATCTTCCGAGATTTTTTCTTCGATACGAGCTCGGTTAGGCATAATGCATATTGAATGAAGCTTACGTTTGCATTTTGCACGTTTTAAAACTTAGGGCGAAAAATCGGATTTTTGGTCGGATTTTGAAAAATTTGACAAAACAAATGGTGAAGAGGTTGAGGGCAACCGGCCGCCCTCAACGTCCGACCGGTCGCCCTCAACCACGACCGTCCGCCCTAGGCCAAATTTTGGTTTAAGTTCGTTCTGTCTTGAAAGATTTGTTATTTTCACTTCTTTTTGCCATTTTTCGTCCCCTTTGCCAAATGCACACAATTTTCACTCAAAATTGATTTTCATGCATTCAATTCATATCTTGACCTTATATAGCATGTTTATCATCATCATTGCTCATCTTTTCCAATCAAATGGTAAGAATTTTCCTTTCTTTGCTCAAATGGGTTGAACCCTCGAGTTTATGGCTTTCTTGTATATTTCTTGATATTTTTTGCTTATGATCTTGATGAGCTTAGTTATTATGTTGTATTGTATGATGTTTGATGTGAATTGGTGATGAAATTTTTTGGCTTGGATCATTTACAAGGGCTATATACAACTCTTTTTATTTTTCACGCCCACAATGTGTTCGATGAAATGTCAAAATGAAAATTTCAACTTCTACATGATTCTCTCGCTTCCAAAAGTCTTATATACTCATTGAGATCATGTCTTGACTCTTAAACGAGCTTATGGATATCAAATGATACATTTCTCCCATTTTTTTTTCGGATTATAAGCTTATCTCCTCGAATGGTTGATAAATTGTCTCTTTGGCGCACTTTGATATACTTGTATGATGTTTTTATCATCCTAACATTTTTTTTGATGATTCCAAAGGGGGAGAAACAGGAAAATGGCTCGTTAGCTCAAAGAAGCTAATAAAAAAGCTCGAAATAAAAGCTATAAGCTATGACTCATAAAAGCCATATGTTGTGATTTTTTTTAGTCCAATTGTTGCTTGATGAACTTGTTTGCATGGATAATAAGTATTTGTGACAGGGGGAGCTTCTAAGCTCATGGAGTTGTTGTTTATTTTGTAAAAGCTTGTGCTTCTAGCTTATGCAATATTTCTTATTAATGTGCTTGTTGATAGGGGGAGCTTTTGTAAAATGTTTTTAAACGGATAGTTTACTCATAAACCGGAAAATTATTCTGTTTTTCGAAATCGTCCTCTTGAAAATTGTTTTGGTTTGTAATCATCAAAAAGGGGGAGTTTGTTAGATAAATGTTTTTATCATGATTTTGATGATTTTGTTCAAATGAGTTTTTATACCAAAACAATGTCCTTAAATGTTGTCCCAACACTTCCGATCGATCTAAAATGTTTTTACTATTTTTCGAGTATTTCTTGAAGTTTATTTTCAATAAAACATCGACAACACATCCATTTTCAGCTCGACCTGGCCGCCCTATAGGCAACCCGCACTGAGTTGAGCTAAGAAACAAAAATGGGACGTAAGAAAAACAGGCGGCGGCCGACCGACCAGGTGGGCGATCGGTGTGGTCGACCGTCGGCCGACCGGCGACTTGCACTGCAAGTTGGATTTTTGTTCCGCATTCTCTGCTTCGTAAAACGCTGGCGGCAACCGGTCATTAGCTAAAGGGCGGCCGCACGCACCCTTCGACCGCCGGTCCCCGTGTAAAAATTCGCAGAATTCAATTTCAATCTTATCTCTCGCGACCGGCCGAACCCCATGTTTATCAAAGAAACTATCCGTTGCATTTTCGCATGACTTTTCCCTATTTTGTGGGATTGATTTCTAATGACTATATTGATGATTTTAAATGGTTTCTTTTGCGAAAAATCACTCTCCAAGAGAGGAGCCAATGTCCGGAAATCAAAGCCAAGACCTCTCCTATAAATAGAGGCTTCATTCAAGCAACAAGATATAACACACAATATACAAGCAAAGAGCAATTGAGCAAACACTTTCATATATCTTGTTGTATTAGCCTTTAAGCACTTTCACTTGCACTTATTTGAGGTCTAGGCTTTCAATTCTTGATTACACTTGTACTCATATCAGTATCAATCACTATTGAGTTGTAATCTTGATTTTGGTCATCATTCAACACAAGACATCCTCAGTGAGTATTCTTGTGGTAAGAATACACTGGTGATCTAGTTGATAGGTGTTTGAAGATTGTGGTAATCTTCAAAGGTGTTGTAAGAGGGTTGTGGTAATCCTCAAGGTGTTGTAAGAGGTTGTGGTAATCCTCAAGGTGGTGAAAGAGGGTTGTGGTAATCCTCAAGGTGTTGTATTAATTTTTGGTAAATTAATAAAACCTTTTTTTCTTTTCAAAATCCATCCCGGAGATACTGGGGTGGTAGAGGATTAGGCCCTAGGTGGGTTGAACCTCTTTAAATCAACGAGTGTTGTTTATTTTCCGCATTTACATTTTTGCTATCTACTCGTTGTTTCGAAAAAGAGGGTAATTTGCGAAAAATCGGCATAATCTATTCACCCCCCTCTAGATTATTGTAGCCACTTGGACTAACAGACTGGGGCCTAGCGCCTAGGCGGAGCCTGAGCGAAGTTAGGCGAGATATAATTGGAAAAATAATATAGGCGGACAAGGGGGCCTAGCGCCTAGGCGGGGACTAATCGGAGCTAGGCGGGGTCTTTTAGAATAGTGAAAAAAACTATGTGAATAAGGGGAGTCTAGCGCCTAGACGGAGATATTATTAGTATAGGATTTTAGTATTATTATGTGTTAATATATCAAATGATTATGTTATTAATTAAGGACTAATCATTTTTAATTAGAAATAAATTTAATAAAAAAAAGTTTTTAACAAAAACAACTATGTGGTGGCCGTTTTTTATTAGAAATTTTTTTTATAATTTTTTCTTTAATAAAAACGGCCATGTGGTGGCCGTTTTTTATTTGAATTTTTTTTAAAAAAAAAACTTTAATAAAAACGGTCATGTTATGACCGTTTTTAATTAGAAATTTTTTTTTAAAAAAAAACTTTAATAAAAACGGTGATGGGCACGCCGTTTTTGTCTAAAATATTAACTCATTTTTTTTTCGGTTCATTTGTATAACTCGAAAAAAAAAACATAATATTCTGTTAAAAAAGCCTATATATATTACTAACTTATTAGTTGACACAAAATTAAGCTTCTTACACAGATATATATTATTACAACCGTATATTCCAGTGGTGAACCAAGTATTTAAAATTTAAAAGCTTCATAATTATAGAATTAATAAATTTAAATTACTGATATAAATACTAGTTGAAGTATGTTTTCTTAAAAAAATATGTTTTTGTCGTAGATGTAGACTTTAAGAATATGTTTCCAACTCACCTCTTTATTGAAATATGAGTTGTTTAAATTATATGCCGATACAACGAGCTTAATTTTAGGTTAATTTTAATACTTAATTTTTAGGTTAATTTTAATACTTTTATATCTCAGCCCATGTGAGCTAGCATTTAAGTTGCAGAATGTTTTGCTAGAATGGAGAATTGCAGTGTAGGAAGTAACTTCTTCATGATAAAATGTTGGTCTTATCTAGAATGCACCCTACAACTGTTTTTTTTTTTCCTTTGAAAAACAATGCTTTTGTTTTTAGTTATCTATTTCTCTTTTCTTTTATTCTTTATTTTTTTCAAGATATGTCTAAAACTATTCTGTAATGAGCCCATTTGAATCCTTAATTTGAAATAGTGGATCTTGAAAATATATAACCTATTTTATAAATACTCCATCCGTCCCAAATATATAGTTCGATATTTCTTTTTGGGATATCCCAAATATATAGTCCACCTTCCATATTTAATAATATTTTTTTTCATTCTTTTACTATTATAACCATATTTAATATGCATTTTGTAATTTACATTATTCATTAAATGAGGACAAATTAAGTATTTTTTTTGACATATTTGTAATTTTCAATATTTTTTCTTAATCTGTGTGAAAAGTCCAATTGTATTATATAATTGAGACAGAGAGAATATATGGTACTTGGCAATTTGGCATCACATATTAGAGGTGAAATCAATGGTTTAAACCCCATCCCCCTTCCATATTCCCTTTTTAATTGTTTGAATTTGCACTAAAAGAAATCGCCTGATAAAGATTAATGAAGTTGAAATAAAAAAGGATGACTTTGAAACATGGAAAGCAAAAAACACACACACAAAAAAGGAGGATCTTGCAAGCGAAATTTAAACTTAGATCATAAGGATTTTTTCCCCCTAAATACATGGTCTTAGGAGGGGTGGAATTTGATCCCAATTTCCAAATTAATGACCTCATTTACAAATGCTCAACCAATTTGTCGATAAATTAAATATTATCCAAAACTCATACATACTTAATTTTAAAAATTCACGGAAAATTCTTGCAATCCCTGAGTGAAAATAAGGAAACTTACATCTATACCTAAGGCTGCAATCGAGCCGAATCGAGCCGAGTTTTTAAGTGTTTGAGTTTGACTCGTTTATTATAGAGTCGAACTCGAGCCTGAATTAATCGAACATATTAATGGCTCACGAACTTTTTTTAGCTTAATCGAGCCTAAACGAGTTTAGTAAATATTAATTATAATTAAATTATTCTTCAATTTATTACAAAAATAAAATTATATATATCTAAAAAGCATAAATATATTTATTAAAACTTATAATTTTATTCAAACAAATAAGTTTATTGATATATTTTTATATTATCATAAGTAAAAATAGGAAAAATTAAAATTAAAGTTAAATTATTAGTTTAATTTATACGAGCTTACTATCGAGCCTATTCACGAGCTTACTAACAAGTATGTTTACGAGCTAACGGACTGAATATCTCTAAATTTGAGGTTGGTTCATTTATTTTAACGAGACTAATTAAACGAATTCGAACGAACTTTTATCGAATCGCCCTTTAACCTAAAGAAAGAAGGGTACTAATATAGTGTAATTACTAATTAGGTAAAATCATTGTACCGACAAAGTAAATCAACAACAATAAAAATATTAAGATAGAAGAAATTCACATGGTAAGAAATTAAAGAATTAGACAGGCTGTCCTTGTCCGTTAGTGGGCTGGTCACTTTTCATCAACCAATTTCTATAATTATTCATCAACAAAAATTAAAGTATAAACAAAGTAACAAACACAAAAAATACAGCAACTTCACAGCCCAAATCCATCTATTATTGCCATTCCCACTAGCTCAAAAGCTCACCCACAAAGTCAGTCCACCACAGTCCCTTTTTCACACACAAAAAAGCACAGAATCTCCATCTCCACACCCCATTTCCTCATATCTCTACTTTACTCTTCTTCATCTTTCCCTTAAAATTTGGGATTGCATTTCCACGATACATGATCAATTGATCTCAATAAGATCTTAGATCAAAACTCTTCCTTTGGTGCACGCTTTTTGGAAGCTTCTGTTCTGGGAAGGAGAGGCTAAAATGAGTATGTACGGTAGGGATCCGTGGGGTGGGCCGCTGGAGATAGCGGCTGACTCGGCCACGGACGACGACCGGAGCAGGAACTTGCAGGACTACGACAGGGCCGCGCTGTCGCGGCCGTTGGATGAGACGCAGCAGAGCTGGCTGCTGGGACCGGGTGAGCAGAAGAAGAAAAAGTATGTAGATCTGGGCTGCATTATTGTCAGCAGGAAGATCTTTGTGTGGACTGTGGGAACTATTTTGGCTGCCGGTTTATTGGCTGGATTTATTACCTTGATCGTTAAGACGGTGCCGCGTCACCGCCACCGTCCGCCGCCGCCGGATAATTACACGCTGGCGCTGAACAAGGGCCTCATGTTCTTTAATGCTCAGCGCTGTAAGTAAACATATACACAGTCTTATAATTTAACTTGTCCGTTTTTGCTCGATTTTAGTTGTTGGTTTTACTGGATCTGATGAATTTAGATATAATTTTATATTTTTACGGATCTAATTGTAAATATTTGCTACGGGGATACAAATGATCCTTGAAATCTTCTTTTATTATTTCTCATGCATCTTTTTTAATACTACGGTGAAGTAGTCAATTATGATGTCATTCTTCTATTTCTGAAGGTTATTATAATATTGTTATTATCGGTTGGATCGTGATAGATGATCGGACGATCTTTATGTAGACAACCACATTTGACCTTTGGTCAGAAGAAGAAGGCTCTATTAGGATCACACTTATTTTTAGTCCAACCGGTGGATTGCAAAAATGAAAATTGGAAAGTTTATATGGATGGCCACCTTATTTTTAGTCCAACCGGTGGCACTTGTTGGCTAATTCTTTAATTTACTGTATTTTATGAATCAACTAATTCACGTAGTCTAATACCCAATGCTCCAATTTGCAGCTGGAAGACTACCAAAGCACAATAACGTATCATGGCGGGGAAACTCGTGTTTAAATGACGGGAAGTCTGATTCATCAACTTTATTTAAAGATCTTACTGGTGGCTACTATGATGCCGGAGATGCAATCAAATTCAATTTCCCCCAATCTTTTGCCATGACTATGTTGAGTTGGAGTGTGATTGAATACAGTGCAAAATACGAAGCAGCTGGAGAGCTTAACCATGTCAAAGATATTATCAAGTGGGGAACTGATTACTTCCTCAAGACTTTTAATCACACTGCTGATACAATAGATCGAGTTGTGGCACAGGTAAATGCTACTGAATTTGAAAACAACAGTCTTGACATATTCAGATTCTTGGAATTCACAGATTATATCATGTATAACATCTCTGTTGTAACTTTCTTGTATTTGTTTATGTATTGTTCCTTTGTCGGGTATGTGTTGAACCGGACACAAATCTTACTGGTTAAGTTTATCTTTCATGGGCTTATGTTTATAGCCCAAATTCTGTGGCCATGCATGATTATTAAGCATCTGCATTTTCTTATTGGCAGGTTGGCAAAGGGGATACCACAGGAGGGCCTGATCCAAATGATCACTACTGTTGGATGCGACCAGAGGACATTGATTATGAGAGGCCTGTTACTGAATGTCATAGTTGTTCAGATCTTGCTGCTGAGATGGCTGCTGCTTTGGCTTCTGCATCTATTGTTTTTAAGGACAAGAAGGCCTACTCACAGAAGCTTGTCCATGGCGCCAAGACCCTCTTTAAATTTTCTAGGGATCAGCGTGGTAGATACAGTGTGGGCAATGAGGCGTCTATTTTCTATAATTCTACTGGTTACTGGGATGAGTTTATCTGGGGTGCAACTTGGTTGTATTATGCTACGGGTAATTCTTCCTATCTTCAGCTTGCTACAACTCCTGGTCTTGCCAAGCATGCTGGTGCTTTCTGGGGTGGCCCATTCTATGGGGTACTCAATTGGGACAATAAGCTTGCTGGAACACAAGTAAGTGAAATCAATACGTTTTATGTGTTTTGTTCTGTTATGCCTGGATTGGATGTTAGATAGGTTTCATTTTGTGCTTGTTTACACGACTAGTTTTTATAACATGGATTTATGTCAGAAAATGTTGGTCATCCGTGTTTTAAGTTAAATTGAATTAAGAAGGTCATTATGCCTAATGTTATGTATTCTGTTTTTCGTTTGAAATTGTAATGCTTCTCTTACATGTGATTTGATTATCACATATAGATTGATCAATAATCACCGTATTGGGTATGAAGTGAAAACATTTCCTGTAAAATAAAGTAGCTCATACAATGTCATCTGTGTGTACTTTCAACTAAAATTGCTCAAGAGCTTTTACTAATCAATTGTGAACAATATTTTGATTCTTTATGTAGGTGCTTTTGAGTCGTTTAAGATTATTCCTGAGCCCTGGGTATCCCTACGAAGAAATTTTGAGGACATTTCACAACCAGACCAGCATATTCATGTGCTCGTTTCTACCGTATTATACATCATTTAACAGAACACGAGGTAATCAATTTTGCTATCTTGGAATATGAGTAGTTTAGTCCTGTTTTGGTTTCAAGTAATCATTCTGGTGAACTTGAACAGGAGGCTTGATCCAGTTAAATCATGGAGCACCTCAGCCACTTCAGTACGTAGTCAACGCAGCTTTCTTGGCTACAGTGTTTAGTGACTATATGAAATCTGCTGATACACCTGGATGGTACTGTGGACCCCATTTCTACTCGGCTGATGTCCTTCGGGAATTTGCAGAGACCCAGGTACCAACGCTATATGTCTGAAAAATGTCGTTTTACTCTCCGGTGATTATTTACGTTAACTTGAATCTCTGTTCATCTTTCAGA
Organism: Rehmannia glutinosa; assembly: GCA_016081115.2. Taxonomy (NCBI): domain Eukaryota; kingdom Viridiplantae; phylum Streptophyta; class Magnoliopsida; order Lamiales; family Orobanchaceae; genus Rehmannia; species Rehmannia glutinosa. The sequence goes on along the minus strand of JABTTQ020003257.1, from coordinate 165,614 downwards.
TGAATTACATCCTCGGCAAAAATCCTAGAAAGATGAGTTACGTTGTGGGCTTTGGCAATCATTACCCGAAACATGTCCACCACAGAGGAGCATCAATTCCTAAGAACAAGGTCAAGTATAATTGCAAGGGAGGATGGAAATGGAGAGACTCCAAAAAACCAAATCCTAACACTATCGTCGGAGCTATGGTTGCGGGCCCGGACAGGCACGATGGTTTCCATGATGTCCGTTCAAACTACAACTACACAGAGCCGACACTCGCAGGCAATGCTGGCCTAGTTGCGGCTCTTGTTGCTCTATCTGGCGATTCGGACGTGGGGATTGACAAAAACACCATTTTCTCGGCTGTGCCGCCAATGTTTCCAACACCACCACCTCCACCAGCTCCTTGGAAGCCTTGAGTCTACTTCCACGTTTTTCTTTCTGCTGTGTGACTGTGGAGAACATACTTGATGTTTTTGCTAATTTTGGGAAGATGTTGAAGTACAAAGGAGAAGGAATACATAGAATAGGTGCTTGAAAAGTGCCCAGGCTAGGGCTGGAAAAATTGGATTATCTTGAAAATGTAACTGGGGCCAGCCTCATTTGTGCTGAAGTTGTAATATAGTGTGTATGTGTATGTGTATGATTATGAAACCAACATATATTCTTTGAACATTAGTGTTTGAACACGAACTGTCTGTTTGCTTCTAAATAATTTTTCTCACATTGTTGTGACAGGCTCGACATATGTAGTATCTTCTTAATTTTCATACTATTTTCCAATTTAAATTTGTTAATTTACATTGGAACTGTAAATCTGCACTTGGTTTGGGTTCAAGTTCAACAGTAGTCGAATCACACATATTATTTGCGGTTTATATTTCTTTTAGTTTTTGACATACTAAAAAAAAAAAGAATATAATTATTTTGCAATTCTCTCATTTCTGTTCGACAACTTTATGCAAAAACTATTCCAATGTTTATGGTTCAACTTGAGTCGTATCAATTTTCTCCATTTTTTGTTTTTCTCATTCTAGGCCGCCAATGTGTAAGCCTTTCTCCTTGATGCCAGACATTGTGGTTTGGTTTTAAGGGAGAGTTTGCAAACACACAAAAAAAATTCTTAGTTTTTAGTTGGAAAAAATTGCTTTTTGGTTTTTTGCAAATGTTAGTTTCTATTCTGATTCTCCTTTATTTAATTAAATCTAAAAATAGAGGGATGAGTGCTTTAGACTTAGGATTCTGGTTTGACTTATAAACACAAATAAAGTGCTTTCATAATTTATCCACCAAACACTCTTAATTTAAACAATTTCCAACTTCTATTTTCTTTTTAATCTATATCTATTACTTATTACTTATTACTTATTACTTACTATCTTAAAAGTGTGAATGTTTTTTTGCAATTTTTGATTGGACAAAAATATCCTTTAGGCATAGTAAAATTTTAGGACAACTAAGTAATTTAATATTTATTTAGCTTCTATTTGTCAATTATAAGACAATGTGACGTACCTTTTACATTATACTTTTAAAAGTATTTATTCTTTTAGCTATAAATCTTAAAATATTTTGAATTTTCAAATAATATTAGCTTCATACTAAAGTAGATTTCGAGAGCTTTCTAACCATATGTCATAAACATATATAAGGTTTTCATATGAGAAAATTTTAACATTATAAAGTTCAACACTATGTAAAATTTAAGAATTTAGGTTTTTCGATAGTTTTGTTATTTATTTAATCTTTTTTGTTTAATTATATGATAGATGTTCATTATAGGAAAAAAAATATGCGGAATCTGAAAATATATTTTTTTAATCATAACAGTAAGAATACTTTAAAATTTCTTATAAAATCAATTTCAAATTTAAACTAGGTTTCAAATTCTTCAACTATATGTTCTAAACATATACATAAGTCGTTATAGAATTTTTTTTTAAATGTTTAACTTTTAGTATGATGCAAAATTGTATATTTCTTATATTCTTTTAAATTTTCTCAATAATCAAATATGTCTATTATAATTGCAAGAAAAAGATTAAATTACAATATACACGATAAGAAAAAATAATATAAAAAGTATTTTAGGTAGTTTTGATGCTAAAGAAAAAGTAGAGAAAATACATCAATCTTTTATGGTCGAAACATTCTCCCTCAATTAGTAATATGCAATTTGAAATTAATTTATTGATGGTTGTTAAAGAAATAATATTGAAAACAAGAGAGTTTCATATTTTATTTTTATTGCAATTTAATGTATATTTAATTTTAGTTAGTCATATCAGTAAAATAAAAGGAATACGATTAACATGAAAAAAAGCGTACAAGAACCAAAACAAGTTTGTCGCGGAAAAAAATTACCTTTTAAATTTTAACTATATGTGTCAATATGACTTTTACTTAATTTTCTATATATAACACTATAAGTTTTAGTTTCTGATTTATTATTTTTTAATATATTATGATTTCAATCTTTCGATTATTTTATATCATATAAATTTTAAGAACAAGTGCAAAAAAGTGTTAAAAGTTGTATATATAAATTTATAAAAAAACAAATAAGACAAACTTAATGAAAAAAATCCATATGTATTTAATTGACATTTGTGATAAGACTTGAATGTCATTTGAAAATTACACCCTTAAAACTATCAACATGATACATATATATTTATAATAAAAACGTATACTTACTGTAAAAAATTAAAAATAAAAACGTATACCAAAACAATTAAATTTTAATAAAATAGTGTGAAAGAGTGAAAAATGAGCCAAATTTGGATTAGTCTAAAAGATCATATTTGCTATACAAAAGAAAAAATAAATAAACTCATTTAATATGTAACAATTTGACTACTGAGAAAGTAATTATATATTACAAATTATATATTAGTTCAAATACTAACATAACATTCATAAAAACTAAGTAAATTAAATAATTACAACAAATAAGAGTGAAAACTAAGAATAAAAAATATTGAAAAATAAATGGTTATACTTGACACTAATGAGTTGAAATTGATCTAAATAAGTTTGGGGGTTAATCTCACATATATAGATAATTTAGGATTAAACCAAATGAAACATATTATAAAAATTTGAAAGAATAAAAGCAAATAGTTAAAAAAAATATGGGTCATAACTGGAAATTCTAAAGAAAAATTAAATGGCTTTCATATAATATGTATAATTTGATATTTTCGATAAAATCTCAATTCATTTTAAAAGCACATCTTTATGACTTATAAATATTCAAACACAAGGACAATTATTATAAAATTGGGTACAAATTGTAAGTCCAATCGGCTACGATAATCTAGAGGGGGGTGAATAGATTATCTCCATCTTTTCGATTATGCCCTCTTTTACGAATCAAATACGCCAAGACAAAAATAAACGTGCGGAAAGTAAACAACACAATTCGATTTATAGAGCTTCACCCCACCTAGGGACTACGTGCTCTACCACCCCAGTATATCCGGGATGGGTTTCGAAAAGGAAAAAGAATTTTATTAATTATCACAATTAATACAAATTCATCTTACAACACCATGTAGAACACCACACTCTTCTTCAACACCACCTTTGGAGATTACCACAATCTCCCTTTGAAGATTACCACAATCTTCCTTCAACGGCACCTTTGAAGATCACCACAATCTTCAATCTTGAAGAATACCAAATTCTTCAAACACATCATGAGCACCACACTCTTGAAACACCTATCACCTAGATCACCCAAGTGTATTCTTTTCACAAGAATACTCACAAGGATGTCTTGTGTTGAATGATAACAAAAATCAAGATTACAACTCAATAATGAATATTACAATTTTTGAGTGCAAGTGTAATCAAGAAGGAAAAAGCTTAGACCTCAAGATAGTGCAAGTGCAAGAACTAGGCTATTACAACAAGAGTATAAAAATGAAAACTTGAGAATTTGCAGATTTCTTGTTGTGTATTTTGCTTGTATGTGTTGTGTGTTTGTGTCTTCAAATCATCGTCTATTTATAGGAGAGTCTTCAAGATTGGATCTCCAACATAGGCTCCTCCTTCTTCACTTTTTTCTACAAAAAGAGGATCACAAGATGTAGAAATATTGTACAAAAATCAAAAGTAAATCTTGCTGTCAAAAATTTCAAACAACATAATTTTGCTGTCACAAAATAACATAGGGCGACCGGTTGCCCTGTTTAAGATTTCGAATGTTTGAAAAAGATAGTGCGATCCAGTGCACAGTCGAAGGGGGGGTCGACCGTCGATCGGGGAATGCGACCGTCGACCCCTCGGATCGGTCCCCTCTTCATTTTTTTTTAACTCGTAACGCTCGCTTCAAGTTTTCTTTCTTCAGGTACAGGTCGACGCTTTGGGCGACCGGTTGACCTCCAATCTTGAAATGTTGTCCGATTTTTATCAAAAATAAACTTTAAGAAATACTCCAAAAAAGTAGTAAAAACATTTTAAATCACTGGGGAGTATTTGGACAACATTTATAAATATTGTTTTGATGTAAAACCAATTAACATAAAAACATTAAATATGTTGTCCAAAATTTTATCGAATAATAAACTCTAAGAATTACTCCAAAAATTAGTAAAAACATTTTAAAGCATTTAGGAGTATTTTGGACAACATACATAAACATAGTTTTGGTATAAAAACTCATTTAAACATAATTATCAAAATCTTGATAAAAACATTTATCTAACAAACTCTCCCTTTTTTATGATTTCAAACCAAAACAATTTTAGGAAGTAGATTTTAAAACAAAACAAATTTTCCGGTCTAAAACATCAATCCATTATAAGCAAGATTCATCATAAGTATGTACACACAAGGATATGAGCAAAGATTTTTCAAAATCATTTTTGCACAAGCTCCCCCTATCAATATGCATATCAAGAACAAGTATACAAGCAACCAACTAAAAGCAAAAAACTTAGCTTTTACAACTTAAGCTTGAATTTCATGAGGTTATAAGCTCCCCCTGTCATAAAACATCATTAGTCAAGCATAAAAGTCCATAATACATCACATGGACTAATGAGGTTATAAGCTCCCCCTGTCATAAAACATCATTAATCAAGCATAAAAGTCCATAATACATCACATGGACTAATTATTGTTCACAGCTTTTGGCTTTAAAGAGCCCCAGCTTATAGCTTTTCTTGCAAGCTTATTTTCGCTTCTTTGAGCATATGAGTGTTTTTCCTGTTTCTCCCCCTTTGGAATCATCAAAAATAATGTTAGCACGATAAAAACATCATATTATTATATCAAAATGCACAATTTAATCGATTTATCGAGCATATTGAGCATTTAAGCTTAAATTCCGAATAAAAGGGAAAAAATTGCTCATTTGATTTGTAAAAGCTCATTTGATTGATAAAACATGATCTCTATAAACTTATAAAACTTTTCAAATCAAGAGAATCATGTAGGTGATGAATTTTTCATTCAAACATTTTGTCAAATACTTGGCGTGCGTTGAATAAAACAATATAATGTCTTTGTGATTCGTTTAAGCCAAAGATTTTCATCACCAATTACAATACAACAGTATACATTCATCTACAATCATCATATTCAACATACAAATACAAGAATTTCATCAAAATAGCAAGGTATAAGCACATTCTCAAGGGTTAAACCCAATTGAGATTAAAAGGAGAAATTCTTACCATTTAATCGGTAAAGATGAGCAATGATGATGATAATGTAAGTCCAAGCGGCTACGATAATCTAGAGGGGGGGGGTGAATAGATTATCTCCATCTTTTCGATTTCGCCCTTTTTTTCAAACCGAATGCTCAAAGACAATAATAAAGGTGCGGAATGTAAACAACACGCGTTGATTTATAGTAGTTTAACCCACCTAGGGCCTAATCTACTACCATCCCAGTATATCCTGGATGGATTTCAAAAAGAAAAAGAATTTTATTAATTACCAAAATTAATACAAATTCAACTTACAACACCTTGAAGAGCACCACACTCTTCTTTAACACCACCTTTGAAGATTACCACAATCTCCCTTTGAAGATTACCACAATCTTCCTTCAACGGCACCTTGTGAAGATTACCACAATTTTCAACCTTGAAGAATACCAAATTCTTCAACACATCAATAAGAAGATCACCACAATCTTCTTGCACCTATCACCTAGATCATCCAAGTGTGTTCTTACCACAAGAACACTCACAAGGATATCTTGTGTTTGAATGATAACCAAAAATCAAGATTACAACTCAATAATGAATATTACAATTTGAGTGCAAAGTGTAATCAAGAAATAAAGCCTAGACCTCAAGATGTGAAAGTGAAATACTTAGGCTATAAATACAACAAGAGTGTTGAATATGAAAGCTTGGAAATTTGCAGATTTCTTGTTGTGTATTTGCTTGTGTGTGTTGTTTCTTGTGTCTTCAATTCATCCTCTATTTATAGGAAAGTCTTCGCCAACATAGGCTCCCAACATAGGCTCTTCTATCTTCACTTTTGTCTACAAAAAGAAGATCACAAGATGTAGAAATATTGTACAAAAATCAAAAGTAAATCTTGTCACAAACATTTCAAATGAAAGATAACTTTGTTGTCACAAAATAGCATAGGCGACCCCCAAGGTTTGCCTGTTGAAGATTTCGACCGCTTGAAAAAAATAGTGCGATCCGGGTAGGGGTTGCGGGGGGGTGCGACCGGCCGGAGGAGGAGGTCGACCGGTCGCCCAGGGGTGCGACTGGTCGGCCCCCCCGGGCCGGTCCCTCCCGCCCTCCCTCTTTTTCAAGACACGTATGTTCTGCTTCGTGTTTTCTTTCCTTCAGTACGGGCCGACGCTTTGGGATGCACTTGGTCGACTTCCAATTTGAAATGTTGTCCGATTTTTATCAAAAATAAACTTCAAGAAATACTCCAAAAAATTAGTACATTTTATCATTTAGGAGTATTTGGACAACATTTATAAACATAGTTTTGGTGTAAAAACCAATTTAAACAAAACCATCAAAAGTGTTGTCCAATTTTTATCAAATTAAAAACTCTAAGAAATACTCCAAAAATTAGTAAAAATATTTTAAATCATTTAGGAGTATTTGGACAACATTTATAAACATTGTTTTGGTATAATAACTCATTTAAACATAATCATCAAAATCTTGATAAAAATATTTATCTAACAGATAATCGAGCTAGATAATCCCCAAAATATGTAATTTATGCAACAAAACACATTTGAAGTGAATTGTATGTGAAATTTGCAAAGGGGACGAAAATAGAGTTAAAAGGGCCAAAATGCCAAAGTCTGAGAACGGAGACGAATATAACCAAGAAATATGCAACATACGACCGGTTGGGGGTGATGTCGACCGGTCGAGGCATAGGGTGACCGGTCGGCCTCACCCCAACTGGTCACTGAATTAGTCTATTTTGCAAAAGTCCGAAATTTGATCCAAAAATCCGATTTTTCACCCCTAAGTTTTAAAAACGTGCAAAATGCAAACGTAGACCTCATTCAATATACATTATGTCAAAGTCAAGCTCGAAATAAGGTAAAATACTCGGCGGTTAACAAATATCCGCGAGTTATCTTTGAGACGGAATTAAACACAGCTCGAAATGTGGTGTATCTTTCATCGGAATGGATTCTCCATTGACGACCGTGTTCCAAATATCGAACCCGCAACCTTGTAGATATCATTCCATTCTTTCTTTTGGAATCAAATAGTGGTGGCTTATTGGTGGAGGCGCCAGTAAGGTAGACTTCATTCGTAGCCGATGATCGTTCCTCTTTATTCGCGATGTGGAACGAGCTTGCCAAAGAGTTTGGCTTTGATACCACTTGTAAGTCCAAGCGGCTACGATAATCTAGAGGGGGGTGAATAGATTATCTCCATCTTTTCGATTATGCCCTCTTTTACGAATCAAATATGCCAAGACAAAAATAAAGGTGCGGAAAGTAAACAACACACTTCGATTTATAGAGCTTCACCCCACCTAGGGACTACGTGCTCTACCACCCCTGTATATCCGGGATGGGTTACGAAAAGGAAAAAGAATTTTATTAATTACCACAATTAATACAAATTCAACTTACAACACCATGAAGAGCACCACACTCTTCTTTAACACTACCTTTGAAGATTACCACAATCTCCCTTTGAAGATTACCACAATCTTCCTTCAACGGCACCTTTGAAGATCACCACAATCTTCAATCTTGAAGAATACCAAATTCTTCAAACACCTCAAGAGCACCACACTCTTGAAACACCTATCACCTAGATCACCCAAGTGTATTCTTTCCACAAGAATACTCACAAGGATGTCTTGTGTTGAATGATGACAAAAATCAAGATTACAACTCAATAATGAATATTACAATTTTTGAGTGCAAGTGTAATCAAGAAGGAAAAAGCCTAGACCTCAAGATAGTGCAAGTGCAAGAACTAGGCTATCACAACAAGAGTATAAAATTGAAAGCTTGAGAATTTGCAGATTTCTTGTTGTGTGTTTTGCTTGTATGTGTTGTGTGTTTGTGTCTTCAAATCATCCTCTATTTATAGGAGAGTCTTCAAGATTGGATCTCCAACATAGGCTCATCCTTCTTCACTTTTGTCTACAAAAAGAGGATCACAAGATGTAGAAATATTGTACAAAAATCAAAAGTAAATCTTGCCGTCAAAAATTTCAAACAACATAATTTTTTGTCACAAAAATAACATATGGCTAGGTTGCCCTGTTTAAAATTTCGAACGCTTGAAAAAGATAGTGCGATCCAGTGCATGTCGAAGGGGGGGTCGACGGCGACCGGGGTGCGACCGGCGGCCCTACGACCGACCGGTCCCTCTTTCATTTTTTTTTAACTCGTAACATTCTTTCAAGTTTTCTTTCTTCGTGTCTGTCGACGCTTTGGCGTACTCACGGCCGACTCCAATCTTGAAATATTGTCCGATTTTTATCAAAAATAAACTTTAAGAAATACTCCAAAAAATTAGTAAAAACATTTTAAATTACTTGGGAGTATTTGGACAACATTTATAAACATTGTTTTGATGTAAAAACCAATTAACATAAAAACATTAAATATGTTGTCCAATATTTATCGAATAATAAACTCTAAGAAATACTCCAAAAATTAGTAAAAACAGCTTTAAAGCATTTAGGAGTATTTTGGACAACATACATAAACATAGTTTGGTATAAAAACTCATTTAAACATAATCATCAAAATCTTGATAAAAACATTTATCTAACACAAATTATTCTAATTTTAACAATATTCAATATTATAAAAAACTTGAAAACAAGAATAAAAAATGGAAAGTCACTGTGTGTATATGAAATTGTAAACAAATAAATAAATAAACTAAACTTATTTAATATGAAATAGTTTGATATTTATGTCAATATTAATATTTCTTAAATTACATATTACTTTAGGTACCAATATAATAATCAAAATATTCAAAATAATATTTATGTATCAAATTTATTGTGTTAAACTATATATAATAATAAATTAGAGTGAAGTGACCATGTTTAGTGCCAAGTAATATGAATTATTTAGGCATAAAGAAGTCGAAGAAAATAGTTAAGATTTCTTTTTAACTTTTGATATCTAAATTTTTGGCAACTATATTTTCTTATTTGATTAAAAATTCAAACAAAATTTTAAATAAAGATTAAAGTACTATATACCATTTTCTTAATAAAAGGCACTAAACATGGATTGATAATTATATTTTTCAACAATTGATATGATTTTGTAAATGAGATTAAATGAGATCAATTTTAAATTTACAGTCTCTTCAAACAAATATAGATTAGTTTCAGTATATTAAGAATAAATACAATTTTCATAACTATACGGCGCACAAAATTTACAACTATGTAAATTTTAATATAACCAAAATAGCCAAATTCAATTGCAATTACAAACTCTAATAGTATAACGCATCTTTCTAAAACTTTATGAAATTTAGAAAACTATATTTATTTTTAGTTTATTATGTATAACTGTTAAAAACATAAGTGAATGCAAAAAGAAATTCAAACATAAAAGCTAATTAGTATTATATTTAATTATGGAAGATTGACACGTGAAAATTGTTAAGTTATTTTTTCTTTCATAAGACTGTATTTGGTTTTATTATTTATTAAATAAATATATTTTGTGTCAATTGAATATATCACTTTTTCATAGTTTTATTTAATACATGACTCTCGATGAAAATAATGGATTAATTTTTTATATATTAGGTTAATGTTTATTATTTTTAAGACACTGGAAATAGGAGGAATACAAACTTTAAGTTTAAGTGTTAATGATAAAATATTGACTTTGTTAATATAATTAAAATTATATATGAATTTTTTTACATATATATTTTATTGTAATTTTTTTACATTTGTTTAATCGAAGAACTGAGATAGAATAAAAAAAAGTAAGCGCATGAAGTATAAGAATTTGACTAACTTTTATTTTATTTTATTTTAATTGAATAACAATAACAAATAAAATGATGATATTATGATGGATTTTGGTATAATATTCAATTAATTATTTTTTTATTAATGCGATAACTTGCATGTGATTTACTAATAATTAGCTTATGATTTATAAGCTAAATTATTTGCTGATTATGTAAAATGCATCCAATGCCAAAAGAATTTGAAAATCATGTAAGAGAAAAGACTTTTCTAGCCATAACAATAAAAGAAAAAACCGATGAATGTGATTGTAAGCTAATATAAAACTTATTTCATTGTTATACCAATTGTAAAATTTATGTGGGATGAGTTCTTTAAATTGATTATTTAACAATTTATATCGATCTATAATTAAAGTAAAGCAAAATATATATTAAATACTGCGTGATATTTAAATTTAACTAATATTTATTTCACTTTTTAATATCTTCATATTAATCAATAAAATTATTAAATAATAAAATTATTTTAGTAAAGTCATGTGGATCACGTGCGACGCACGTGTTTCTTACTAGTAAATAGAAATATCTAAAAATAAAGGAAAAATCCTGATCACAAGCCGATCAGGTAGCAAAGGAAAAACAATGCCAAACTGCAGGAAAAACAACAAAAATAACTTAAGAATGCAATTTAAATGAAGGCTTGCAATCACTATTACTTCTGATTCTCAAGTACTTATCCCTTCCGCGGTAACGAATCACTCCCTCTAAAAGTAGAAGTGTTTGCAAACATTCCACCTAAGTGCAGGAGAAAGTCTTGAAGTGCATGCAGGGTTAAGCGAGAAGTTTGTAGGATTAGGCCTAGGAATAGGAGGATAGAAAACATGTTTTATAGCCAATTCAAAGCCTTTAAGTATATTTTTTTTATACATATGTACATGTGAAGGCGTGATCATAATCACATTTTACCTTATTTTAGTAAAAACTATCAACATTATTCTGTAAAAGAGCTATTTACTTTAAAGATCAAAACTATGGCTGTTGAAATGGAATATCGCCTGATTGCCTCGTCGCTTGAGATTCTGAGTTCTGCATTCTTTGGCGACACTTGTCTGAAGAGTTGGAGGCCCACAAACTATAACGCCTATATCAACATTTCCCCATCGATCAGACGTTGATTCAAATATTCCTGTAACAGAAAAGAAACATACCTTGGTTATGCATCTTATCATCTTGAATCTTGAAATAATTTTTACAATGATTCAACAAATTACAATCTGAAGTCTCGTGCATAGCTACCCTATGAGCTCTTTAACAGGAGATTGAACTGGAATTGGGTAAACAGAAGAAACTTTTTATTAAAACATAGGCATAAAGTGCTTCACATGCTAGGCTGTTATCCTTTAGATTGATTCATCTCCGGGGCATGTTTTAAACAAAATAATAGTGTGACAATTTTTGACACGACACAACCCTAATACATCATAAGCGGGTTATGTTTAGGTTTGACTGTTTCAACGCGAATGATAAAGAGGTCGGGTTCAGGTCAACCTGAAAGGACCCAATTAACCCGCTTGACATGTTTGTGTTGTTTTTTGTGATATTTTTGATTGATTGAATATGTTATTAGTATAATGATTGAATTTAAGAAAATAGTATAGTATATGGTTTGTTTCGGGTTTGTGTCTCAACCCGATCCAAAGGTTTGTGGAACTAATACATTCGCTATGAACGTACCTCTGAAGTCCGGTCTCTGACCATATCGAATATTGTTTATATATTGTTCCTTGTCTGAACTCTTTTGAATCTTTGGCCCATTCTGTTGCAAAGTTCCATTCTCTATGGTCTCCTCAAATTCATGAACAGAGGTTCTTCTTTCCCAGAGATGCCATAAACCAATTACCAGACCCCCAAAAATGAGAACACTCACGACCATGCATGCCATGAATAAAAGCCCCTTATACCACCAACAATCTACTTTATAAGGATTTATGTACAAGATATTTAACAAAGCCACTGTAATAACCAAACCAACTGTTGATGCAATTACGTATACCCCTGACCATATTATGTTTCCAGTGCCAACCAATACAGACATTCCACATTTCTTGGAGGCCGGGAAAACAGCTGAGTTCACGGGCTCGATTGCTTTACCCTCTTCCTGCAGTGGACAGATCATTCGTCAAGATTGAATAATTTGAAGTTGCGAATATGATGTAGAATTAATTTAAAAACCGAAAAGAAAAACTAAATTTGTTACCAGGGAAGGTTCTGATTGTCGAGTGACATAAGTTTGAATTTCAAGGTTCAGTGTATCGGAGAAAGTTGGACAGATAGAGTCCATGCCAACTGTGTGAAGAAGTGGAAGCTCGTCTGATGTTTTGACTGCCCATATTATCAGTATATTTTTCGGCAGACAAGGTTTGCCATCGTTGATTCGGTGTAGAACGTCACTCAGGATAGCCAGGAAAGGTGAAATTCCAATGCCGCCAGCAACTAATATGAGGTTCTCATACCTGAAAAAGGAAAAAGTACGGAAAATAAATCAATCAGCACAAATACACAAGATTCTAGAATTTATTGAGAACTTTTAGCAGATAAGGCTTAATACATATTCTTTGTATGTGTATGGTTTTCTTTTCTTCTCTTTTATTTTTATTTTTTAGCTGAGACCAATATTCGCATATTTGACACATCGCAAGCACATGGTAAACGGTGAAATATCAGAATACGTACGTCAAATGGTAAGGTGATTCGTGACCATAAGGCCCCTCCACAGAAGCTGTTATTTCAAAATAAGGTCGCAAGAGTTGTTCTGTCTCAGGTTCCTTCTCAGAGATACTTGATATACGTCTCTCCAGTTTCTGCGTCCAGTCGCCAAGAACCTTTATGAGGATCGCAAGATGATGTTTACCGTCAAGAGGACTAGAGGAGACACTAAATGGATGCCACTGAAGCCAAGATAATTCACGAACTTGAAGAAAAACCCAACCAAGAGCATTATAGTGCAGATCTGCGTTGCAAAAGGAAAAAACAATCACATGATGTAGCAATAGAAAACATTCTAAATCAACTAGTTGGTTAAAGAGACGAGAATTACTTGCTGGTTTTGAAAGAACTAGTTCCAGAGTTCCACACGGGAAGGTTCTTGCCGAAAGTACACTTACTGTCCTTCGAGACTGGCAGAATCTAAGAAAACGATCGAGCATGAAGAGGAATATTCCTCCAGCAGCAAAACAGAAGATAAAATCGCCAACATGCAACGCCAAGAAGACGACAAAGACTACATATAATTGGTGAGTATAGAAGAACAGCTCAAAATTGACCCTCCTCACTCCAGGAAGTGAGGTCACCCACATCAGTAGACCAGCTAGAAGGCTGATAACTCCTGGAAGATTGGCAATACCTATTTTTTTCCACTCCAATAGCTGCATGAACCGAGAACGGGCAACACTTAGCATCTTCATCATCTTTTCATTCATAAAGATGAAAAACTGTATATTTATATGAAAATGTCCAGTTAAAATGTGGTATGAAGACTCACTTCATGGATGAGGCGCCCCTCTATAGCCCATCCAATCACGTAGAAAAGGCCATGGAGAGTAAACAGCACCATTGTAAGATGTCCCAGCCAAACATGATATCTTGTAGCATGCTCAAATGGGATATCTATAAGTCGGAGAAGAATAGATCCCCTTGCAACAGGCAAAAACAAAAGCCCAAGCAAAATAGTCCAATCAACCCCAACCGGAGACCTGTGAGTTCTAGCATCAAAACACTAAAGGAGCTCGAGTTAAAATAGGGAATCAGTATTAAGAAACATATCTACCACGTATTAAAAGACTGATTTTGTTTCTATGTCCAGCTTAAAAATCCAAGCATAACAGATAACTACAAGAATGTTTGCAAACTCTTAAAAAATGATTATTAGCTTCTAAATGCAAAAAACAACTATATTTTCCATCTAGAAGTTGAGAATCAATTTTGTTTTTTAGAGTTTGCAAACAATCTGGAACAAATGCATTGTAATGGTAATAGCATCATCATCCTTATTATCATTAGTAGTGCTATTACTTTGCAAGAAACTTAATAAAACTAGAAAAACAAGATCAATGAAAGGATGGGTTGCAGTACTGCAGTGGAATACCTCTTCTCTTTTGAAGGCAGATCAAACATGGATAAGATTTCACTGTTCCTCACAGTTAAAGCAGCAAATGCCCAGATCACATATACAGTAAAGATGACGATCCCGATCATCTCTGCAGCCGAGACGACCCCAAATGGTCCATCCACAAGAACTGGGAATGTCCACAACCGATAACTTGAAATCTTGAAGTCTTCTTCCTGTTCACAAAATCACAAGTATTTAATCATACACATGGTGAGCAGATAGCAGCAATGATCAAATAGAGATTTTTTCCCATGAAAAGCTACATACCCATGAATTTCCTCTTTCCCACAGATAATCATATATGCAGTGCCAAGAAATGCAATGAGGAGTATAGGGGCACTGAATATTAGAAATATGCTTCCTGAAGAAAAACAACATATTGAGATAAAATTTCTACCCTACAATTAAATGACAAAAAAGAAAAGGGAGAAGGTGAAAAAGTTTTTAGCCAACCTGTGATCCCAAACAGAGTTCCTTGAGTAGCTTTAACCCATTTTTGAGACAAATCACTCACAAAATTAGATGGATACAGAAAAATAAAAGCAGCCCATGCAATGAAAACCACCCACATTACTACTCTGAGAGTCCATTTTGCTGATGAAAACAAAAAGGGTCTGTTCTTGGCATAGCCAGTGACATCCTCTTTCCTTGACAGAAGAGGCTCTTGCCCTGATTTTTCATCCATTTGGCCAAAAATAAGAAAGAAAACCTCGGATATATTATGGCGTAAAAAGGGCCGACTTGTTTTAAACTTGTTGGCTTTCCTTGTACTCCCAAGCAAGCCAGTTACTACTACCCATCTATATATACAGAGGTTTAGGAAAAATCAAGTCAATCAACATCGATCATGTATATTCAGAGAATTGCAGGAACTTGAACCACTCATTCAGTCATTCTCCTACGTTTATAAACATGATATTTTATTTACTGATTATTCTGTGATAATTCTGAAAGCGATATTCTTTGAAGAGAATGGACATTATCAGTTATCACTACTGCGTTGTGTCTTAAAGATGGCCTCAAAAAAGGAAGCAAAAAAAGAAGAAAAAACAAAGGGATATTTTTCGTTTTCTTTTTCTGCGTGTGTGTGTATTTGGTAACGCCAATTACATTAACATAGCAAATGAATTTTTTTTGATAAATAGGAAAGTTGTTACTAAGAGCATCTTCAACCATGACACTAAATTTGGTGTGACAATCACACTAAATTTAGTGTTTTGGTGTAATTTTTCAAAAATCATCTCCAACCCACTACACTAAATCTTACACCAAATGAGTATTTTAATATTTTCTTTTCATTTTGGAATAACAAATTTATTTGTTTATGCAATTATTTCTTTTGCTTATATTTTATTACTATTAATGTAACTAAATAAAAACTTATATTTAACTAATATTACATTAATTAATTATATTACAAAATAAATATTACAACTAATATCACACTAAATAAAAATATTAAATTGCACACTAGACTTTGATGCTTTTTTAATTAAATTGTAATTTTATTTTTTAATTATTGTAGCTTATGGAAAATTTTAAGTTTAGTATATAATAATTTATTGATAAATATTAACATTTGTTAGTTATTATAATTGTTCATCTAAAATAATAACTATATACAAAATTTAAATAACTAAAACTATGTTAAAAATGAATTATATATCAAATATAGGATAAAATAAGAATTAAAAGTTTGCCCTCCAATTTCTTCTACTTCAAACTTTTAATTCCTATTTTATCCTATATTTGATATATAATTCATTTGTAACATAGTTTTAGTTATTTAAATTTTGTATATAGTTATTATTTTAGATGAACAATTATAATAACTAAAAAATGTTAATATTTATCAATAAATTATTATAAACTAAACTTAAAATTTTCCATAAGCTACAATAATTAATAAACAAAATTACAATTTAATTAAAAAAGCATCAAAGTCTATCATAAAATATTTGTTTTTAAATATTTGTTTTGTCTATCATAAAATACGCGTGAGATGAATATACTAATTTCGAGAATTAGTAATGCATTAATCTTCTTTTGTCTTTAAATATTTGTTTTAAGTTTGTCATTTTTATTGTCTAGTGTGCAATTTAGTATTTTTATTTACTGTGATATTAATTGTAATATTTATTTTGCAATATAATTAATTAATGTAATATTAGTTAAATATAAGTTTTTCTTTAGTTACATTAATAATAAAAGCAAAAGAAATAATTGCATAAACAAATAAATTGTTTTACAAAATGGAAAGAAAATATTAAAATACTCAGTTAGTGTAAAATTTAGTGTAGTGAGTTGGAGATGATTTTGAAAAATTACACCAAAACACCAAATTTGGTGTGATTTTCACACCAAATTTGGTGTCATGGGTTGGAGATGCTCTGATGTAATAGCAACTATACTTGTAATTTCTTTTTATTTTCCGAATAAATTACTTGTATTTTTATTGAAGTATAAATAAAGGCAAAATTATTTTTTCATCCTCTAGGTGGAGCTATTTGGAGATTCAGTTCTTTTATTTCTTCAACTTTAAATGAGAAAAATCGGACTTCAACAGGTAAATGTTACCTGCTAGGCTAATGTGGAATTTTTCTTAATAAGAAATGTTACATGGCAGTATACTTGGCAAGTGAGTTGGAAAAGAATGTTGATTGTGGAAGAAAGAGAATGTATGACTATTTAATAACCATTTTTTAATGAATATATTTAGGGAAAATTTTTAAAGTACCCACTATGGATAGTGGGTATTCTTTTTTACCCACCAACATAACAAAACTCTTTTTTACCCAAATTAACAAAATTGTCCCTGCTTTTAAGTTGGGTTTTTTGAATTTTGAAACTGAAGTCATTATTATACCAATTAAAAACCGTATACAAACATTTACATATCCTCCCTCATGTTCGAAATAGATATGGAGTTAGAAATCTATGAGTTTAGTTGATAATTTTCGAAATCTATTTGTGAATGTTCGAATATATGTATAAAATACTTGATAATGTGAAATATTTGAGTTTAGTTGTTAGAATATTCGAAATAGATGAAGTATTTTGGGTTAGTGTTCGAAAACGGGGTATATTTTTTTGGCTATGGCACGATTAGATAAGGAAGACGAAGAGGCACGATATGGTGTCATATCGTGCCTATATCGTGCCGCATGGTTATTTTGGCATGATATCCTGCCGCATGATTAACTGGGCACGATATCGTGCCGCAGGGTTAGTTTGACACGATATCGTGCCGCAGGGTTATTTGGGCACAATATCGTGCCACAGGGTTATTTTGGCACGATATCGTGCCGCAGTGTTAATTGGGCACGATATCGTGCCGCGGGGTTATTTTGGCACGATATCATGCACAACATCTTAGATTCACAAAATTTCACATTTCACAATATATTTCACATATCTTGTAAATATATTGGTCTTGAACAATTTAAACATGGTTAAGTAGCTAAGATGAGAAGCAACATTACTTTGTTATTCGATTTTCTGGTGCGATTTTGGTTACGAAAGACCACAAAAAGAACTTGATATTTTGTGAAGAAGATGAAAAAGAGAGAAAAAATGAAGAGCAAATGGGCAAACATATGTATGTATGTATTTAACAAGAGAGATAAATACAACTTAGTTACCTACTTTAAAAGACTTGCATTTAAAGCCTCAAGGGTATTGTGGTAAAAGAACTCCAAAAGTGGGTAGAAAACTATGTTTTTTATCCTACATATCAAAAAAGTCTTTCACCTATCCCAAGTAGGTAATTCCCACCATTTGCTCATATATTTATCTAATGTAATCTAATTGTAAAATAATTTTTATTTGATTAAATCTAACTCTAAATAATAATTTTAATTTACATAATTTCAATGTATATCATTTTACTTAATTAGCAGATTAATCATTAATTGAGTAAAAATATAATTTTTATTATTTTTCTAAATAACGTAGAGTAAAAAGTCAACTTTGATTATTATAAAGTAAACTATAAATGATATTAAACCTTTACTTTATAATTAAATTAGTTTCATTAAATTGTTTATTTAAACTTAATTCAAAAATATTTCTTATATAACAAATTTGTCCTAATTGTGTAAAATAGAAAAATATTAAATTCATAAAAATTAAGAATACAAATGTATTGCATATTTTATTTGTAAATTAAGTTAAAAAAAGTTCAAATTTTATATTTGTGTAGTAATCCAAAAAAGATATATTGAAAAGTCAATTTCAAATGAATTGAAGAGTTCTCCCTTTTTTAATATTTTATAGGTTTTGTTTATTATTTCGCCATTAAATAAATAAATTATAATATAAAAAATTTGAACACAGTTATAATAAATAAATTTATTTTTCAATATTTTTGGTGTTTTTTTAATCCACTTGCCAAGTGTATTGCTATGTTGGATTCCATATCATTTATTTGGAATAAAAAATTAAATTTTTTAAGAAAAAAAATACACATTAGCCTAGCACGTAATATTTACTTGTTGTAGTAGGTCAAATGACCCAAAGTCGGAAATTTTCTCATTTAGAGGACTAAAGCGAAAGTTAAAGAGAAAAAAATATTGAATCTCCAAGTGGCTCCACTCAGAGGGCGAAAAAAATAATTTTGCCTATAAATAAAAGAAGAAATTGTGAGAATTACCCACATTGAATAAGTCAAACTCTTTTTTGACCTACAAGATAACAAACCATCTTTTTTACCCACTTTTGGTGTTCTTTTACCAATTAACTGAAGAGATTACATAACAGACTTAATCTCACAAAGTGTTGAGGGTGACCGGTCCACAAGGGGCCGACCGGTCGCACCCTTGGTCGACCGGTTGAGCACCCCCCTGACCGATCACCCTATGTGTTTTTTTGTTTTATTCACTTTTCTCGTATTTGTGCACGACCAGGCCGCCTCTATTGTTTGATAGCAAAATTCTAACCGTTGTCAAAGCGTGACATAAATTCCTTAAATTATGGAATTAATTTCTAACAGACTATATTCTTCAATTGTCTTGCAACTTTTTCGATTTCAATCTCCTAGGAGGCTTTATCAAGTTCAAGACATCTCCTATAAGTAGATGAAGAATTGAAGCAACACAACATGAGAGAATATTACAACACAACAAGATACATTCAAGCAAACACTTTTGTTCTTCTATTTCAATATTCTTGTTGTAATAGCCTAAGGTCTTCACTTTCACATCTTGAGGTCTAGGCTTATTTCTTGATTACACTTGCACTCAAATTGTATTATTCATTATTGAGTTGTAATCTTGAATTTGTGGTCATCATTCAACACAAGATATCCTTGTGATTGTTTTTGTGGTAAGAGCACACTTGGGTGATCTAGGTGTTAGGTGTAAGAAGATTGTGGTAATCTTCTTGTGGGAGAGTTAGGTGCTCTTCAAGTCGAAAGATTGTGGTGATCTTCACAAGGTAACGTTGAAGGAAGATTGTGGTAATCTTCTAGGGAGATTGTGGTAATCTCCAAGGTGGTGTTGAAGAAGAGTGTGGTGCTCTTCAAGGTTATGTTGTAAGGTGTTGTTGTATTAATTGTGGTAATTAATAATTTTTTTTCTTTTTGAAATCCATCCCGGAGATACTGGGGTGTTAGAGGATTAGGCCCTAGGTGGGTTGAACCTCTATAAATCGACGCTTGTTATTTACTTCGCGCACATTTATTCTTGTCTTAACTTGTTTGATTGAAAAAGAGGGCATAATCGAGAAAATGGAGATAATCTATTCACCCCCTCTAGATTATCGTAGCCGCTACGACTTACATTATATATCGTGTTAATTCATAACATTATATACTATATCATGTTATGAATTAACACGTTATATATATAACATGTTAATTCATAACATGTCATATATATATAAAGTGTTAACCTATAAACACGTTATATACTATATCGTGTTATGACTTATATAACGTGTTAAATCATAATATAATGTGGTCACCAAACCATTCCAGACGCTGTTCCAAGCGAGTCATGTGATTGTCAACACGCTTTCCTATCCCAGCAATACGCTTCTCTATCAATGTCCTCAAAGAGGCCCCGACATCATCACCCTCATCCGCCTGCAGCCCGGTATCATACTGCTCCTCATAATGATCGGCTGGGATATCCTCTGGGAAGTGCTCGGATTGAATGTCTGGATGTCGGATACTAGGATCATCATCTTGGCGAGCTGGTGGATCTGTCCTAAGCCTCTTCTGAGGCCTCTGAACGGATGTGCCGGCGACATCCTCTGTGCGGATGCCTCGACTTGCACCCCGTGTGCCCTTACTCGTACCCCGAGTGCCCCGGCTCGGCCCCTGACTAGCAGTACTCACCCGGGGTATGCCCCTACTCTCACCTCGGGTGATCCAACTACCCCGAGTATCCCTACTTCCCAAGCCATCCCCTTGAACATATTCTCTCTCGAGGTATATCGGAAGGACCCTAAGGATATCATCAATGATGTCTATCCAATACAGCTGACGCTCCTCCTTCTCACTCGGCACCAATGTCTCGTGGCACAAAAAAGATCTCTGAATGGCAAAACGATTTATACAAGTTATACAAACAAAACAAAGAATTATACAAGTTATACAAACAAAATAAAGAATTATACGAGTTATATACCCCCTCAAACAAAAAATTTGCCTCATCTGTCAGCCTCTTTCTGAACCTCCAACGAAGGCTTCTAGGTACCGGACAGATGAGACTCTCGTACCACATGCCTCACCCAAAGAAGGTATAACCTCGAATGCTCATGTATGTTAGAAAACAATTAACCAATTTAATAAGCAAATTAACAAGAGTGTCATGCATATATAAAAATACAGAAATTAGTCATAAATTGAGTACGTACAACAAAGCAAATGTGGGCCCATAGAAGTGATATGAAGGTAACCGAGTCTCATCACCAGGAGTCGATAATGTATGAGGCAAACCTGTATATAGTGCATCAAGATTGTATAAGTATACTTCCCCCATGGGAAGCTCTCCCACTACAAGGTGTCCTCGACTAGGACCCAAACCCACCGATCCACTGCTACCGTCCACTGATCTAGACCGACAAGTAGATAATAAAGAACCAAGATCTTTGCGACCTTGAGCGTGTCAGCCGGTGACTCACGAAATCTACCCTCAACAAAAGGATCGTGCAGGCGAGATCCAGTGATGCGCTGCTCACGAGTCAAATATGTCTGATACACGCCCTCCTCTGGTATGTCGTGGTCCGCAGTAATATCAAACAACATCGGGGCAAACCGTAAACCAGTACAGAGAGCATACTCGTGATGGGAGAACCTGATGTCGTGCTCTCATATATGGAACCAACACTCATCTCCGAGGCCTCCGATCTACGTATCTCGTGGCATAAAAGTGCATGGACGAGAGCATTACAACTAAATCTCACGCCAAAATCAAGAAAGTGACCGAAACATGAGTTTTTGAACTCCGTATATACGTCATACTCTCCCGAGCATATCCTTAACTCTGCGGCGATTCCAGGGGAGGACTTTGGGTTTGATGTATCCACAAATATTACCTCGAGAATCATGATAAGCCTCCCTCCTCCAAAAAGTCCAACCTAAATAAGATGAAAAAACATCGACAACTATAAGATTATTTTACCACGTTATAAGCTAAAATATAACATGAAAACTACACAAAAAACTATCCGAACACTATATAAAACTATAAAGACGTTATATATAGTTATATCACGTTATACATATAACGTGATAAGTTATATCACGATATATATAACGTTATATCATGTTATATATATAACGTGATTTCACAAATCACGTTATATATAATGTGATATAAGTATATCACGATATGTATACCGTGATAACTGTTTATCGTCTTCCCCAACCATCATTAACACTGTCACCTTCCCCAAAAACTTGAACATTGTTCGACATCATAACACGATATATAACCATTATTACGATATCTATATAACGTGATATAAATATATCACATTATATATATAACGTGGTATAGTTATATCACGTTATATAAATCTTAATACGTGATATTACAATATATATATATCGTGTTACGTGATATTTGACTTCTAACTGTTCAACTTCATAAAACGATATATAAAACTTATCTTTATAACATGATATAACTCTATCGCGTTATATATAATGTGATATATATAACATGATATAACGTATGTATAACTCTATCACGTTATATATAATGTGATATATATAACATGATATAACGTATGTATAACTCTATCACGTTATATATATTCGTAACAAGTTATATCACGTTGTATATATATTATGTGATATAACGTATCACGTTATATATATAACGTGATAAAGTTGTATCACGTTATATATATATATATATATATAACGTGACGACTATTCATCGCCTTCCCCAACCCCCGATCTTGCCCAACCACCATCAACACAAATTTGCTTCCCAAAAACTTGAACACTCGTAATTACGAGTCAAACCCAACCAAAAATCGAACATTATAACTTCTATATCAACATCCCTAAATCCCCAATATTTTAAAAATCAACACTAAAAGGCCTAAATCCCTAATATTGCTAAATATGCATAACTAACCTCTTCCAAATCAGCGGCGATGACATCAACGGTGGCATCGGCAATGAGAGACAGAGGCATCATCGCGGGAAAGAAGATGGAGGGTCTTCGACGCATACTGGCTCGCTTGACTACGGTATCGGCGATTCTCGAGACCGATCGGGGAGAGAGAAGGCCCAATATGCCATGGGATTATCCGGTCGCATCATCGAAATCCTATGGCATATGATCGGAGGGGCGCATGACCTGGAGAGGCGTCACCAGAATCTGCAGGAGCGGCGACAGCGGCGGAGGTGGTAAGTTATTCATCCATGTTTAGTTTATTCTTTCACGTTATAAATTCTTCTCTCTATGTTTCTTTGGTTTATTTTGTGTTGGAATTGGTAAAGTGAAAAAGTGAAATAAAAAACTGAAAATATGTTGTTTGAAATTAGGGGCAAATGGGTCATTTTGGGTAGAAAAGTTATGTGCATAAGTAGTGGGTAGAAAAGATGTTGGTTTATCCATAGTGGCTACTTAAAAATTTTTCCCTAAATAAAATCACCCTATATTGGGATTTTTTTTATTTTATAAAGAAAAAAATGAAGACATAGCAAATGAAATTCAAGACTTAAGTGGAACTGTTATTTTACGTGTGGTTCAATAATTCTGCTGGAGAGTGCATGCCATTCACCAATGTGTTGGAAATTAGTTTTGAGCTTGGTTCTAAAAAAATTATGACCAAATATTTAAATATATTTTATCTAATAAAAAAATTATTGGAGAATGTTTTAATTTTTGTTTAATTTAATGTAATTTCCTCTCCCGAGTTAAAAGAGTTTAAATTGTTGAGTTGGAAAATGAAGGGTTGATAAAATTTTGTATCTCTATATAGAAAATGAAAAAGGGATTTACTGTCAGTGGATTGTTTTATGGTTACCTAACCTAACGCCGCCGCCCTCTTATGGTTGTCTTTTCGACCAATTTTTCCGGCGAAAATCTGGCCGGGATTGAGATCTTATCCACGCCAATCTGTTCTCTGGTGGATTTTTCTTATCTGGTTCATGCTCCAAATCCAATCATGGTGAAAATTGATGTTGCATATGCCCTTGATGCATCCAATCTTTTGTTGTTGGCCTCGTATTCTTGCAAAGGAGCTTGTGGTCCCCCTCCCTTGGTGGTCCCCAAGCCTCATTTGATGTCATGGCCTCAGGTTGTTGCTATTGTCTCCTCCATAAGTCCATCATTGTCGCCCTCTTCTGGTAATGTTGTGGTCCCCTCTTCAATAAACAACATGGCATCCAATCCTGGGATGTCATATGTGTTTCTCCAATCCTTAACAATGCCTCCTAGTTTGTCCCATGATGCTGATTCTCTGGTCCAAAATGACATGTGTTTGAATGTTATCCCACAAACATCCACCAATCCTGCTATTATGGATTCTTTTGGCCGCAAGGGATTGAAATTCAGAAGGTAATCCCATGGCACATTCTTTTACACATGTGGTATCTGGTAAATCTCACCAAGCCCTTAAACCCATTAAAAAAGAGGATTACTTTTCGGTTACTATCGATGAAAGTGTTTATAAAAAACGGATTATGGAATTCTTTTTTTCGCTCATTAGACGTGTGATTCTTGGGAAAGATAGTAAGCCTTGGGCTTTAGTGCCTCTTCATAAATGTCTTGCTGAATTATAGAATATTAAACATGATTGGAGATTAATTCTGTTGGGAAAGAGATATTTTTGTATCAAAATTTCGAATGCTTTGGATCTTAACCGCACTAAGGCATGCGCTTCTTAGGATATTAATCCTGGTTCTATTCGATTGTCTCCCTGGGTTCCAGATTTTAATCCGTATAAAGTTAATACATCCATAGTCAGGGTTTGGGTTCGTATTTTTATGTTAAGTATATAGTACTGGTATCCTAACATTATCATGGGAATTGCGAAAGTTGTTGGCACACCGTTTCAAATTGATGAACACTCATTGAATGACTCTCTTGGCCATTTTGTTCGAGTTTGGTGGATATTGATTTAGATAAGTCTCTACAGAATTACATTATGGTGGAACATGTGGGGCACTGTTCATTTTTTTTTTTTTTTTGAGCTCGATAAACTCCCGAATTTTGTGCAAATTATCGCATTACGGGTCATAGCTCTGCTTTTTGATGTTGCTTGGTGCCTCATGCTTCTCATAAAGATCAGTCTGCTCGTGATTCCTCTCAACGGGGGAGGTCCAGAGATTGAAAGACATACCATCTAGTCCATTCATCTACGGACAAGGGTAAGGTCGTTGAGCAAAAATGGACCTTAATTGGGTTCAAGCTAAGGGTAAAAGGTCGAATGTGAAATTTGGGTACATGTTAAGAAAAGGCCAGGCCATTCTACGGAGGTGGACCTTCTTCTTCAGGTATGCATACAAAGATTTCGTTTGATGTTTTCGGTGATGATTCAGGTGATTTGCCATGCGATAACACGAATTTGGAGCACCCACCCAACAATGATACTGGCACTATGGTTTTGGAGGAGACAAACGCCAATCTAGATAGAACCATGGTTCCTTATCATCCACCACAACAAGGTTAACATCTTGGTTACCAAAGATGCGGTGATTACAATGAACTTTGATGAAAAGGGACAGACTGGTTTACATTGTGCAATGGAACAGTTTCTAATAGTCTTCCTCTCAACTATTATGTTCTTAGCTCTAATTATCCTTCCGAGGGGTTCAAGCTTATGGCTCTTGCTGCCTTAAACGTTGGTCGATATGTTGAATGAAGAAGATCAAGGTGACGCATACAAAATTGAAGCTTTAAAGACCAAACTAGGCGACTCCTTAACTACTCCGCTTGCCTTTCACTCATGTGATTCCTCAGAAGATATGAAGACTATGGTAATTGTGGCTTGAGGGTCTTGGCCCGACATTCCACAGGATATATAAAACCATCAAGACGATACTCAAGCACGTGCTAAAAAAAACAAATGACAATGTTATTCGAAAATCCTCTAGAAATAGACGTCATTCATTTAGATTGTGATTTTTAACTTTTTTTTAAGTTTAGCATTGTTTCCCTTTGCTACCTGGTCGACTTATAATCAGGACCTTTTCCTTTCTTTTTATATATTCTTATTTATTTATTTATTTTAAATAAATTAATATAGAAAATGAAAAAGGATTGAGATCACTTGAGATGATACATGGCCGTGGCTCGATGCAACAAATGTTTTATGAAGTTCTAGCTTATTTTCGTTGGAGCATAATGAAATAACGTGGTACCAATTAATTACTTATTATGAAATGATGTTTTTAGCTATTTATTGTATGAAAATACGTGATTTTACAGTCATAGAACTGCCATATCTTTCCACTCAAAAAAAAAAAAAAAAAGGAAGAACTACCATATCTTTAGGGTTCGTTTGGTTTTGTTTTCGGATGAATTTTCAGTTTCAATATTTTCATTTGAGTTTTTGAGGTTGTATGGGTTTTTTGCGAAATAAATGATATATTTGGATGAAAGATATTATTATTGTAACGATCGAGGGCTATCCCTTGGGCTTTCCCGTTGGCTTTCCATCCGCGTTGCACTCATGGACTTCCCACCACTGGAAGTGGGTTTCATATCTTTCCCTCACACTCTCGAACCCAGGATCTCCAGGGTAAATTCTAAGCTGTAAGAGTGTGAATACCACCAGCTGGGGGCCAATTAACTAATTACAGTTAAACCTCTATAAATTAATGACATTGCGACTGCTAATATTTATTAATTTAGCGAGATATTAAATTAGAGAATTATTAATTTTGCTTGTTGTACCCAAGTCGGGACCGACCAAATGTATCATTTAAATGAGGTTATTAATTAATTGAAATTATCGAGGTTATACTGTATAAAATGATGTTTTTTAATCCGATCTATAATAATTTAGCTGCTTACTGTGAAAAAAATGTGACTATACAGTCGGATGAACAAACTGTTTATCTCTTACAATTATATAAAACATATCTATACAGTCCAATCGATTGTCCACAATTTTTGAGATCCATATATCCCATTTATGGATTTATTTGTTCTCGTCCATACACTTCCTTCTCCCAAAAGAATTCAATGCTTGTTTGTAATTTATAATACTACTATCTCAAAAAGTGGTTACGAGCAATTTCGGGCAATTTCGTCTGAACAAAAAATGCCAACTCCTATCAATCATCATTTTCAAACTGTTATTACTCTGCATAAGATCTTCCAACCATTTAAATATTGCAACTAATTAATTTTCCCATTACGATAATTACATGATTTGTATGGGGGAATGATATTAGAATTAAATGCGCATTCCTAAGTCCGGCCATTCCCATTCAAATGATTAGTTATAATTTGGTAATGAGAATATTTATTCACATGGAAATTTCTATTCCCAACAGTACGGAATATCCTTTGCATCACCTGATCACCGTGTGTTTAACTATTCCCAATGAGTCAAAAATAAATGTTTACTTATTCTTTTATGAAATTATTCTTCTAAAAATAATTAAAATATTGAATAAAACTCAAAACTAAACTCATCAACATTTCAGAAAATAATGTTATTAACAAAAAAAACATTTATTTATATTCTAACTATTTGTGAATTAAACTTTTCAGACATATTTACTTTATATGTATATTATATATTTTTATTATAAGATACCATTTTTCTAGTTTTGTATATATATATATATATATATATATATATCACATAATACAAATTATGTGCAATAATTTAATAAATCATATTCAAATTTTATCAAAATTTAAACTAAAAATCCGAGGCTGGCTCCGAGAATCATTTATTATTTTTTATTGTGTAAAATTTATCTATATGATATATATATATATATATATATATAGTCACATATGAACATTGTTTAGCACCAATTAAAACAATACAATATCCATTTTCAATATATTAAGTATAATTTTATTTAAATAAAATCTACTGAATGATAAATTGGTCTTCAAAATTATTTTGTTTCATTACTATCATTCGTTATTTTTCAATTATCAATAATGATATCAAAATCTATATAATATATAAAAACAGAATAGTGCTATTTTGGAAAATTTCCCGCCAAAATGCACTTGCTAAATATGAAAATGTTTGACATTTTTGTGTATTAATTAATTAGTAAAATGTTGGGTATTTTTTGACATTAAATAATAATCACTGTCCTCAATGCACTATATTTACAATACAGTTGGGCCTTAGCTCTTCATTTAAATGCAGAGTTCAAATTCTTTTGATCTTCGTGTTTTGTCTGAAAGAGTAATTGTTTGTTACATAAAAAATTGTGTTCATTAATTAAAATGTGTGTTCTCCTTAAATGCAGTTCAATTAATTTTTATTTTTTTTTGGAAAAACTCTTCAAATTTAAATCGAAAGAGTAATTGTTTGTTATATAGAAAGTTGTTCCAAATAAAAGTTAAAGCATTGGGCAGCTCTAAATGTAATTAATAACCTTCAAATTCAACTTTTTTTATACCAACAAAAAAATTAAACAGTAGTATTGTTGACTGCATATATATTGCAAGTTGTATTGAGCAACACAAAATAATCCTTGAAAAATGATGTTATAAGCAAATATAAATAGATCCATTCATTCCTTCAAAACGCAAGCATTCTAAGCATTAGAAAAAAGATCAAGATACAACTGCAATTTCAATATCACAAATGATTAACACCGCATAAAGACCCTTTATTCAAGATAGCTAGAAACATCCAAACAATGAATGCAATGGGCATTGAAACTTTGAGCACTGTAATTATAACGTACCTGCATATGGAGAACAACTCAACTATATCCAATTTAGAATGCAATTTTCATGATGCAGAGGTATGAAACTATAATCTTTTTTTTTTCATTCTGCCCTCTTTTTTCACTGTATTATACTCGCTCAGGTAGTCAGGTGTATTCTATCTAACTTATGAGATCATTGAAAATTTCAAAAAGAAGTAGACATTATTTACTTTGAATAAAAAGTTCCCACACGACTTTATTAAACATACATGAGTTGTGACAGGCACTGGGGGTAGCTAATGTGGTACACTAATGGATTTGAAGAGGCCAACAACTCCGCCCTGCCAGAGTAATGACCTTTATGTTGGCTGTGTTTTATTTGTAAGGTGAGTGAAGTCCAAGCTTTAGGGAAATTACTTTAAATTCTTAATGTTTCTAATAATTTAAAACAATTTTCTTATGTACAATCAATAATTCGAAAGTTAAAACGGACCTGGAATGAGAAAAAATATATATAGGGTAGTAATTACAAAAGTAACAAAAGCTACCCCTAAAGTTCATATACAATTGAATTTGTATTATAATTTGTATCATCCAATAACTATGAATTGGGTTATCCATGAGAAATTTCAGGCTCATTTAAGGTTTAGATTTTAATTGTTGGAATAGGATAATTAATTTTGACAACTTTAGCAAATTTTCATCTTTCCTAATTTATTATAATGTTATTCTGTTATTTTGTTTTTATTTTATTATTATGTTGTCCAATCTATTTTTATATATTTATGTTTTAGTTTTTTTTTTTGAATGAAACATTCATAGAGAATCAGTGCTTGGTTTGGCTGAACATCCCCAACCTACGTATTAAGAATCAATGCTTGGTTTGGCTGAACATGATAGTTCTCTATATATGGAGTAAAAAGTTAAAAACTATACAGAATCAGTATCCATGAAATGAAATGAAAAATCAAAGTATTTAATGAATGAGTTTCCTTCGAAAAAATCAATCTATCTTTAGGTATTAATTTTTATTTAATTTTTATACATTGCACTCACTAAAAAAACTTATTTTTTGTTCATATTATTTAGCATCCCGTGCATCGCACGGGTGAAATACTAGTTAAGTAAACAAAAAACGACTACATTCCTTCTGCATACCAAACATATAAATTGATATACTCATGTCATTCATTTTCCTTTATTATTTCATTCCAAAATCCATTCATTTCCAATATAATTCCTTTCCATCGTAGTCCTAATCACCCCTAATTAAGTTGCAGGGGCGTCCCATTGTGGAAGGGTAGGGGGGTTCATTGTTTTTCAAAAACTGTATCTATATACATTTTATATTTAAACACTAATATTTGAAATTAAAACATTCAATTTTTATTGATTTAGCCCCCAAAAATAATTAACCCCTCCTAATATTAAAGGTCTATTTCCGCCCCTGCTAAGATGACGGGAACAACTGATCATCAGGCATTCACACAAAAAAACCTGTACGATATGTAGTGATGTATGTAGTTGGGGATGTGAACTCTGCCCCCACCATTTGCTTATTCCTTCATCTATCACTTTATGCACAGCAGGTTGTGTGATAATGTTTGGACTTTATTACTATTAGTTTTTCAAGTATTGAATGAGACAAGAAAGCAATCTTAAAATATGAACTCACCAAACTATTTATTCTTCTCCTAAATTCTAATTTCACAATTCAATAGTATATTTCTCTACATATATAATTAATAGGCATTTAGTATCAAGATTTTGACATGAATTGAGGTATAAAATTTTAGTAATTTTTTTTAAAAAAAAGTAGAAAAAGTGAAAGTAAATGACTTGGATTAGATCAACCAATAAGGTTAAGACCTTTATCTAAAATTCGGGACCTCGTCATTGGCATAAGATTTTAGATAAAAGTAGAAAAAGTGAAAAAGATAAAACATATTTTGCAATTTTGCCTTTAAATGGTGGTAGACTAGCGGATAGGATCTTCTATTCCAAAATCCGTGTTTCATCTCTCTACTCCAATCGTAGGATGATTGACACGTGTATTACACCTACCATATTAGAACCCTACAATTTATGCTTGATTTATGCTTGAAAATAAACATGGTAAGTGTAATACACGTGTCAATCATCCACACGGTTGGAATAGGAGATGAAACACGGTTTTGGAATAGAAGATCCCATCCGGTAAACTAGTAGTTCTATATTATTACTTTTAAGTAATTGAGTAATCTGAGAAGAAAGTCTTTCACTTAAAAATACATTATTACTTTATCTCGTCATTTCTGAGAGATATAAGAGTACTCAATTTCGATCATGGATTCGTGGGACGTTCTATTATAGTATTATACAATAATCAAAATTTAGGATTAATTTTATGCTCTAACTAGGGGCGGTCCTGGGACGGCGCAGTAATGCATGCCGTTGCACAGGACAACCTCCAGAAATGGCCCCAGATTTTCTTTTTATATAAATATATTGTATATATATATATATATGTTTTGTTATATATTTATAGTGGTTGATACATTTGACAAAAAAGCTAGATTGCTAAGTGGATCAGACTCAATCTTTAATTTTGGAGGTTTTGTGTTCGGATTTTGACAATTACAAAATTAATCTTATTTTTTCCCTATCTCTAATGTTTTTTTTTCATTTTTTTGCAAAACAAAAAAAAAATTAAAGTGAATTTTATTGTCTGTCAATGAGTATGATTTAACTTTGAAAAAAAAAATATCACTTTAACTTTGTATTGTCTTTAATTTCAATTGAGACTAGTGGATTTCTTGAAAAAAATCGATTATGAAAGATTGATTGATGACTTGTAGATAAAAATACAAGAAGGCCAATAGTTTTTTTTTCTTGTTTTTGTTTTTTCTCTATGGTAAATTGTATTGCACGATCTTTTTTGTAACTTTATATTCATGAGACCGAAATGTTAAAGTTGGAGTAAAATATTTTTGTTATATCTTATTTTATATGTTAAATCAACGAAATTATATTTGTAATATTATTATTTTCATTTTTATTTTTTTATGTAAACACAAGGGCGGCATTAATTTTTTGCTTTTAGGCCCCTCGAAACCTAGGACCAGATCTGTCTCCAATGATAGAGCCTTGTGTTGAACGATTGATTCAGGTTATATACCATACAAGTGTGTGTATCCTCTCCCCTATTATTTTTTTCCTCTTCAATTGCTATTCTTGATTTCCGTTCTTTTATTGAAATAAAGAACAGATGTTACTATTTTTCCACCCAAATTTGGAATATCCCATACTGTTTTTTTGATAGACATGAAAAGATCTGAAGCCATCGTCCTACTTATGACTTATGAGACGAATAATTTACAAAATATTGATATAATTTTCAGTTATCCTTGAGTCTTATGTGACTATATTTCAGATGTTACAGCTATTGCGATTTTTAATTATAAAAATTAATTGTGCATTGATTAGAAATCGCCATGTCCCACGTTATTATTGTTTGTTAAGACTTAAGAGGCTTCGACCCCAGAAAAAATTGAAGTTATATATCTGTTTGATTACTATTATTGCAATAAGTTATTTTTCTTACTATTTCTAGAATTAACTTCTTTAAAATGTAACCTTATTTTCTAATAATGCTTTCTCATTTTGACTAGTAACGTCCAAAGACTGAATTACTACTTCTAATGGTGATATTACAAAGATATTAAAAATACTTATATTTTTAACACTACTACTTTTAAAGGTGATATTGCAAAGATATTTAAATATTTATATAATTTCTAACTGTAGTCTATAACTTCGGATCTAATCAAATGAAATATGAAATCTCTAGACAGAAGGGGTATTATTCTACTGATTGTTATGTCGACAAATTACACATCTTTGTCTTACAATACATGCTACATTAATTTAGGTTTTTCAATTTTAAAAAATAGTCCTATTTTCCACGCGTCGCATGCATCTAATACTAGATGATAAATAAATGAAAGATAACTAATTTTTGGTAGATAAAAAAATTATGTGCCACAAAAGAAAACGAAAAAGGAAACTGAAATTGACAGCTTTACTTGGTGGATATGGTATTATGTCTGTCCAAATAACTGGGGACCAGAAATACAATGGTTCATGGTTCATGAAAATTATTTAAGAAATAGCAAACAAAGACGCATGATGTGTACTTGTGTGGCAATTGGTCGTAAGTTTAATGCATACCACTCACTCCTCAGCCAGATCTCGTGCATACGTAGCCTCTCACGGGCAGTATTCTAAAAAACATTTGGCGCAACACAGACACCAGACTAGAGTCTAGTACCTAAGCAAAGCTTAGGCAGGATCCAAATTGAATGATAAACATTGGCAAACAAGGGTATCTACCACCTAGGCAGGGGTTAATTGAGGTTAGACAGATATTTTTAGAACAGTGTTCATGGGATGGGTGATTTAGTGGAATACATTGGATTCTTATTTCTTAATGCTAAAGGTCTCAAGTTCGAATCCTCTACACCACCTGTTGCATACGACTTGTCTCGTGCAAATTAACTAGTTTGTGTGGTTTGCATGCTCCTAGGCTTGAGGGTTTACCCAGACACTTGAAGAGTAATGTTACAGATTTCTTCTGGTATTTAAAAAAAATCCTTTTGTTGGATGCTAGTCAATTATTAATTTATTATTATATGTGGTTATAAAATTGATTAAAGTTGAAAAACAAATCAAAACACTCTCGATTGAATGTTAACTAAGCCTAAACACATTTTTTCGTTTGATAAAATATGAAACTCAGTTTGAGCTCCACTTGATAAAATGTGACCAGTGTTCTAAAAAGCGTTAGGCGCTAGTCGGGCGGCGGATAGGAGCCTAGCGCCTAGGAGACCTAGGCGGGGACTAGGCGGAGCCTTAAATATATATACAATTTTATGAATAATTCCCATAATACATAACTGTAAAGTCTATAAATGGTATTTAAATTGTTTTTGGACATATCTGATATTTAAACTTTAAACTTTAAAGTAATTCAACACCAATAATCTAATATAAATCATCTAAAATACAATACATAAACAAATATTGCAATGATTTATACAATATCAAATTATCAATGGAAAGATTTCCAGACCCTAAATTTTGTTTCATTTTTTATTAAGAAAATTATATATATTCAATTTCACTTAAACTGAATTTTGGAGTCGGTGCTACTTTCACTAGTCGGAGTCGTTTTGTTAGGATTTCAAAATGAAAAAAAAAATATATAGGGCGCCTAGACCGTCTAGGCCCTGGACCGCCTAGGCAAAAATCCGGGCGCCTGGTGGCCGCCTAGGCAAAAATCCGGGCGTCTGGTGGCCGCCTAGGCAAAAATTCGGGCGCCTGGTGGCCGCCTAGGGGGATTTTTAGAACAATGAGTGTGACAAAATAGGATACTAACTTTTAATTTGTTATACATTGAATCCAATCTTTGTCTGCAATTAATTATGAAATCAATCATAATTGCTGCCAAAATTTCGGTATTTCAATCGATCCATGTGGAAATAAAAAATAATTCAATATGACAAATCTCATTAAAAATTGTTGAATAGATTGAAATCCCCAAAATTTGGCATCAATTCTGGTTGATCTCGCAATTGTCGATAGAGATTGAATTCAATGTGCAACAAATTAGAAGTCAGTGTCTTATTTTGTCATACCCCTAAATTAGTGGACGAAAGTGCAACTAGGCATAAATTAGTGGACTAATTATGCATTTTAGCCTAAAAAATATATAAAAATATCAAATCTTTGAGGTCGATTCATATTCAATTCGACTAAAAATCGTTAAAGTCTGGTCCATATGCCGCTTATTGTTGATTGGTTGTCCATTATTATTATGATGATGGCTACATGGCTGAAAAATAAATTAAAATACTCTGATATTTGTCTTAATATCAAATGTTAATAAACCTATACATATTTTCTCATTCTATAAGATGTGGATTCCGGCTTCAACTTGACTCAGTTAGTTAAAATATGTCCAAAAATATCATCCTATATTTTAGTTCAATTTATGTTCAACTCAATTAAAGAACTTTGAACCTCGATTCAATTAATAATCAAATCAAATTTGTACATATTGCATATGTCGCTTATTGTTGGTTGCTAGTCAATTATTATTACGATGAATGGCTACAATGATGATATTAGTAAGTGCTTTCATAATCAAACTGATAATTAAATCGGTCCTAATGTAAGCGATTGAATTAGTTGGATCAGATCAACAGTCAGTTCAGTCTATCTAATGAGATTTAATTTGTTTTTTATTATATAATAATGCGAAATGGTAATATAATAATTAATTGTTATATCATATTTTAGAGAGAGAAAAATAAATTAAATATCAACTAATAAAGCACAGAGCTGGGCCAAGACCAACCACGAGCCGAATTCTATGTCCAACTTTAACCGATGCTTTTCTGGATGGCACCCATTAAATTATCGATATATTGCAAACATTAAAGACAATTACGGAGCCAACATTGATGGGCTTTGAGTGGTAAGACGGGCTTTCAAGCCTCATTACGAAACACGTACATTCATGAAGCACGACCCAATTAGTGACAAGCCTAAACAATAAGTCATACATTGAAAATCACTCGAGAATTAAGGCCCAACCGCCCAATAGGATACTCTTTTATTTGGATCTAATATATGGACCTATTTTGTGCGTAGATTGAAAATCACTCGATAATAACTCATTCTTAAAACCTACAAATACCCTTCCAACCTCATTATGAAACACGTACATTTTAAAATTATAAGTCATGTATATATTATATTACAATTACTTTCTACGTTTTTTGTCGGGGTAAGTTCAAGAATGGCCATTTTCCAAGTTTCAGTTACAAGAATGACCTTCATCTCCATCTCCACATCTTTAAAAGGGTGAATATTTCTGTCAAAATTTGAAGAGACTAAAATACCCTTAATAATTTACTTTCTAAAATACCAGTAAGACGAAAAGGCAGGTCAAAATTTGAAGAGACTAAAATACCCTTAATAATGTACTTCCTAAATACCCGTAAGACGAAAAGGCAGGTTCCTATATAAAAAAAGATCCACCTAAAAATCTAAAATACCCCTTCACCCTACACGGTGTCTTCTGGGCTTCTGGTTCTGGGCTTCTAGCAGCGAACGGACAACCCTCACCAACGACAGGGGATGAAACGTAGAAACGTAGAGAAAGAAAAAATCTGAATCCTGAACGACAATAGTGGAAGATGAAAGTAGAAGAGTACCATAAAGAGAACAACACAAAAAATCTGAACGGGAGAACACTCTCACCGATTCAGAAGGCAAAAAAAAGAGCAGAAGAGTAGCAAATCTGAACGGGAGAACACGCACCGCAGAATCTAATCTCTTTCGATCGCATCTTTTTGGGTTAGTCAACAATCTGTATTACCCATATTTTCGTACCACCTATGGATTCTCAAAGGACAAAAAACTGTTTGAAATTATTAAACATTGGAGTTTTCCGATTTGAATTTTTTGTTTATACGCATTATCGGCGTTACTGTCTTAATTCTGTTGAATCAGGTTTGTCTATATTTCTGAAATTTACATTTAATTCTGAAATTTAGTTGGTCCTTCACTTGGTTGCAAACAATTAATTTACATTTTGTTGTGTTTAGCATGAAATAAGGCTGCAAATTACAATTTGGGTTAGCATTAATGAGGAAGTACTTATAAAGATGCTCCCATTGAAGTAGTGGATTGTGCAGATGCATAAATATATGGTGTGCATAACTACTCATTTGATACTCCACATTAGAGATTAAGAATCCTTTTTGCTTATTGAACATGCCTACGATGGGATGATTGAACAATCAAAATTAGATTATAATTTCCTACTATGGGGCTTGATGGGTTCATTTTTTGTTAAGAATCAATTTTTTGCTTATTGAACAGGCCTAAGATGGGATGATTGAACAATCAAATTTAAATACTATTTTCCTTTTCCTTGAATGGACATGAGACTATGGGGGTAGATGAGTTCATCAAGGATATTGTCATCAACAGATGAGAAAGCAGAAACTCCAAGAAGTGAAGAATATTGGTTAGCAACAGATCTAATTGGCACGTAGATTGTGAAGTAGATTATTGTGTTTATTTTTACTTTCATTCCAATAAAATTAAATAAACAAAGAAGATTTCTCATTTTCACTTTCACTCCAAATCAATTTGATACGTCTGTTTATATTGAACTTTCTGTACAACAAAAATACCCTGATGCGTTGACACTTGACACTATGAGGCATATTAGGCCTGGTGTTTCAACCGAATCCGTCGGGCCAGCGGTTAGGTGTGGACACATTTCCACTGGTTTTGCTTATTATATCAGTTTTTTTTAATGGTTTTTTTCTTTCTTTTGAATGGAGTATGTTATTCTTGAATTGAATAAACCAATGCTGCAACTTCATTTTATAGTATTCGATAAATAGATATGTTGAGCTTATGACTACTGTCTTTTCTTAGAATACATCATGTTGATGTTGTTGTTGTCTTTCTTTTCTTGGGGATGGAGAAGGTTGTTCCAACTTGCACCACCACTTTATAATATCTGGTTATTATATTTCTTTAATTTTGAACTATGTTGATATCCCTCACTATGTGTTTGGAGATGCATAATACTTCTCTAAATATGAGTGTATCTGGATTGAAAAAAATGGAGAGCGTCGTTTGCAAGAGAAATATCCGAGGCGCGCGATATGATGGTAGATACAAGGGACAAATGCTGCTTCACATATAAAATAAATGAATAGACAAACTTAATGAAAGAAAGGAGAGGACATAGGGACCAAATAACAGAACTAAAGTAACCCCTGTCATTAGACCTTGGTTATCAAAACAAAAGATAATGTCAAATGTGATCATTTAAAATGCATGTGATAGTCCAATATATGCTTTGTTGGATTAGCTAACCGCTGCTTGGACCCTCGTGCATTTCGATATATTACCTCTGCACTAAGATGTTTTATTATATCCATTGTGCAGCAAGACACATTCACTTGTAAATCAAGAAGATTAATTTAGAAAATCCACTGCTGTTAGAATCCTTCCTGTTAGCATATACATCGATAGTAGTTAGTTTTCTCCTCATCATATCTTATTCCAGAATAGTTCAAACTCATACATATCTTATTGTAGAATAGTTCAAACTAATACACACGACAATACAATTTTCTAAGTTTAATACTCCGTTTGTCCAAGTGTCCAACTTATGTATCATTGTTTGAATCTGTGACAGATCCTTCTCTGTTTAGGAATAAGACTCAAGGAGTCATAAAAAAACTGCACATACTCAAGACAAGAAACTGGAAGTTCTTTTGAATTCTTCTTCTTCAACCTGTTCCATACAAAACTTCCTCAAAAAAAAAAACATGTTCCATACAAAAGGAAGGCAAAAAATTGCACGTACTAAAGGCAAAAAATGAGTTCTTATATTTTGAAATCCTTCTTTCTTAATTTGTTATATCATTCTTTATTTTTATTGTGGGTTTTCTCCTATCTGATCGACATTTGAATAGTCAAGGAAATCTCATGTGTGTTATCCTTCTTTAACCCTATTCCATGTTTCATTGTTTTTCTTCTTCCTTGAAATCTAAACGGAAAATGCATTAGTTTTTTGGGCTACAACGGAAAATGCAGCATTTAGCCGGAATTATAGCGAGTTTTTTTTCTTCCCCAAGTTGTGGTTTTGGTCTTTCTTCCCACAATTCTTTA
Organism: Rehmannia glutinosa; assembly: GCA_016081115.2. Taxonomy (NCBI): domain Eukaryota; kingdom Viridiplantae; phylum Streptophyta; class Magnoliopsida; order Lamiales; family Orobanchaceae; genus Rehmannia; species Rehmannia glutinosa. The sequence continues at coordinate 126,970 of JABTTQ020003257.1, read as the reverse complement.
ATTTATAGATTGCAGACATTCCAAAAAAAAGAGGACATCTGAGAGTAAATATATTTTTAGGATAAAAAATGTCAATGTTTACGCTGAGAATAGATATTAGATTCTTGAGCCAAATAACATATTCTTTAAGAATTGTAAAGAAATCTGGTGCTTTCTGATTTTCAAATAAGAAAACAAGCACATAATCAAGAGCTAACAATTAGTGAGGTTTCAATTTTTAAGGATTTAGAATCCTAATAAAAAGGTTACTGAGTTTTAATTCATAACTTTGACTGCTCTTCATATGCATGAATGAAACAATATTAGATGATTAGTCTGCTTTGTGTGCTGGACATATGATATCTTCAATTTAGGAACAAACACATACTATCAAGGGCTAACAATACTAACTTGAACTTTCAATGATTTAGACTCTAATAAAATGGTTGTTGCTTCTTTGTAACGGCTTCTTAGTTTGTACTGTGATTGTTCTTTAGATTCATGAATGGAACGATAAATGTTTTTTTCTTTTTTAATTTTGAATAATAGCATGTTAAAAGGATAAGTTGTTCTGCTTTGTGTGTTGGATATAAGATTTAGCTTTTCTCGGAGCAAGAGAAAGATCATGGATTTTATGCTAAAATAATTGTGAGGTTTTGGGTTTCAAAAGATGAAATTTAAAAAACCTAAAAATATTTGCCAAAATGTGGGACCTTATTGCCATGTATGGAGAAGGATTGTGGGAAACTACAGTGTTTGTTTCAAGTGCTTTGTTTACATTATAGTTGGACCTTAAGAGTTGTACGAATTTACCAATTTATTTATTCATGATATCCCAATTTATTCATGATAGTGTTATTGTCTCGAACTTAATTGAAACGGAAATACAACAAAATTTAGCATATGTGCTTTCTTTCTCTTCCATTAGATTCTTCAAACTAACAATTGCTTTGCTTTGGTGGCTACCCCTGTAATACAACCGAGCTGAGAAGTTTAAATATTGAGATCCTAATGTTCAATACTGTGTCATCATTCTAAACAATTGGGTTATAATAAAGGTGTCCCTCGGGTAATACTTGCTTCCATTACCACATTTTCTGATCCCTTTTTTGAAATGCATTTATGTTGTTATAATATATGGTTGCAACTTTAAATAATTTATGTACAAAGTAGTTGCAACATGTTCTCTCTATTATCTTTTGTAATAAACCTGCTATTTTGTTTGCACAGGGAATTGACCATTTTACATTCATACTTTCTGGTTACCCGGGTTAAAAAGCAAAGCTTGAAGCTGACTGATTTTATATTGGACAGTTTTACTTAATTCAAGTTCATCTAGCCATATTGTAATTGCAGTTGCTGTTTCAGAAGTAGCAAGTCAAACAGCTGAGGCTGATGTCCTAAAAGCATTATCCCAGATAATTGATCCAGATTTTGGTACCGATATTGTCTCATGTGGATTTGTGGAGGATCTGAATGTCAGCAAGACGTCGGGAGAGGTCTCTCAAGGAATTAGATTTGAGTTCTTCCTTTAATAGACATCAATGATTCATCCAACATTCTCACTTTGAATCTCAGGTTTCATTTCGGTTAGAGCTCACCACACCAGCATGTCCAGTTAAAGACATGGTAAATGAAATATTTACAAGCACACTTCTCCTTTTTTATATATAATTTATTCTTTTACCAACTTTAGCTTAAATTCAGGTGCTAATTACACATAAATTTGAGAGGAGTAATATAGTAATGTTACATTCTCCTTTGATTAGCAACTTACATTATTAAACTTCATTACATGATTGATGGAGCATAATTTTTTTATTTTGTTTTTGTATTGAATGTCGTAAAATACGATTATAACTTGCAGTTTGAGCAGGAGGCTCATGAGATGGTGACACCACTTCCCTGGGTTGAAAAGGTTAAGGTGACTATGTCCGCCCAGCCAGCAAGACCTATTTTTCCTGAGCAATTTCCAGCAGGTCTACAGACAATATGAAATGTAGTGGCTGTTTCAAGTTGCAAGGTAGCTTGTTCTGTAATAGTATATGCCTGAAATAACTTCCAGCTTGATTCTAATGACTTTTGTTTTTCATGTTTGCCCTTTTCCTTTTTACTTTATGTACAAGCAAATTTGATCTACCACACAATGGCTCAAAACATAATGTTTAAGGATATGAGTTGTTTGAGATTTATTTTCCAGTGTACCCCTAACCAGTTCTCAAAAATTAAATCGTTTAAGGTGTGATCTTGTGCTTGAAATTCTAAGTTCAATAACCGATCAATATACTGCTATCATAATTGCTCTGTGATGCCCTTGTGTTTATTGTAAGTACATACTTTTCTCAAAAATTTGTGACTATTGGTCAGACATCTTTTCTTATATTTCTGATATTGTGAACATTTCTCCGAATTATACCCCTTAAAGCACTAGACAAGATCAAGTGGTGTGTTGTAAGAAGAAAAGATTAATTGATAAAAGCATGTTTTTCCCTTGATAGTTGAATGTTTAATTTCTTCATTCAGTTGTCTCGCAATAAGCAATCTTCCATGTTTGGAAAAGCAATCACAGTGATTGGGTAGTCCAAACGACTGCTTCAAATATATAATATCATATTTTTGTGTGGCAGTTTTACTTCTTCCCTTGGTAGTACATGTTCTCCACTATTGGCAAATATTATAGGGATGTCAAACATTTCTCTTTTCTTTTCTACTAAATGTTGACTTTGTTGTCCTCTGTTTTTCCCTATCAAGTATGATGTGTTTGCTAAGTTTTCCACCATGTGTTGTTTGCTTTAGGATCATTAAATTTATCGATTTTCTAGCTTATGTTTCTCTTAATATGACACACTGTCTTTTCACTTACCTTTGTACCATGATTTAGGTCAATATAAGTATTTTAGTGAACCACTTTGAATCATGTTTGTGCGTTAATCATCCGGTACCAATATTAATATGTGATCGATCATCTCTTCTATGGACTATGATCAAGTGTTTTTTTCGTGAAATTCAACAACCTAAAGGGAGACCCTTTCTAATATTTTATTGTGAAAGATAAAATAAGATAAAGAGATTAATACTTTGTCTGAGTTTAGAAAATGGAAGGAATGGTGATTTTTGACACTCTGAAGAGGATTCTTTATGTTGTAGATAACTATTGCAAATTCCAGTACCCTCTTGCATTAGTAACTGAGATTTTATTGTAAGTCTATCTCTTCTCTATTGGGTTTTCACATTGTCAGAAGCACAATTTACTACATAAATGCTTACACTATATATTTAATTATTTTCCCCATTAGGTCGTCGTATAATTTAATACTTTTTATATCGCCATTTTTTTGTTTGAATTGTTGTAGTCTATATCTATAACCAAACATTAATTTATTACTTATTAAATTACTATCACAATCATTAATTACTTAGTAAACCTATGTTGTAGCTACCTTATCAATTTTTCCGGAAAGAATGTGTATTATTGTTTCGAAAGAGTCGTAGATAGAGTTGAAAACAAAACAATCCTATAGTATGAATCACGCAAAATGTGTGCTGCTTCAGTTTTAAAAAATACGGACAATGTGACTTCCAATAAGCAATGAGGAAGAAATCAAAACAATGCCAAGATATTAAGTCAGTGTCAAAATTTTAAATAAATAATTCATGCATCAAGTAACAAATATCATTTTTGTAAATTGTAGATATAGATTGGTGCTCGATATTGTAGATTATTTATTTTTCTATAGATTTTTTTGCCTTTTTCATAAGATATATAATAGAATAATCGATATATATGGATCCTGATTGAATATTTTATGATAAAAGCAAGAAATTTCGTTCAATATGAAAACTTCATATTTTTTTATTAGAATTTATTATTAATTTTTTTAAACTTATTTTTGAATTATTATTAAAACTTAATTTGATTAGGTAGAGTATGAATCAATATACTAAAAAGATCTAATTTCTTCCCCTTTCTCATTATCCTCAACCAAAAATCAAGAGTAATGAATGGTAAATTGAATGTAGTAGGTGATTCAATTGAAAAAGTACAATCCATTTCAAAGATGCAAAAGGAGAAAGACGCCTGCTACATCTACCAATCACACTCGAGCGAGAAATGCATATAACATGGAAAAAATAGATGGTTTAAAAAAAAAAGTGAAATGCAACAATTGAAGATGTTAGTGAAATCCAAATACCAAGTAATGATGCAAGTATGCAACCACTCTACAAAGTATCAAAAATAATTTCAATTAAATTCTCACATTAGTATTTGCACTTTTGGGGTCCGCGTTAAGGTCTTCACTTTGTTTCACCCATAACATTTGGTTTCGTGAAATAACAAGTGTTAGATGGTATTTGGCTTATAAGTTATTCAAATTTATTTAGTAAATTTTAGAAGAAAAAAAAAGGTCTCATATAGGATGACCAAACCTAACACGATATAAGCAGGTTAGAGTTGACCCATTTATTATTCGGGTCATAATCGTGTCAGCCCCAATTAACCCGAATAATAAATGGGTTAATTTCGGGTTGACCTGAAATGACCCACTAAATCCGTTTAACCCGTTTAAAGAAGAAAATTCATCATATTTTTTAATATTATATATATAAATAACCCAAAATTCCAATTCATGATAAATAGAAAGTTTATTCAAGGTTGAAAAATATACAAGTCATTTCGGGTCGTGTTTACCCGTATATTAAATAGGCCGGGTTCGGGTTGACCCATCCGACCCGAATAATTAAACAGTTTGTGTTCGGGTTTGCCAAATTTGTGTAATTATCATGTCTCGACACGACCCATTAACCCCGACACGACTCGAATTGCCACCCCTAATCTTATAAGCCTCTAAGATTTTAGGAGCTTATAAGTTCTTAACAGAAAAGAGGAGAATCCCAACTTTTTTCTAAAATAAGATCTTTTTTCAACAACTTCCTTTAATTTTGACCATTTAATTATAAAATTATCATTACTAACACCTTAAAAGCTACATCTTACTTTATACAAACACTTCAACAACTTATTCTTAAAATAAGATCTAATATCTTATAAGATGCAAGAACTTATGAGATATTTTAAATAAGCTTAGCCAATATTCACTTAATCACTACAACATAAAATACATTAGGTAACACAAATTTTGTAGCATTTTTTACGTAAGGTACATATGTAACACGTGTTTGTAACACTTTTTACATTACAATATTTATGTAACACTTTTGTAGCACTTTATCAATATGTAACGCTTATATGCAACACTTTTAAATAAGTAACACTTTTTAAGTATCACCTTTTTTTTTGTTATTTCTTTTGTAACGCAAATAAGTATCACTTTATTTAAGAAGCACTCTTGGCAACACTATATTTTATTAATTGTAACACTCTTTAGGTTATATTCCAGTAACATAAAATTATATAACTATTTAATTAATTGATGTCACAAAATAGGTGAATATAAAAAAAAAATCACTTAACCTAAAAATTGTATACATCATGCACTCTGTTATTTTACTGAATTTTTGCTTTTTTTATAAAGTATTGTAGTTTTACTTTTATTTTTTATTTTTTACGGAGATAATTAATTCCGTTGTAATACTGATGGAAAATGCGCAGGTATATATTTTATTATTATTTTTTATTTATTTTTAAATTTTTACTAACGAGACCAATTTTATCATTAACTTTTTTATTTTTAGTTTTTACTTTTTAAGAAAAAATTTACCACTGAAAATTGATGTTGTCGGTAATTACTTAGGAATTTTTTTCCATCGGTAAATTAAATTTTTATTATTTATTATTATTTGATTTTTTTACGGTTAGAATTTTTTAATCTGTCGGTAAATTAATTTTATATTTTTATATATTTTTTATATTTACCAATTGAAAATTTATGTTGTCGGTAATTACTTAGAAAATATTTCTATCTGTAAATTAATTTTTCATCATTTATTATTATTTGATTTTTTTACTTTTCGAATTTTTTAAATTTGTCCTAAACTTATTTTATATGTTTTTTATATTTTAAATTTTTTGTGTCCTTTAGTATATATAACATAATATGATTTTCAAACTATATGCTATATAATATAAAATTTAAAATATAGAGTGTATAATATAATTTAATGCATATATTATATAATATAATCTTGAATATATAAAATATATTATATATACATATAATATAATTTTAATACAATTTTAATATATATATATATATATGTGTGTGTGTGTGTGTGTGTGTGCGTGTGTGTGTGTTTTTGTGTGTGTGTTTTTGTGTGTGTGTGTGTATGTGTATATATAAAATAAAGCAAAAGTTGTAATAATAATCAACTTAGCTTAGTGGCAAATTGTGACTTCTACACATAACAGGTCTTGGGTTCGAATCTACTTGGTGACAAAAATTATTTCTACGAAGTGCTACAAAAAAAAAAGTGTTACATAAAATTCATATGTAACACTATAGAATTATTTTTCTAAAGTGTTACAAATATAAAAAGTATTACATAAAATTCATATGTAACACTCTAGAAATATTGCTTCAAAGTGTTACCAATAGAGAACTTAATGTAACATTTCGAAAAAGTGTCACTAAAAGCTAATAAAAGTGATACTTTAGACTATAGGTAGCACGGGCAAGTGCAACACCAAAACAATGCTACCTATTGTCTATAGTAACATTTTATGGCTATTAGGTAACATTTTTTGGGTGTTACCTAATATCATTTATGGTGTAGTGTTAATCATACAGACTTCAAGTTAAACTACATTATAAAACATCAACAAAATTTAAATTTAAATTAAATTGATATCTTAATGTTAACTAAATTAGTAAAATTATACGGGTCACGTGCAACGCACGTGCACCTTACTAGTTATTAAAAGAGTTCAAATATTCACTGAAGTTCTCATTATACCCTTTATAACAAATAATGAAACATGATTAAATTTGTTCCAGATATCACAGAATATAAACACTTTCAGATTCTGTCACCTGTTTCATTCGTGGCATTGTTACACCTACTTAGATCCAGTCTCCATTCGGAGGTTTTAAAAAGATCATGTCATGTTTCCAGCCGATAAACTTAACAGGTTATAGAATTAAAAGATGTTCGATTCTGTGTTATCAGTTCCAAACTAAGGTTTACAGGTGAAAATGGAAATAGTCCATTACGACCATACCAGGCCCTACATGCTTCCGTAAAATTAATAAATCCTTAAAATTCATACCTCTTTTGACCAAACAAAGACCAGGGTTAAGTGGTTCGCAACGCCACCGGTCGGAAAATTCGCCCCCCGGATCGTTTGACAAAAATTGCTCCTCACTGTTCAACTTCACCTCGGGAAGATGATCGCAAGTTATCCGACTCCTTGAAAACCGCCGGCCAAAGACAACCTTAGTTCGTTTCCTACTCCAAGGCGTAAAGTAATTCTTCAAAGGGATGAATCAATAGTACATTATGAACACATGTTGAACAAACAACCTTTATTTTATTAAGAACTTAAAGAAAAATTTATTACATCGCATAATCTCCTTTTGGGAGGAGAAAACATGTTTAGCCTCTCATAAAGGCTATCACACTCTTGTACATAAAATTCTAAAAACTAAAACTGGAAACTGAAAACACTCTGAAATTCTAAACTCGCAAAATGAAATTTTACAAATAAAGTTTATTATTAGAAGACTAAGGGAAATGTTCGATGCCTTTGCCTTCTCAGGATCTTGACATTTATAGAGGTAGAAGACCTCTATGTTCTGTATTATTGCCCCTAAGTGGAGGTCTATTTCATCCTTGAATTATTGCTCCACTTGCAGCAAATAGTTGGCATCCAACTCATCTTCACATGGGTTGGGCCTCCTCTTGTCTGGTATCCGAAGTTTTTATGAAAACTTCCAAATCATCTTTGACTCGTCCTTCGTCTTTTAGTAACTTGACGGCATCTTTCATGGACCCACTTTTCGTCTTTTTCCCGAGTGGGTTGTTACCCGTCTGAGTCACATATCTCCACCGACTTTGTTGGGGAATCTACTTTTTGGTGGTCCCCGAAACTTTGGATACTTCACGTGACTTTTTCTTCTCGTCACGGTCTTCTCCGATCGACTTTTGGTCGGAATCCTTTGCCAAATTCCGATTCCTTCTGGTTTTGACATTCGGACAGACTCGAAGTTCCCAATGGCCTATGTGAGCCATATTGCAATATTTCCGGCCAGTTTCTTTACTCCCCGTCATCTTGTTTTCCCACAAAAGATTTCTTTTCTTTTCGAATAGGTCTTCTGCGAATCTTGTAGTTTTTCCTGTCATAGTATTCAACAGGAATGATCTGTTTACTAAATTTTGATAAAACTTGAACGGAAACTTGACTTTGTCCATCTCAGTGAGACAGGCCCACAATCCCCACACCATTCTTGTTGTAAATTGATCTTCAGTGAAGGTCATGGCCAATTGTACTTCTTCTGAATTAGCCTCCTTGATTGAAGGCTCTTTCATCTGGTCGTCGAAGCCTGATGTAATGGAAGGCTTCATGTCCACCTTTTCCGACGGGCTCTGTTGCTGCACTTATGAAATACAACTCCAATGTATCCCCTCTTTTTAGGCTGTCATTGTTGGACCAGCACTCGTACACTGCTTCCTGGATCCATTTTGGTAATTTTGTGATCTCCGGGAAGCCTGGTGAAGTAGTATAGATCGAGGCCAAAGCCCCAAACTCGTACCACCTCTTCACTTCTTCAGGGCTGGAATTTGGTAACATCCAAACCCTTGGATATTTTCCAGAAACATCAATCTTTATTTTTTCTGGAGATATTCCTTGCTGTGTCGAGTTTCTCCCATTAAGCCGGTATTCCCCCAAGAAGAAGAAACTTTAATCTCGTTAATATCAACCTTAGAAGTGCCCATCATAGGCCTAAGATTGATCTCTTCGTCCTTTACCCCGGACGTGCTGGGTTGATGTGATAACTCGGGATTTGACTCCGGAGTATCAGTTTTTCCTTGGGCCAACATTTCTGTCAGCTTAGGACTTGTGCTAGAGATCTTTGGAATCCTCTGCTACAGGTTGGGGAGCCCTGCGCTCTAAACGCTCCGTTTGCTTATTAGCAGCCCGGAGGAGTGGCCCTTGAAATGTCGTTCTCAACTGGGAGTGAGACCGGACACATGCTCGTATACGATCGGTTACTTTGTCCCGATCATTCCTTTGTAATTTCCCGGCCAAATCAGCATTGATGACCAGGGTATCAAATTTTCGGAGTAGCATTTCCAGCTGGTCTCCAAGATGTCTTGAGGCTATGAGGATGGAATCAGCTTCAATTCCCTCCATCTTTTGTTAGAAAATCTGCAAGAACATTTTCATGAGATTTTATAATGACAATATCATAATCATAATATTGACATTCAGCTTGTCATCTAAGTATCCTAGCTTTTTCTGGTTTTGATTTAATTTTGTTTTTCAGAAAAGCTTTGACACTTGAATTATCAATTTTTAAGATAAACTTTTTAGCCAGTAGAAATAAAGGCCATTTTTTGAAAGCCTTTATTTTGCAAAAGAATTCTTTCTCGTTGATATGCCACCGAGTTACTTCATTGTCAGTAAATAGACCCATTTGCAATATCTCCGCACAAAGACTTCTCCGTTTGGTGTGGCTTTTGTAAGAATCTTTGCCCACCAATAATCACCGGCATCTGTATAAAGAACCGGTTCATCTTCATCTTGTGGAATTGCAAGTTTCGGAAGCTTTTTGCAAACTTCTTTAAGTTGCTTAATTCCTTCTTATGTTCATTCTCCCATTTGAATCTTTGCATCTTTTTTAAGCAATGGGCTAAACACCTTCCCGTAATGTGCTAGATTGTTTATAAACATTCGACAAAAAATTGACAACTCAAGAAAACTCCTCGAAGTCGCTTTTCTTTCAATGTATCTGGAAATCCCTGTATCATTTCTACAATATGACTTTGTAGGATGATCCAGACTCGTCGATCTCAATTCCGAGGAATTCAATATGTCTTGTTGCGATCACCGCCTTTTTCTCTGAAAGCACTAATCCTTCTTTATGACAAACATCTGAAAATATCTCCAAATGTTTGAGATGCTCCTTCATGTTCTTTGATGCTATCAGGATGTCATCGATATACACGAACATGAAACTGAAATAATCTTTGAAGAGATTATCCATCTTCCTTTGGTATATCTGGGGTGCGTTAGCCAATCCCATAGGAATCACGTTCCAAATATAACGACCTTGTGGTGTAGAGAAAGCTGTGAACTTCTTGCTTTCTTCATCCATCTTAATCTGGTAAAATCCAGATTTGCAATAGAACTTTGAGAATAACTTGGCACCTTTGATGCAGTTAACCAGATGTTCTCTGCTTGGGATATAGTATCCGTCGAACTCCAAAATGTTATTAATTCCCTTGTAATTAATAACAAGTCTTGACTTTCCTCTTTTGATTTCTCCATGGTTTCTGACTAAGAATCCTGGACTGTTGTATGGAGAAACTCCTGGTGAAATCAACTTAAGGTCAAGATGTTCCTTAAGTATCTTCTGCATATCCTCACGATCCTCCTGGTTCATAAGGATTGGTTTGAATCTTACGAACTCGTACTCCTTTCCAGGTTTAATCTTTAAGGATGCTTTGAGCTCATTCTTGTCCCACCATGCCAAAGGATCTTCGTTATAATTCCTTTGGATCTTCTTCTTGATATCCTCGAGTGATATTTGTTCCTCTATGGTAACGTCACTCTGTGGATTTTCCATTAGACTCATCCATAATTCTGCAATGGCTTCTGGAGTGACTCGTTCTTCTCCTTGTACTCTGAATGAATACAAGTTATTATCCCATATCTTCTGATCCTTCTGAATGGAACCAAATTGTCTATAGGATAATAAAGCTTCACCAAATTTCCTTCGATCCGCCATTTTTGGATTGCGAAGTTTGGCTTCATCACCACGCTGCGAAAAATAATAGGCATTTTTACGTAAAATGCTTCCGCAATCTTTGGACAATAATCTTATGATCACATAATGTTGTGAAAATAAGTCTTCTTGTCTCGTTCTCCTGTGTAAATCGCTTGAATGTTTGTAGGAAGTTGTTTCCTAGCAAAACATCTGCACCTGTATCATGGAAATAGATTGGTGGCGTTTTCACCTTGTACCATGGGGTACCGCCTGCGCCTCCGATCATGATTTCTGCTTGTTTAATTCCCCTGTTAAGGATAAGAATCCTTTTAGAGAAATCTCTTCCTGCAATAGTTGGTAGATCCTCTCCAATTTCTTTAGGAAAAACATCCGGCTTTGCAGTACATATTCCGACACCTGAATCAATATAGGCAGTGAAATACTCGGCCTTGTATTCAGCATATAACATTCCGATAGAAATGTATATGGAGAATGGACTAGTGGCCATCTGATCCTATATCTTTTATCAGCCACTGTGAACTCCATTCCGTCTTGTAATCTTTCCCAAGGTTTATGATCCTCGAGAAATTCAATTCCCAGTATTAATTGTTCTGGGATTTTTCCTGCAAACTCTGTGATAGTAAGCTCAATTTCTCCTATCTTCAGGCTTCCTTGATACCTTCCAACTATTGGTTGTTGGAGATAATATAGAACATCACAAGGAAAAATATTATCCTTTTGAGTGATGTCGAATATTACTTCAACTTCTCGCCATCCTTCTGGACATTTCGCTCTCTCTTTGTTTTGAAAACATCCGGGATACGATGAACTATACTTGGTCTCCTTTCTTCCCAATGGCCGCTACTCGTCATTACTCTTTGGAAAGACATCCTTACAGGCTCAACTCGAGACTTCGACTTTTGTTGAAGACTGGTTGATCTTGTATTTTCATATCGATCTCCTTGATGGTTGGAGACTCAATAATTTCTGGTAAAACCACCCTGGCAAAGTCCTCGAAGATTCTTGGGACTTCAATAAATTCCTTTCTCAAGAATACTTCAATGATGTGTATTCGAAAGAGCATAGGATATCTTGTATGTGATCGAGCAGTAAGTCTGTTCCATTCTTTCATCAATTCGACTCTTTTTGAAATCTTGATGAAGAGTTAGGACTCTATTGAAATCTCGATCTCCCAAATTGTATGCAATTCTAGGATAGACATTAAATGCTAATTTCCCATACAAATTTCACCATTCTTGCTTCAAGGCATGAATCCTTGAGATTTGAGATCCGCTTATCAAAGATAGCCAAATTGAGTGGCGAATCTATCCTTCTTTGAATGTTGCTTTAATAATAACTCTTATGGCTCCGATATGAATCCATGAGAGTGTATTTGTAACTTCTCTTTTAACTCTGCTTTTGATCTCCTGGATTTCTCTAATAGGGACCAACTGCATCTCAATCAAGTTCCCGGTAAACTCCATCGAATGGCAAATTCTCCGGTTGTTACCCCTGTGGATAATTTGGTGTTTTCTATTACGAAAACCAATCTTATCAAAAGCCTTTTCCATCGCTCCAATTGTAAATCCATCATAGATTTGAAGCTTTGGATCTTCCTTCATAATTCTCATAAGAGTCTTATGAGACACCGTAGTGTGAGAGAGGAATCGACATATCCTCCCGACCATTTGTTGAGGAATTTCTTCTTCACTCACGATTCTGATGGATTCACTTCCTTCATCCCGTGAGAATAGATCTCTTCTTCATAGATGCTTTCATATGAGGAATATCCTCAAATTGATACACCGTATTAAATCCCGATAATAGACAGACTTTTTCGATTTACGGTGTAGCCTCGAACTGTCGACTCCTCGTTTTTGATTGTGCGGGCAATCCGTTGAGATATGCCCTCTTGCTCCGCATGTCCAACAATTACTGATCTTTGAAACTTTCATTAGCTCTGGTGTGAGCATGCACGAAAGTTCTTCTCCTGGATTTCTGCGGTACTTGCTTGATTAGAACCGATGATGAGGCTCTACTCTACTTGGTCTTTGGTCTTTGCCCCGATTTATAACCCGGGCTTTTGTTTTGACGAAACCTTCTAGGTCTCCATGAAGACCTGTTTTTCTTTTGTTCTTTGCTTCCTCGGCGGTATGTATGGCTTCGCTCCTTCTTCCTTTTGTGCCACCTTGGTTGACCTCCCACAATTGTTGGGATGTCATTATCCACGCAACATAGAGGCTGCTTTGTTAATTCCTCTTAATCTCTTGTAATTCTGTCTGGAGTCAGCTTGGTAGCACCATTCGGATAACTTGGCCTTTAGGAAAGACATTTTTAAGCCCACGCTTTCTACTTGACTCCATCCTTGTATTCTCGATAAGCATTTCTCTCCGGGGACTCGGAATTTTGGCAAAGAATAGCTATGCGGCTTTCCTTTTCTTCAATCTTGGATTTCCACCTGGTATTCGGTGAACAACTTGTATTCGTCAATATGACAAATATCATATAACTCAAGGCTATAGAGGATTGTTTATATCTCTTTCTTTTTCATCCTCTAATCCTCGAAATAACTTTGTGCCAATGAACTGGATTTTGAATAGTTTTGTCATACCATCGACAATTCCTTTAAGTGATTCTCTGATGTGACCGAACCTTTTGTACTATCATCGGTCATATCCTGGCAATCTTCACCGATCCTTCAAGACTCATTTCAAGGAGTAAAATGAATGAATCATTTGTAAGATCGAGGTTCTACTTGAAATTCTCATAGCTTGCCCATTCATCAATGAGAACTTCTCTAATTTTAAAATCGGGATGTCCGTTTAACATCAACCCATATGGATGTATTGGGTCGAGGTGGGATCTTCCATAAGGCGTCGATAAACATTCGGCCTTTCAAAGGGTTGTCTAGTTCCGGAAGAGGTTTCGACCTCCGTCCCGAAAGTGGATCACTCCCGTCGTGAAATCCCCGGCGTGTGGCATCACTCGTCCCGAGCTCCATGATTCGAACCCGTACTTTCTTCGACGTTAGGATTAGCGGTGGCGGTGGTGGTGGAATTGCTCTACCTTGTGGGTCATAGGTAACCAAAGCTGATCCATCACGGCGTTCATCTTTAAATCTACAATACCTAATCCCGAAAAATTACGCAGTCGTGTAGATCTTTAAGATTCATCTTTTCCATATCCATATTTTTTAATTTTTAATGGATTTTCCTTTGATTAGAGCAATGAGCTTTTCCTCATCTCATCTTTTGTATAACTTCTGGTTGGTTTCCCTTTTGGTGTAAATAGAGTCTTGTTCCAAAATCTATACGCTTCTTTTTTCTCCGGAAGAACTCGGCATGTCCTCCGTTCTTGACTCGTTTAAATATCATGAAGGAGTTCAAGAGTTTCATTCCTTCGATATTTCACCGTCGTCTCTATCACAGTTCGGATCGATGAACTTGTCTTTGGTAGATGAATATGGCGGTTGCCATAGTCTGCACCGTCTTCGGACTTCTCTAAGATCTTCGGAGAACTTAGATTTGTCTGAAAATATCTCGTTCCACTCAGGTACTCCATCATGAATCATTGTTCTGATGGGAATTTTCATGAATCGTTTCTTGAAGGTTCATCAAATGAACATATAGTGTCTGGTTAATCATCCAGAACTGCCTATAATATTTCGCTCGCATTTTGCATTGCCTCGAGGTTTCCCCGTCGGCTCTGCCGTTCTTTTTCTTCATGTTGGTATTCCCGATATGAAACACGGTCAAGGTGTTCTTGTGCATACATCGTCAATATTTGACGATATGTCTGTAAGGGTACATCTCGGACATCGGTCCGATCCATAATCTCGGAGTAATTTCTTCTCACCAATTGTTAATTACATAAATATAATAAATTTAACTAAAAGTTCTTAATAAACCTAGGCTCTGATACCATTTTTACGGCCCCTAAAACCTTTAAAAACCATTAGTTTGCCTTCAACCTTGTATAAGGGGTATTTTGGGGTTTTATCAAATAAAAAGGCTATTTTTGAAACTTTTGAATAAGTGAGGCTATTTTTGAACATGTGCCTTTCAAAGAGGCTATTCTTACTCTTTTCCCTTTTTTGTCGGGACAACCCCGGCTTCCGGACAATCCCCAACCTCTGGTGGTTCAGGAAAACCCCAGCTCGAGGACAACCCTAACTCCCTTGATTATTGTCGGTATAACGTTGACTCCTATTGTGTTGGGTTTTCACGAATAACTTTACTTCTCTTAACGACTTGTTGTGTCACAGACACCCCAACCAACAATTGACATCTAACTTGAATACTCGAGGAGTGAAGTGATACCGCATTATATATATGTATATATATATATATGTATAAAATAATTTTTGCTAATGCCAAATAAGCATTTTTGTTTCAAACAAAAAAATGAGCATTTTTGTTTCAAACACTCAGGTAAACAAGTTTGTTTATGTTTTCAATGGTTTTTCTAATTTCCAACTATTCATACAAATTGAATCATGTTTGTTTATAAATTTCCAATGGAAATCATCATTTTCACTTTCCATTTTTCATATAAAACAACATTTCAAACCTATAATTTCAATTCTCAACCTTATATACTACCCTAAATCACTCATAAATCACTATTCTAATTTTTTTATTCAATTATATATGTGGACCCCCTATTACCAACTTTATCAACTTAAAATGATACTATTTTTTAATTTTTTTTTTTTTTGATAACTCGAACTTCCAGGCTTACGCGACTATGCTGAGGACAACGACTCAGGGCTCTCATTCTTTCGCCTTGAGTGAACAGCGGGATGTGCGCGCATCGGGCTAGTGTTACGGGGTCTGGCGACGTACAACCGAGATCCTCCCGGTAAAGAGAACAATTATGTTCGACCCCCAATCTACTAATAACGATCTCTCCCGAATCGAACCCACACGGATGCTTATTCAAGATGAGTTCCCACCAAATCTTCACTACTCGCATATGCCCTGGAGCAATTTGATGGAGAAGGGATATGAACCCGACCTCCACCCCACAAACAATTTGATGGAGCGGGGATTTGAACCCCGACCTCCATCCCACAATTGCTTGTGGTGGCCCATTGAAATGGGCTAAGCCACCTGTTTACTATTTTTTAATTATATCTATCTAATAGGACCCAACACCTACAATCTTACAAACATAATATTATATATTCAATTAAAATATTCAATCATTATCAACTTTTTGAATTATTATATACATAAAATACTATTTCAAAACTACTCAACAAAACATAATCTCATTTCCAAAGCTACAAAAGACTCATTCTTATTCATTTATCCAAACATAATTCCAATTTTCACGTGAAAACCAATAAATTCTCAAAATTCATTTTCGAACAATAGAAACTGGAAATGATCCACGAAAACATATCAAACAACATTTCTAAATTCTTTTCTTGCTCCTATATTTGTCCCACTCTTGATTGGTTAGGGTCCCTTTGCCTAGACTCATCAAACTAACATTTGACCTGGGAAGAAAATTGCAGGCATGGGCTTGTAATTGTATGAATACTAAATATCATATCTTTTAAGAATTATTCTATGTTCGTTGGGTGGGGTAGCTTGAGTGTGGTTTTGAAGGTTTTTGGCAGTAACGCTTTGTATTCTTTAAGGATTCCTTGTCAAGAAAACTAAATAAAACTTCAATATTTGTTTATTTGACAGCTCATCATCCATCTCCATTTGTTAATGGAGTTTGATCAAAGGTTTTGCTAATTTGACCAAGTCCCCATTTTTATGCAGCCAATGGCATTACAATTATACATTTTTTTGGAGGGAATTTATCAAAATAACAGGTTTTTTGGTTTCATATTTCTTGGAGGCCATGTTAAAGACAGAAAAGAGAAGGTGAAAACATGCTTATTTATTGCCTTTAACTTGTGGATATGAGCATCATATTGACCAAGTAAATATTTTCTGATTGGTTTTCAGTTGGGGCAGTTATATTGAGACACAAAATGAGCATTTTTTATTTATTTGTATATTATAATATTGTTGCAATAAATTGGAGAGTGCGTCACCTTGGACTTGTCCGGTTGTCTGTCTGGTTAGGCATTGTGGTCAACGATCATAGGAGGGCAATTGTCCAAAGCTACTATTCTGTTTATCAAGAAACATAGGTTTTTTCACCAGTTTAAGAATGCCTATAGGAAATATGAAGAGTTTCTGGAAAATGGGTTCTAGATTTCTTGTTTGCCTGCTCCTTGTGTCTACTAGAATTCTGGCTATATTTGCAGTCACAGATAGTGGTGATCGTAAGTGTTTTTTTTCCATGATCACATGTTTAGATTTTTTATGCAACTTTTTCTTTTTTTTTTGTTTGCCTCCATTTGATGTTCTTGATTTGAAGCAAGCTTAAACATACATAGTTCTTAGATTCTGAGAGGTCTAGTAACTTGTTTGTTTGATTATGGTTACTATGTTCCATGAATTTGCTTAACTTTTTTAAGATTTTAATTTTGTTGGTCTTTGGCAAACATGTTGTTAAGGGCCTCGAAATTTGAACTGGAAAATTTTAATTGGTTCAATAATTAGCTGTAGGCTTTTATTGAATTTATGTGGCTATATGCCTTTTGTAAGCATATATCTTTATTAGGGCATGCTAGTTACACAGAAAGAAATAATTGTGTCATGAATATAATGCATAACACTATAACAGATATTACTGTGTCATGCTCATTCTCTGACAGCAAGCTGAGATAAAGACTGAAAAAAAAAAAAAATTCCAACAGGATTGACGAACAAGGCTTGTAAGAAGGAGGTTTCTGAAAATGGGAAAAGCCTATTCTCTTTGAGATACTTGCATATAGTTTGACGACATTTGTCTTATGTGATTAATCCTATCAAAGGGATCATCAGGCATGATGTTAATATTTATATGTATTCAAGGAAAACTTGGCTATGTAATTGGGCATCACAGCAAATGAGATTGAATTTATTAGACACGTCCCTTATCAAATATCTTTAAGATTAGGATACAGTTATATCCATGCGTAAAGGTGGATTTGGTGCTTAAGATGGAACACATGTACCGAATTCCAGTTGTTGTTGTTGTTGACATTATATAAATGGCACTATTTCATCCCTGTTACAGTTGCTGCTCTAAATGCTCTGAAATCTAGCTGGACAAACCTGCCACCAAGCTGGGTGGGTGCAGATCCTTGTGGCAACAATTGGGATGGCATTAATTGCACAGATACACGCGTCACCTCCTTGTGAGTCGCCATTTTAATGCTATGATGCTTCCCTAAAGTTTATCTTATTCCTTTTCTTGTGTGTTTAAGATGATCACTTCAATTGCAGAATGTTGGCAGGAACGGGCGTGGCAGGTAGCGGGTTCAGCGACATTTCATCATTGACTGGATTACGGTTTTTGTATGTTACTGTTTCTGTTGTTGGCTTCTAGGTCCCGAGTTAGTACAAGTTCAACTTTCATGTATCCATAAGTTACTATTAACAAGAATCTGTACGAACCATAATTATGATCGCAATTGGTTGCTCTACAAGCAATGGCTTATCGATCAATGAGGTTCAACTGAATTTGCAAAATAATCTTTTAAGAAATTCAAGGATTTGTTTTTTAAACCAAACGCAAGTTTAGCCGTTTTATGCTTCAATGTTAATTATTTTTAATGTGTCTTTGATACCTTTGTTTTACCAATCTGGTAGTTTTAAAATAAAGAAAGAAAATAAAAACATCCTGGATTCTCATTCTCTGCTTGTGATTATGGCCTTTATTTCAAACAAAATAGAGTTTATTACTGTCCCTCATGGTTTGATGTGTATAGCTTTTGGATGCAGGGATCTTTCCAATAACATTGGTCTTAAATTGATTCTTCCTCCTTCCATAGGGAACCTGAAGAACCTTACAATTCTGTAAGGAAGAACTTCACCTTTTTTTTTTCTTTTTTTCCTTTTCTTTTCTTATGCTTCTAGTGGAAAAACATGTGAATCAGAACCAACATTGAATCTACTTTTTGCAATGCATGTAGGATATTGATTGGTTGCAGCTTTTTCGGTCCCATTCCTGATGCAATAGGATCTCTCCAGCAGCTTGTATATATGTAAGAAGCTTGATTCAAAATACTGGTGTTTTTTCCCCCTCTTTGCCCAAAAGTTCAATGATTGTCTAACAAGCTATGCTAGTCAGGCATTTAGCATTAATTTTGGAAGGATTTCAGGCTTCCTTGTGTTTCTTGATGTGATAAATTTGAAGATGTGTTTTGGCAATTTTTTGGGGATTAAATTATAGTTACCTCCCCTCTATGAAATAGTTAAATTACTGACTGCTCCACCCATATTTCATAATTACAAAAAATGTTATTTTTGAGTTTGTTCTGAAACATTACCATATAATTAAATTATCAGTTCAGTTACGGCCAAATAAGTAGAAAGTTCACTATTTTTTTCTTTTTTTTGCTTACATCAGTAACTTTTATTAATAATCCCAATTGTAAGGAAATTTGATAGACATTGTAGTAAACTATTAATAGTGGTTTCTATAGTTATGAAAGACGAAGATGAGGTGGTAATTCATGTATTCTAAAAGCAGGTAACTGCAATTATTTTTTTAATTCTTTAGTAAATAACTCCGAAACAATACTCTTCACTTTCCATAGGAAGTTCATCAGCTAGATTTTGGTTATTTCATAATGAGGCAGCTAATATTTTGTTAATGTTTTGTCATTTTACAGATCTTTGAACTCTAATGGGTTTAGTGGGCCAATTCCACCGTCCATTGGCAATTTATCTCGGCTGTCTTGGCTGGATCTCAGTATGAACAGGCTTAATGGCACCATTCCTGTCTCTACTGAAACGACACCTGGTTTAGACATGCTACTTAATGCTAGACACTTGTAAGACTTCTCTTTTACAACCATCAGTCTGTTGTTGTTTTTGGTCTTTATTTCAATTTACTTTATCTAACAATTCCCCTGAACACATCTCCGTTATTTGCAGCCATTTCTCTAGTAATCAGCTTTCTGGGACGATCCCTGCTCGACTATTCAGTTCAAATATGAACCTGATACATGCGTGAGCTTGCATCTGCCTATGACTGATTGTGTTTCCATTTGTATAAATTTGATCATTTGTATAAATGAGATATTTCATAATTTGCCTTTTTATTGCTTGTATGATCCTAACTTGATTTTCTGCATGTTCATATAATCTCTATAAATTTGAGTTAATTGATACTTATTTAGCCATCAACATCAATATCTTAGATGTCTAGCTTGGTTTGGATAGCATCCTGTGCAGTTTATCTGTTCACCTGCCGTAGGAAAAGCTAAGCCAACCGTGTGTGTTTGCAAAATCATTTACACGTTGGTTGTCTCGAGAGCCCTATGGCTGCAGTATTTGTATTCCTCTTACCATCAACAAATAATTTTTCGAACTTTATGTTGTGTAATTTTCACTATACCAACTCAAAACTAATATGTTCAGCAATATTTCTTGGTATATTAAATTTTGGTTTCTAAGATCTCTTTCCTTACATAGATAACACCCAAAGAGTACACTTTCCATTATTCATCCTATAACCAATTTGAAGTTTTGTTCAGTTTCTTTTTCGTGCCAACCATGCAGGGTGGAAGCCACTGGTCTTTTTGAGATATATCTGTTATTAGTGGGTTTTTTCATTGTCTGCGGTTTTTTATCTTCCCAAAATACTTGATAAATGAATATATTAGCACGATATAATGTGAGGGTCAGCTGCCTTAGCAATCATTTCAATTTCTTTGAACTCATTAGCAACATAATTTTTGCTTTAGGATATTTGACAACAACAAACTCACAGGGAGGTTACCCATTTCTCTGGGATATGTTCAGACATTGGAGGTCATGTGAGTATCTCTGCATTATTTGCAATTTCTTACAATACTTGTTTGCGTTGAACTATAAATCGTGCTGAATATTTACTCTGGGGTACAGACGCTTTGATTGGAATTCTCTTGATGGACCTATCCCTCCAAATCTAAGAAACCTTACAAGTCTAAATGAGCTGTAAGCAGACCGATGCAAAATTTAAATTTAGCATATGCAGATTATCTCAGAATCAGGATGTGAAATTGCATTCTTTAAATTCCTAAAGAAGTTTGTTTGGTTGTTATCGTCCCCAGGTACTTGTCTAATAACAATTTCAGTGGAAACATTCCCAACCTCACAGGCATGGACTTCATATTCTATGTGTAAGTTGGTACCATTTATTCCAATCTCTAATTCGCTGCATTTTAGCAGGAATCCATTCATTTAAATAGTGAATCGGGAACATAAGTTGAAAGATGGTTCACACATACTTATATTAACTGTTTAGCTCCTTTTATGTTTTTCTCTGTGTCTCATCTTCAAGCTTCATGATGACCAACATTTTGCAGGGACATGAGCAATAACAGTTTTAATGCATCCGAAGCTCCGCTGTGGTTCTCAAGCCTCCAGTCTTTGACAACATTGTATCTCTCTCTCTCTCTCTCTCTCTCTCTCTCTCTCTCTCTCATTAGTTACTAGCCATTTTTATATGCTGAGAATCTCCTTAGGATACCTTCTCTTTGGGGCCCCGGAAACCTGAAATTGTTTTTCATTTGATTTTCAAAATCTTACTTGAAAAAATGTGTGTGTGTTTTCGCAATAGAAGAATTTTTTTATTTTTATGTAGATCCAATCTTTGCAGTCAATTGTAGCATAAACCCCCATTGTGTGCTAACTAATGAGTAATTACAGAATAATGTCCAATACAACACTTCAAGGAGAAATTCCGGTCGACATCTTCAGACTTCCTCAATTGGAGACTGTGTAAGCTCATTCTAGCAATTCCGATTCTCTGTTGTACTCCGACATAGAGATAATAAAATGGCGCCGATGTTTTCTCCCAATTTATGACAAAAATCTTATCCATAAAGTTTGTTTGATCAGGGTGCTAAGCAACAATAATTTGAGTGGAGTCTTGGATATTGGCAATAGCTACAGCAGCGACTTGGCAGTTGATTTGCAGAATAATTCCATCACTGACTTTCAGCAAAGAACCGATTACAGCTTGGAGCTAATGTAAGCCTATCTATTTTGTCAGAATCTTGCATTTTCAGTTTATCAGGCCGTAGTCTATTGAATTACATGTTTTCAATCTCTTGTAGACTTGTTGGTAATCCAGTTTGCAATACAAACGGAGCGAATGCAAGATTTTGTTCTGTTGAGAAGCGTGGGAACAATCTTTTACCGTCGAATAATTGTGGGGCGATGTCCTGTCGTGCAGATGAAGTATTGAGTCCTACTTGTCAATGCTCAAATCCATACACTGGAACCCTGCACTTCTTTTCTTTTTCCTTCACGGACTTACAAAATTCAACGTATTACACCATCCTTCGTGGGACTCTGATGTCTGTTTTTCTCTCCAATGGGCTTCCAGTTGATTCAGTCAACTTTATTAATCCAATGATAGACATTAACTCTTTCCTACAAGTCCCGTTGCAAATATTTCCTTCCGGCCAAGATAAATTCAATCGAACAGCGATTTCTACGATAGGTTTCCTACTCAACCGCCAACCTGTCCCAGCTTTCCCGGTCCAACATTTTGGACCGTTCTTCTTCATTCATGAAGAATATTGTTGTTTCGCAGGTAACCGTTGGATTTGTTCTGGTGATTTTAAGCTGATATAAGGGTTATAATCTAGTAATTGTTTTTTAGGATCAAAAATGTCATCGCATGTTGGCATTATCGTTGGAGTAGCAATTGGTGTCTCGATTCTTGTGATCCTGATTATCTTGGCTGGAATTTATGCTCTTCGTCAGAAGAAAAAAGCAAAAAGAGCTATTGACCAGAGCAATCCATTTGGTAAGATCAGCTCTGCCTTAGACAAAGACAATAGGATTCTGAGCTAAAAGTAAATGTTATGTTTATTCATGTAATATCAACATGATGTAAAAATGAATGCAGCTTCTTGGGACCCCGAAAAAGAAAGTGGTGCTGTTCCACA
The DNA here is from genome assembly GCA_016081115.2 of Rehmannia glutinosa. Lineage (NCBI taxonomy): Eukaryota > Viridiplantae > Streptophyta > Magnoliopsida > Lamiales > Orobanchaceae > Rehmannia > Rehmannia glutinosa. The sequence continues at coordinate 104,104 of JABTTQ020003257.1, read as the reverse complement.
GCTTCAGGGAGCGAAATGGTTCTCCTTTGAAGATCTTAGGAAGTGTACCAACAACTTTTCCGAATCAAATTGCATCGGTTCTGGAGGATACGGAAAGGTTTTTCTTAGTGCTTGTATTTTTCTCATTTGTGAATTAAAATAAGGACAATTACAAAACTACCATGAGGTTTAGCCTAATTACAAAAAAACTCAGTGACACTTCGTTGATATTTGTTTCTATTTTACAAATTGCACCCTCATAGACGAGCATCTGTTTTCCTTAAGGGGTATTTGTAATTTTGAAAGATAACGGATTTTTTTGAAATTAAGCTAAACATTAGAGGTAGTTTTTGTAATTATCCCTTAAAATAATATTCGAAGATATCTGTGATCATGCTTTTGTGGTGGTGCATTTATAATTATAAACGTCATGTTTGATGATGCACCAACAGGTTTATAAGGGAACTGTGGCCTCTGCACAAGTAGTTGCTATAAAGCGAGCTCAACAAGGATCAATGCAAGGGGCGCTTGAGTTCAAGACAGAGATTGAGCTGTTATCGAGAATTCATCATAAGAATGTCGTTAGCCTTGTGGGATTCTGTTATGAGCAAGGAGAACAAATGTTGGTCTATGAGTATATATCTAAGGGTACACTTAGAGATTGTCTCTCAGGTAAACTACCTGGATTGTCGGCTTAGTTATATTACGAGAATGCCATTTAGTACCGCATTTGTACAATATCAACCTCACTCAGCAATGTGCCAGAAGTTCACCATGATGTTGAATGGTTTTCGGTTATTACTTTATGAAAACTGTCTGCATCTTGTTTCGACCTTAACTTGCGAATGATATAAATTGTTAGAATAATGAGTACTTTATGTCGTTATCATTAGCACTTATATCTGCAGGGAAATCGGGATTCTGGTTGGACTGGAATAAGAGACTGAAAATAGCACTTGATGCTGCCAGAGGTCTGTCATATTTGCATGAACTTGCCGACCCTCCCATCATACACAGGGACGTCAAATCAACAAACATCTTGCTAGACGAGAAATTAAATGCGAAAGTTGCTGATTTTGGCCTGTCAAAACTGTTGGGTGATACTGGCAAGGGTTATATCACCACACAAGTCAAAGGGACATTGGTGAGTAAATAAGCTTTAAAACTTGGGCTTATAAGTTAATATGCTTTTGGTTCCTTAAATTTCATCATTTTATCCATGGGGACAAAATAAGTATCAGTTTTATATATTATGAATGGAGTTTAGTGTTATAAAAAAAATTAAATTGGTCTGATCATTGACATTATGCAATATGGAACTTGCGAAGATATCTCACTTAGACTTTACTTGAACCAAAATTCTCTTTTAATTTATCTAAGACTAGTTTTCTGTGAAGCTAAACATTTTGATGTTATCGATTTCCTTTTGATAATATAATGATTGTTGCCACTTCAGGGGTACATGGATCCTGAATATTACATGACCCAACAATTAACAGAAAAAAGTGACGTATATAGCTTCGGAGTCGTACTACTAGAGCTGATGAGTGCTAGAGCTCCAATACAGCACGGAAAACACATTGTAAGATTAGTTCAGGAGGCTATTGCAGATACAAACGAGCCTCAAAATTTCGATCAGATCATCGATCCAACCTTACAGTCCGGATCAAAACTTGGCGGTCTGATGAAGTTCATTGACCTGGCAATGAGCTGCGTCAGAGAAACGGCTGCTGACAGGCCCACGATGGGCGAGGTGGTGAGAGAGATCGAGAACATCATGGAGTTGGCAAATTTGGACAAGAACACGGATAAGGGGTATTCTAATTCGTCTAGCTTTGAGGAAACAACCGACGAGAGTCCACTACATTCTAATGCTACTGAGGAGTTTGATGTGAGCTATGGTTCATTTCCTTTCCGTGTACAGCGCCAGTGAGCAAAATCCGTTTCTTTAAAATGCGGAGCTTGATCAAACTGATCTATTTAGAGTTCAATGATGCAATAATTTTAGTATTCTGTTTTATTTCTTGACTATAGAAGGTGGATACATACATATACATTAGGCAAAGAGCGTGAACATTTCTGGTAATGCTGTTGTATAGTTACAAGATAGTTGCAGCTATTCCTTTTCGAAATGTACTTTTTTCAATATGGCCTGAAGGAAACGTGAGAATTAAAGATTGCACAGATGTCTCGTTAACTTATTATCTTCGGCCATGAAAAGCCCAACAGATTACAGGCTGGTGAAGTTCAAAAGGGATCAGGAATATAAAAAATAAAAGAATACGCCGTTGCCGGGGATCGAACCCGGGTCACCCGCGTGACAGGCGGGAATACTTACCACTATACTACAACGACTTGGTTATTGCTGCGTCTAGAAGAATACTAATTCATTGGATAGATTGTGACAAGAGATTGGAATTAATTATACGATTACTTGGCATTCATCTTTATATCATACTTTAAGTTGAACCTCGTGAATTACGTGTAAGATCCAACCAGAAACTAATGGATAACTCAGGATTTTAGGTTTTATTTCTAGGTTCTACTTATAGTTTTTAATATTTTCACTTGAGTTTTCAAAGTTATATTAGTTTTTTGTGTGAAATGGATGAGATTTTTATTGTACTTGGTATCACATTGAAGTTGTATTATTTTAATTTTAATTATAGGGGTGAATTTCCATGTTGTTGTGAATTTAATTAAGTGAATTTATATAATTACCCAATACTCACTAAATAAGGGTATTATAGGAAATTTGTAGGTATAAATTACTTTTTCCATACATTCCTTATTCTGTGTGGAAAAGAAAAAATCGGACTATATAATTGGGACGGAGGGAGTATGATACAATACGAAGTTATTAGGAATTTGGATCATCTACTTACAATGCTGTTTGTTAATATTATTATGCTATATATTAAGGTAGGATAATGTCTATTCCAAAATCATTTGTTTTATGTATATGAAGTATTGGAGTTATATAAATGCTCTTGCATATCTGCACTCTGGATATGGATATGCAAATGTCTCGTTAATTATATTAAAATTCTGCAAAGGAAACAGACCCAAGGGTTCAATTGGATCCAGGCAACCCAAAACTGTTTTGAAAGGCCCAACGGACCAAGAGTTGAAAGTGTGATAGGCGGCAGCAAAAAATTAAAACAAAAGGGACGCCGTTGCCGGGGATCGAACCCGGGTCACCCGCGTGACAGGCGGGAATACTCACCACTATACTACAACGACTTTATTGTTCCTACGTCCAGCTACAATTTAATGTCCAATATATTTTGTTTATGTATGTAATGGATGTGCAACAGTGCAAGATGCTGAGAAAAGCCAACGAACATCTGTGTCCTAACTCATTTTTTGTTTTTGAGGCAAAGAATTTAAGAATTTGGTAATTTTGCAAATTATATTGTCAAATTCACATGGAGTGTTCTGATCCCTTATCAGAAATCTCTCTCCCAGCTATTGCAGAAGTTTGAATAAGTCACTTTCTTTCATCTCACTGAGAACTTTTTTTTTTGGTAAACTTGGATAAAGAACAAAATAAAATAAAGATTTATTCGAAAATTAGAAAAAAAACTATTTTTTATAAAAATGTTATAATATCTATTCAAATGTCTTTGCAAATTATTCAAATTGGCCAAAAGTGAAATGAGAGTTCCCTTGAATTTGTTTTATGGATGCATTGTTTGTTCCTGTAATATCCCAACGTTTTACAGAAATTTAAGGTCGTACAACAGGTTTAAGGCTGTAATAACTAATAATTTAATAGTATTTTTATACTTATTAGTGTATTTTCATTTTCTATACATTTTAAATTCTTTAGTAATCATTTTGATTACATTGTCAAAGACAAAAAGATGGATTTCAATTCCATTAAGATTGTCTCTAACTCCTAATTATTTTTACAAATTTTAAATTATTCAATTCAAACGCAACATAACACGATTTAACTTTGAAGAGCTCCTTAGTGTTTTCAAAAGCTTCCTAATCTGCATATCCCTTTCGTCCATAATCAACTGTTTAGTTGGCACACGCAATTAGTTAAATAATCCGTTAGTGACATTTAATTGAATCAAATTTGAATTATTGTTACCGATCAAAAAAAATTTTGAATTATTGTTGTTCAAGATAATTTATGACACTAACTAATTATTGAAACTTATATTATTTGTGCATTTTTTTACCTAAAATCAACGTTTTGACTTTTGAGAGTTATTTTATTAATCACATTAGATCATGATGGGTCTAATAATTGTCTAAGTCCAATTATTTGTCTAACGTTGTTAAGTCAAAAAAATAATTGATGGGATAATTACAAAAACCCGAGGGATATGATAATTACAAAAAAACAAAGAGAAGTTTCAAGATTACATAAACTCCATTCAATTTTGGTTACTGTTATAATTTTTACCCCAACCGTTAATTGAACTGATGGAATTTGATGATGTAGTCAAATATTTTATAATTACATTCCTCAACTTTTCTTACTACAACAAAAATAGTCTAATGTAACGATATTATTAGCAACAACATGTTATCGCTAAAGCCAAGTATTAGCGACGACATGTCATCACAAATAAATTCCGTAACCAAAGGGGTCATGAATACTTCTAGTGACGAATATTACAAATAACCCAGATTTTTCGTCTTATATTTTACAATTATATTTCTCAATTTTTCTAAATACCACAAATAGTTAGATGAAAAGTTGGGACTATTTGCAATATTTAAAAAAAAATTGAAGAATGTGTAATGGTAATATTTGAAGACGTCAATAAATTTTGTTAAATCAACTAACGGTTGATGCAAAATGTAAGAACAAATCAAACCTTTAGATGATTTTAAACAAATACTGGATTTTTTAAAAATAAATTTCAATATTTTCTTTAATTTTTAGATTTTTTAAAATAATTTTAGTTTTGTAAAATAATTATATGTTTTTAACCTTTTTGGATTTTGTAAAAAAATTCAGATTTTTCGGTAAGATATTTCAATAGTCTTCAATAGTGTTCTTGTTTTGATCTTTTTTTCAGGTTTTTAGGTAAATTTTCATATTTTAAACAGTTTTCAAGATTTCTTATTTTATATTGACTTCATTTTTAATATTTGAAGTAACTGGCATATTTTTAACACAACTTTTAGTTTTTTAAACAAAATTTCAGTATTTTAAAACAACGTTTAGTTTTAAAAATAACTTTTTGGAAATAATTTTGAGTTTTTTTTCGAATTTTAAAATATTTTAAATAAATTTTAAATGTTTAAAAAAGTGTATTTAATTTTTTAACAATTTTCATTGTAATTTCAAATTTTTTTACTGTTTTAAGTTTTTTAAAGAAATTATTATATTTTTATATTTTAACTTTTAGATTTTAAAATAAATTTAATCACATGAATAAATTTTAAAATGAGGAAAATAAAAACTCTATTTTTTAATAGTTAAAATAAGTTACAGGACCAATTTTGTCAACTAGATAAAGTTACAGGACCAATTTTGCTTATAACGGGTCCAAGTCAGCCACAGACCGGGCCATGTGAGAAACACGTGACATTTGGTGGCCGGAAATTATAGGTCCGGTCAATTGAGGACCAACATTGCGACAATTTTAAAGTTATAGGACTAGATTTGTTAAACCCAAATCGGACAGGACCAAAATTGTAAAGTAGGTAAAGTTACAGGATCAAAATTGTCATTAATCCATCTATAATCTTGGAATCTTATTGATATTGATCCTCTTGGATTTTCATACATAACATGTTTATGTTGTATTAATTTTTCTTCTGTTTTTATAAATGATTCTATATTCCATTCTTGTCCAGTATTTTCTTCAGAACTATATTTTATTCCAGGTATTGCTTGTATTCCTTTACTCACTTCTATTTGATCATTTTTATCTGATTTTAGATTACAGATAACATTACAGTTTGTACATAATTTTCCTATAAATCCTGTTTTAATAATTAAATTATTTATTCCTTCTTGGAATTTATAACCTCTTGTTTTAATTCCTATTTTTATATACCATATATCTTTAACATCTATTAAATAATCTGGACAGAAATATATTTTTATATTTTAACTTTTAGATTTTAAAATAAATTTAATCACATGAATAAATTTTAAAATGAGGAAAATAAAAACTCTATATTTTAAGAGTTAAAATAAGTTACAGGACCAATTTTGTCAACTAGATAAAGTTACAGGACCAATTTTGCTTATAACGGGTCCAAGTCAGCCACAAACCGGGCCATGTGAGAAACACGTGACATTTGGTGGCCGGAAATTCTAGGTCCGGTCAATTGAGGACCAACATTGCGACAATTTTAAAGTTATAGAACTAGATTTGTTAAACCCAAATCGGACAGGACCAACATTGCGACAATTTTAAAGTTATTTGCAACATGTGAGTGTTTAAAAATCTAGGGTTTACAAAAAAAAAAAAAATTAACCTTTTATAAGAATGTGAGTGGGTGTAAGAAAGATGGGGTGTATTAGAATTTATTTATGTAAGTAAGAGTATCATAGTTTTTAAACTAACTAGCAATCCACCCGTGCGATGCACAGACTGTATTTCTCAAAAATAATATTTAGTTTTTAGTGATTGCACTCATGTGATGCATATATTTTTGTGCACTCAGGTGATGCACGAAATATTTTTTCACAAAAATATAAATTATATTTTTAGTGAGTGCAATGTCTATAATTTTAAAAAGATGATTAAAAAGTAAAGATAAACAAATGTGAAATAGAAAATAGAAGAATAAATCATAAATACACATAAAAATATAATCTCTATAAAACAAACACATTAATTTAAAAAACGTTTTTGATTATGGAGTTATACATTAGTACAAAATTATTATAAATTACATGACCATTCTTTCATTACAAAATTGGTCATTGAACTTGTAAGGCTACTTTCACTATCAATATTCACTATAACAAATCAAAATTTGAAGACCCTTAGGATTGGTAATTATGGACAAATATAGATACAATTGCAATCCGTAATGATGTGGTTTCTGCAAAAATAAATATGATTTGTTACTTAAGAATGAATATGTGCGTGTGAGGAAATTGATGTCGTATTTATAGATTTTTAATAGAACCTTCATCTGTACAAAATTGATTATAAACATTTTCTGCAAAATAATTTATTAAAAAGAAGACATACCCCAAAAAAAGATTTAAAAAAATACAATACTTAATAAATTTGACGTTTTAACAACTGATAAAATTAAATTATTTTATATTTGAATCATTAAATGCCTATATAAGCAAGACAGCTCCATAAAAGGCACATATTTTTTTAGTATAAATGGAATATTATTGTAAAAGCTCAATTGATTACAATTTACAATTATTAACATTAAACAATAAGTCATGTTTGTCATAAAACATTTAACAACACTCTGATAAGCAAAGAACCGACAATATTTTTTTTATACTACGTAAATTTGTATTAAATAATAATTAAACAAACCAAAAACAATAGTAAGAATATTAGAAAAAAGTGATTATATCTGGAGTAGATGGAACTAAAAATGGACCAAAAATTCAAGCCCAACAGCAACCTATTCAATATAATAAGAAATGAAGGCCCAACTATAATTAGAGGACGAAATCAGTAAATCAAATATTTTATAAGAAGTCGGCCCAAATAATGAAACTGAAAAATCAAACACAGAAGACCTAAATCCTAAACGCGCACAAGCACAATAGCACACGCGTGCACACTGTTTTCTTCTTTTCTCATTTCTGAAAGCCAACAACATTCTCTCGTTTTCTCTCATAATCAAAAAAATTCCAAAAACTCACACACAAACACATAAAAATTTATTTTTCCAATAGACAATTTTAATCCATAAGAACTACCATTTAGACAAATGATCCGAATATAGTCACCATTCTTATTTTTTAATTGATACTCTTCTTCATTCTTTCAATCGATCGGAAGGTACTACCCATTTTTGTTTTATTTTCATTTTATTTGTTCGATTTGAAACCCCAAACTCCCCACCCACCCGCCCCCCCCCCCCCAAAAAAAAAAAAATTCAGATCTAGTATTTTTGGTCCTAGATCTGTAACTATATATAGATTAAGGGTTTATTTTTTAAGAAAATAGATATTAGATTTCCAGGTTTTTTTTCCGTGTAAATAAACATCATACCTAGTTTTATTTCGATGTTTAAAGTAGTTTCACCCTGAATAAAAAAATTTAGATCTATATTTTGTTTTTAGAAAAAAAAGATCTGCAAATAAATTATTTGTTTAAGGAATTTCCGACTAATAAAGGATCTGTATTGTAACATATATTTTTTTTATTTTGATTTTTAGGGCCTTTTTTATAAACAAAATTGATCTATACTATTTCAGTGAAGACATGCCAGTGGTAATGGTTTCATTGCAGCGAACACTAATCAAATATGCATATGGACTTCACATCCAATCCTCAACAATTTGGTACGTATATCTTGATTTTTAGGGCATTTTATAAGAATAAAAAATATAATTCAGTAATTTTCTAACTTTTTTATAATAATATGTATAAACGAATCTATAATGTTTTGTATATTTTCGTATATTTGAGTAATTTTATTTATTTTTAAATACATTTCAAATAGAAGTCAATATTTGGGCACCCATCAAAAAGTTACATTTGAGATAGAAGTATCGGTAATATATATACTCTTATCCCTCTTCATTTGCACGCCTATCGGAAACTTATTTGAATGTATTAGTTTAAAAAAATAAATAAATTCAGCTAATGAAACATAGTTCATTTATTTGCGTATTATTCTCCAGCTAGACATAAATTTTAAACGACCCTCTGAGAAATTAATTGTCTCTTAATTTCCAACCACTTACACATGCAACTTCGGTTTATCTTTCCTCTAGAATAGGTAGAGTATATTAGTTAATTGCCTAATGTTTAATGTACATCATTCTGTGCTAACAAATATTAAATTGATTTAACTGGTTAATATTAAAACCTATTTATGTGTATCTGAACACAATAATTATTATCTATCACTATTACATTAGAGTTTTATGTATACTAATAAAACTACTTATTTTCATGATTTTTTAATTTCATACAAATAAATAGGACACAATATAAAAGGGAAGACAACAAAATTATAGTTTACAACAGTTCAAAACATAAAATCCCCAATATGGAAAGAGATATTAAATTCAACCAAAATCCTAACATATCAAAACAAAAATTACATACAACAGATTCATTCCTTCTCGGGCTTGTTTCGACCTTTATCCTCTTGTCCGTCAGTAGATGAAAATTCCTTAATGAGAGACATGTTCGCCCTCTTGCATGAATTCTTGCACCTAATAAGTAAAAAAAAGAAATAAATTACATAATGAACTCATAAGATATAAATCACTATAAAGGAAAAAAATACCACTACATTATGGAAAAATGAATTTTGAATTATAAATGGTTTAGTTGTCACCATATGCAGAAACACAATAAAAACTTTAGTAGTCGAAGTTTCAACACCCATTACAGATTGGTTGGACACTTACTGAGCTGAACGAAAAAGCCTATATTCATGTGTTAATATGATTTTATGTGTTACTTTCTCAACCAATAAAACAAATGAAAAAACTCACCTTTTGAGGAACTGTACTTCTTCTTGTGCTGTATACAGATTACTTTCCTTTAGAAAGGGTCGGATTTTTCTGTGCATGCAAATATTTATATGGGAAATTGTTAATATGAATTGTATTATAAGTTTTAATAGTTACTATACATACATTCAAGTATGATGTTTCAATAAAAAATGAAAATGGATGGCATTATTCCATTGTTTTTCAATGTATTATTATCTAAATAACATTTTGAAAAATTGCGTAAAAGGAATGCTTTATAAATGACATATAATAAAATAAAGGTGCATGTTGAGAAATTAGTTAACTTGCCTCTTTATCGTGAAGGATTCGAGTTGATCAGGAACTCTGAAAATCAGTTTTAATTTCAATGCACAGAACATGAGCATTTTTGATTAGTTGAGGCTGAACAATGGAGCGATGATTCAAACTGTGTTGAGTTGAGGATGAACAATGGAGAGTTTTTTTTTTTTTTTTTTTGAGGGGATGAACAATGGAGAGTTGGACTGATCCCAACTGGGTGTTTTTGAACAGTGATGTATGTCTATTTATAGCAGCAGTTGTAAGTGACAAATAAAAAAAAAAAAGACCAGAATTTTCGATTTAGCTGCCCAAGAATTTGTATATTAAATTTCTTTGCTTTGTGTTTTGCAATTTTCGCTGTATTATATGCATATTTAATTCTTTTGCATTCCATTTAGATGCCCAAGAAGTGTAATTTGGGCGGTAATCCATTTAGTTGCGCATTGCTCAAGAGGTATTTATTAATTATATTCTATTTATTGTTTTCTCGTGACAGCTGCTACAAAAATTCAAATTTTTATGCGCTGCAACAATTTAAATAATACCTTTAAATAATACTCATGCTTCATCACATGCACCAAGAAGGATTTGAATTTTGATTTACTATTCCCAAGGCAAATGGGCGTGTTACATACACACAAGTGGAATAATTGAATATTATTTTGCAGGTCCAAGACAAAAGGCATCACAACTCTAATTGAAATAGGTGTCAGATTTATTATATGTATTTTCTAGTTATCCGTGTTTTTTTATAATATATTAGTAATTGGAAACAAACAGTAAATTAACTCAATTCTTTTTTCGCGTTTTCATACGAATTTCCAGAATTAGAAATGTGGTTTTGGCGGGAAGTTTCCTTTTTTGGAGACTTTCTTGCTTTTATATATATATAGATGACATGTTTTTTGAATTATATAAAGGTGGGTGTGTTTATCAATTTTGGGGGTGTGAATAGCGCCACCCATAAATTAGTTCTTCTTTGAGATATAAACTTGATAATCAATTAATCAGTACATGAAAATATAGTTCTATATTTTTTTAAAACAACTTGTAATCAATATTATAAAATATTTAAATGTTCAAAAAATTTAATATTCATAAATGATAAAATTATTACTGAAATTCAAGTTTTACACAAATTTATAAAATAGTATATTATTATTGATTGTCATGAAAAATCTAAGGTAAATTTAATATATTTTCTTGCCACCATATATTTAGTAAATTCAAATAATTTTAATTTCATGTATAAAAATAATAATAATAATAATAATTAAAATTTAATTTAAAATAAAATAAAAATACTTAATTTTATAGCAACAACAGATCACTCCAAGTTAAAGAATCTAATAAAAAGTCCAGCTTCTTCTTCGGAGCTAGTAAAATCTTCGGATGAGAACTAGCCCGTGACACCCATAACAAGGTTAGGGGATCCCTAGAATGGTCCCAGAAAGGTCCATCCAACGCTCAAGTCAGCGACTGTAGGAGAGAAAAATCCAGAGCTTGGGAATGTATTTCACAATAATTAATTTAACTTACTCATAAATGAACATGTGGGGAACTTTTAATACCTGAGATATTGGGCCGCATGGGCTTTGTAGGATAAAGTGGCCCCCACAGACCGGATATAGTGAACCGAGCCTTATGGGCTGCTCAATAATAGTTTGTGTCTTATGGACCAATTAACAGTATTTAGATTCAATGATAAATGTGTGGATAAATAATTAAATAAAAAATAAAATTACAATTTTAGCCCACAACGGTAACAAAATCTTAATGTAGTAATCTCTTCTTAAAAGATTTAGAAAATATTGTTCATTTTTTTCTAGTTCTTTGTTCTTCAATTTCATTTTTATTTTGTTTTTTCCATTTTCAAATATTATGTTTCTAAATTTCATACACATTTATATAAATACATATAGATGTTTATATCATATATAGTATATACATCTCTACATAAACACATATTATCAAATATATATCTATGCCAATAATTGTTTTAAAAACAATTTGGACCAATATGCCAAATTGTTTTTATTTTATTCCTTCAAACTAATCCACATATATCGCCAACTCAGCAATTTTCCCTCAAAAATCAAATTTTCCATAAATTGAATGTTAAGAAGTTAACCTAAGAGATAAACTTTACTTGCTATAGCAAGTCGTGTGACTAAATTTCTAAAATTTTCCAACATAAAGGGCATAATTTAAAGTTAAAAGAACAAAATTACTAAATTTCTAAGCATGCCAACTTGTAGGATTGAAAAAACAATTTTCTTTCCACAAATATGGGGCTAATTTATCAAATTATTGTTATTTGAAATAATTGTTACGTTTTTACCGTGGAAATTGATTTGTTTGCCAATCTAATGTGAAAACAGTTTCACCAAAGCTGTTTTCTGGATTTTTTATTTTTTTAATTTCTATTGAAAACAGCTTTAAGAAAGCTGTCTTTGTCTTTTTTAATTCATATATCAGATTTGAAGAGAGCGATTTAATCGCTGTTTTCCTTTTTTAATTTAAAAATTTGAAAACAGCCTTACTAAAGCTGTTTTCATTTAATTTTTTTTTAAAATTTCCGGAAATTTTTGAAATTTTTGATTTTGTAGTTTTTGTCTTTATAATGCTTATTTTTTTTCGCACCCTAAAATGAGTAGTTTTTTTAATAATTTGCAATTTTAATATGGTGTAATTTTTCCGTTAAGTTAATAATTTTTATTTGAAATTTCTATTATATTAAAATTAAAAACATTTAAACGTATAAATATTTTAAAATAAAAAAACCTCATAAATTAGTACAATACATAATGATATTATTTTTTCAAAATGTCTAATAATTTCCTCCAGTGCCACAAGTAGGCCTATGACAATCTCGTCTAATCTGTCTCTACCCTCATGTGGTGCAGGTGGAGGAACGTGTGCCTGCCGCTCTCAGGGGCGTAGACAAGGGGGGAGGGCCTCCCCGCCCTCCCGTGCACCCCAAATTTTTTTGTCCTTTTTTTATATGGAAAAAAATGAAAAAAATTATATATATTTTTTTAAAGAGAAAAAATAGTTGAACTACGAGAGAAAAATTTAGACTAGGGTTAACTATACGGGCTGGCTACGCTCTGGCTGCTCTGTATCATCGTCTGGAGTGATGGAACTCGAGCCTACATCATCATGGTTACGAACTGAATAATGGTAGGTAAGGAATCGGGAATGTAGCAAACGCGCAACGATCAAAATAAATAAAAAATTGCATTAACATTAAAAACTTACAGTAATATTAAAAGTTACATTAACACTAAAAACTCACACTAATATTAAAAAAATACATTAATATTAAAAAATCACACTAACATTAAAGCTCACACTAATATTAAAAAATTACACTAATATTAGAAATTTACACCAACATTAAAAAGTTACACAAATGAAAACAGCTTTTACAAAGCTGTCTTCAACAGAAATAAAAAAAATAAAAAATCCAGAAAACAGCTTTGGTAAAACTGTTTTCACAATAGATCGGCAAAAAAATAAAATTCCACGGTAAAAACGTAACACTTATTTCAAATAACAATAATTTGATAAATTAGCCCAAATATGGAGATTACTTTAAATTTGTAGGTGTATGTCACACACACACAGTTCCAATAAAAATGATGTGGTTTGATCAATGTCTTGTGGGCATGGGAACAGGACTGATTCAAAAATCAGCTGCACCCACTAGCAGCCATGGGCGCGAGAAGAAGCCAATCCACTGAAATTTTCAAGAACCCTTTTTGTTTTTAGGTAAACGTTTACCTGAATATGAAATCAAAAAAATGCAATTTTTAAACACAGCACGTCTTGGCATGAGTGCTATTATACTAAGTGCATGTTGTCAAGTCAGTTTTACCTAATGCCCATTTATATATTTCATTCAAACCAATCGTTCTTTGTTTCCAAGTCTTCAAGGCGTGTGGCGATTTTAATAATGGCGGCGCCTTATGGATCAACTTGCTCTGATGCTTCCTCAGACAAAATGACCCCTGACGTTGATTTCTTGAAATTATCTTTAATGGGACTAAAAGGGCCTCATCTAATCATGAGCCAGTTGGTAATAGTTCAATTTTTTAGGTTAATTCATTAATGGATGCAGTGCAAGTTATATGTTTTCTGTATGGTAAAATCAGATTTTACAAGCCAGTCAGAAATTGTTGCCTGTTAATTTACAAGTTGGAGATAAATGTTTGACTTTGTGCATATGGTGTAGTAGTATAAAAGCTTGGGCCCCTGTTTTGATCAAATTCTTGAACATAGTTTAATTAATGAAACTTGTAATGGGAGCAGTCATACTTCAAAATAGTATTATTTTGAACAAATAAAATATTATTACTTGGACATTTTCAGCAATCTGTGAGAAATAAAATGGGAACTGGTAAGAAGTTTGAGGATGATGAGTTGGTAGCAGAAAGGGACCATTTCATTCAACTCTCTGGATAGTGGAGCACAAGTCAATATTGTGAAATTGGTGTCATTTTTGAAGGGTTCTCTGTGCACATTCATTTCGAGCTTTTGAAGTTCATAGTTTTCAGATTTTGGTCATTACAATTTGAAAATCCATATGGTTGTATGCTGAATAATGATGATTTGGAGAACACATATCTTTCTGCTGGTTGCTTTTGTTCAAGTTATACTTGTAGCAGCATTGACAAATAGTGATGATTGTAAGTTTGCTAATTCTTGCTCCAAGATTATCTTTCATTGATTAATTACCATGGTTTATGTGATATATGGATGTGCTTTCTGATATCTATAAAGAGTTTTTTATTATACTTTCATTTCTATTGTTTATCGACTCTTTTCAATCCTCTAAAAACACATTAGCAGCTCTCTGTCGTATTCTATCGGGAGTAAGCGATTTTGATTTTTACTATAGTTTGAGGCAGGACGAAAATAACAGATGCTAAAAAATGACCAATAGTTCTAGAAATTCAATTATTTTCTGAAAATGTTTGTTTTCGCTTCTTCGACACTTATAGCTTGATGAAGTAAATGAAATTACAAGCTATGCATTCTCTTAAAAGAATTTATGTGCATACTTGCAGTTCTTTTATGATTTGTGTTGGCGTTTCTATTCGGCTACGAAATAGGGAATTCTGCTTATAGTGGATCCTGAAATTAACTTTACGATTGTCAACCACTTCTACTTGTACATCTTTTGAACTCTTCCGAACCACGGATTGAGTTGGTGGCTCATAAAACAAACAGTCTGTAAAAAAGAGGAATTTTTTTTAATATATATCTGTTATGCAGTTGCTGCATTGCAAGCTCTAAAAAGCATATGGAAAAATGTTCCGCCAAATTGGGCTGGGGCTGATCCTTGTGGCGATGGTTGGGATGGAATTAAATGCATTAACAATCGGGTTGTGACCATGTAAGTATTTTGCTAGTGTTAACAGTGCATGAAGAAAATTAACTATAAGAGTTTTGTGTGTTTAATACATCCATTTCAAATTTCAGCACATTGGCGAGCATCAACCTGAGTGGTCAACTATCCTCAGACATCGCAAAATTATCTGAGTTACAGACCCTGTAGGTTTTCTATTCTTCTTTTCTTTTCCGCTCGTCTAAGTGCTGTTAGATACCTTGTACCATAACTTTTTTCCAGTTCTTTTTGAAATATATCATATAACTAATTGATTTATTTCATTATTTACACTCTACTGACAAGATGTAATTTAACAGTCATCAGTTCATTTCTCAGTGAAGCCCTAATATGCTTGATGAATCTGATAATTGATGTTGATATAACTCTCTTGTATTGTACTTGTAGCATTGGAACATGAGTATCTTTTATTCTTTCTAGTTTAACAACTATCCTTTTATGGCGAACTTGTGATGGATCAGAAAATTAGTGTTGAAGGAGCATTAAAAAGTTCAATTTTAACTTTTAAGTACCCATCAGTTCCTGGCTAAACTTTTTGTTTCATAATTTTAATTCTTGAGATTTTAAGTGTTTCACTTCAGATATCCGTTTACAGGAAAAATAAAATCATATCCCGATTCTATCAAATTTATTTTTATATTTATTTCATTCGGATCTGCTGCAATGGTTCTTATATTACAACATTACTTCTTGATATTCCTAATCATTTGTGTACATCCATGTCTATGGTTTTCTTATAATTAGCTTTTATGTATAGGGATCTGTCATATAACAAAGATATGATTGGACCACTTCCTGCAGCAATTGGAGATGTGAGGAAGCTAGCGAGCTTGTAAGAAATCTTATGCCATTGCAATGACCAGTTGATGTGAATAATACCCTCATTTTTTAAGAATTTGTTACTACATGGATTGCAGAATACTAGTTGGTTGTGGATTTTCTGGTCCAATACCACCCTCGATTGGATCTCTACAACGGCTGAGATACTTGTAAGGATCAAGGCTTTCTATTTTTCCTGTTTAGCAATAGTCTTATCCCATGCAATAAAACATGACAATTCAATAGCATTTGTTAATTAATTTCTCGCTAGCAGTATAGTTTTTTAGCAAGAGATGTTTGATGCAGATGTTCACTCAGCGAACCGAAGCAAAATGAAAAGCCAACAGTTATACTATAGAATCTCATTTGACATAGTAAAAATAGATGTTTCTTCTTGGTTTAGGGTGATATAATAATGCTTTAAGTTACATTGTTAAAGTATTGTGTTGTGTTTTGAACTTTAATTTTCTGTAAATATTTCTCATTTTGTATTGCATATCTAATGCTTTTCTTTTCCTTTCCAATAAAGGTCGCTTAATTCAAACAACTTCATCGGTGAGATACCACCTTCCATTGGTAATTTAGCAAATCTTTATTGGCTCGATTTAGCTGATAATAGGCTTAGCGGAACAATCCCCGTCTCTAATGGGAGCTCACCTGGTCTTGATATGCTTGTGAACACAAAGCACTTGTATGTTTATTCTCTTTTCACATTTACATCAATTTTCCTTTTATGAGTTTGTATGGTTAATACTATATTAACTTGAATCCTGTTGATTTTATGCAGCCATTTTGGAAAGAACCAGTTGTCTGGTGAAATACCACCCCGGCTATTTAACTCAAATTTGACTCTTATACATTTGTAAGTATCTCTAAATTTCACCCCGGCTATTTAACTCAAATTTGACTCTTATACATTTGTAAGTTATCCAAATATGTTTAATTGAATCTACAACTTGAAATAACCATGGTCTTAGTTTTTATTAAGAAAGAACATATCCTTCTGTGCAATTGTAATTTAGTCAGTGGAGAAAACCCATGATATTGTAATTAGCACCACTATTATAGTATTATTTAGAACATCTATGTAGCATTTTTAGAATATTGTCAAAAATACTTTATTTCATAGTGAGAAAGATACTGAATTAAACATAGGTCCTGATTCATTGTACATTCCATGCAAGAATTATTTAGATTTGCCCTAATAATGTTTATTCGAGTAGGCTTCTCGAAAACAATCAGCTAACTGGAAGAATCCCTTCGACAGTGGGGCTTGTGCGGACTCTGGAGGTTGTGTAAGTAACATTACCCTTTTACTGCAACACCGTTATTTTGGTCTCTCTTTCCCTCCTAAAAGTTTGAATGGAATACAGGAGGCTTGATAGGAACTCTTTAAGTGGATCTGTTCCGCAAAGCCTCAATAACCTCACCACTGTCCAGGAGCTGTAAGTGTGACTAATTTAGTGACTTTATTTTTATTCATGTTATCAAAATTTGTGAGTGAAAACACACAGCCGGTTGAACATTTCAGGTTCTTGGCAAATAATAAGTTGACTGGACCTTTACCCAACCTAACCGGCATGAATTTGCTCAACTATGTGTAAGTTACATGTATATTACAAATGCAAAAGCATTTCGTCTTGGTTTGTTTCAATATAAACCTATTGCAAGTGATTAACCATTTCTTTGAAACTGCAATTTTGTAGGGACATGAGCAATAATTCATTTGATGCCACAGATATTCCACCATGGTTTTCATCTTTGCAGTCCTTGACTTCACTGTATGTCTCTGTCCGAATGTGTGCGCCTCAGAGTTCTTTTTTTATAATGTTACCAAAAACCTAATGTAATAACTCCGAACTTGCAGGATAATGGAGAACACACAAATTCAAGGGCAACTTCCAGTTTCCCTGTTTAGCCTTTTCCAGTTGCAAACTGTGTAAGTGAAACTCTTGATGAGTAAATCATCATATTTGTTAGGGATAATACAAAAAAAACCTGAGGTTCGGGCTAATTACAAAAAACTCCAGAGGTTTTAGAAAATTACAAAAAACCCGTGAGATTTGATTCCTTCTTAGATGTTTCCTCTTCATAGAATCCTAAGCAAAAAACATTCAAAAACCACCTGATATTTATAGAAATATCAATTACCCCCTTAAATTTAAGACATAATCAAACCTGAGGGGACTTTTTGTAATTGTGAAACATCTCCGGGTTCTTTCGTAATCAGCCCAAACCTCACTTTTTTTTTGTAATTATCCCTATTTGTTATTGACAGCATGCACGATAACCCAATCTAGACAAGCTCATAACCTTCTATCTGTGTTTCCATGATCATCACCGTGATCAATCCTGTTTTTTTTTCACCAATCAGCACATTGAAAAACAATCGGATCAATGGTACCTTGAATATTGGCTCCAGCTACAGTAACCAACTACAGTTGATTGATTTACAAAACAATCTCATCGACGCCTTTACTCAACGAGCGGGTTACAGTGTTCAAATCATGTAAATACCCATCACTGATTATTACTATTTACCTTTTTCATCTTTAAATGATAACCTGGTTCTTTATTCCACTCTTAAGGCAATTTTGATTCATGTATGCAGACTTGTGGGTAACCCAATATGTAATGAAGGAGGAAACCAGAATTACTGTAGCATTCCTCAGCAGTCTAATTCCTCATACTCAACACCAGCAGAAAACTGCTTGCCTGTTTCGTGTTCATCAGATAAAATTTCCAGCCCCAGCTGCAAATGTGCATATCCGTACACAGGAACACTGTTTTTCCGTGCACCTTCCTTTTCCAGCTTTGTAAACTCGAGCATATTTGCATCTCTTCAGCAGAAACTGATGGTTACATTTCGGTCAAATAGCCTTCCTGTGGATTCAGTTTCTCTGAGTAATCCGACAAAAAACTTAGATGACTACCTTGTACTGAATCTGCACATATTCCCATCTAGCCAAGATTATTTCAATCATACAGGGATTTCTGGAATTGGGTTTATGCTAAGCAATCAAACATTCAAGCCACCACCTGAATTTGGGCCCTTTTTTTCATTGGCAACAGCTATCCATACTTTGCAGGTGACCTTCCCTAAATGCAAATTAAAAATATAAGGTTAATTACAAAAAAATACCCTTGAGGTTCAATCTAATTACAAAAAACCCAACTGTCTTTCAAAATTTCAAGTACCCTATTGGCATTTGTTTCCATTTTACAAATTTCACTCTTAGGAGGGAGTATTTTTAAACAAATACAAACCTCAAGGGATATTTACAATTTTGAAAGAAATTTGGCTTTTTTTGTAAATAGGCTATATCTCAGGGGTAGTTTTGTAATTTAATCCATGAACAACACTACCCTTTCATCCTGTCACTTAAATTCCTTTTTCATGGCTTTTCATATCATTCTTCAGGCCAGACAGTGGGGTCACACAAGTCATCAAACACCAGTGTTATCATTGGAGCAGCAGTTGGTGGTACGGCCCTCTTTTTGCTGTTACTCCTTGCAGGAGTTTATGCTTTCTGCCAGAAGAGACGAGCTGAATCAGCTGCAAAAAGAGTGATCCTTTTGGTATGTTTGAGACTCAATCTCGCCTAACCTTTGTGTTAATCTATATGTCTCATCAGTTGCAACCATCTTTATTTATACTTGCAGCATCTTGGGACCCAAATACAAACAGTGGTGGAGTTCCTCAGTTAAAAGGAGCGAAATGTTTCTCGTTTGAAGAACTTAAACGAAGCACAAGTAACTTTTCAGAAACCAATGAAATTGGAACGGGCGGCTATGGGAAGGTTAGAATTTCATCTTCTTTTGTCACAAGAGCTGTTGTTTCTGGATTCAGCTTTTCATTTGTACTTAACCATATCCTGTCTAACATTTCTTCTCTGCTGCATCATGCTTCATATATGCTGCATCTCTTAGATATGAAGCTGTTTCCGGTATTAAGGCTCTAATGCAGCCTACTATATCTCAGTGAGGGAGTGGTTCCCTCAAGTGATGCCTACAATAATATACAGTATATAAGGTTTTACAAATTGTGATGCCCATAATGGTGGATAATGTCTTTAAGAACTAGCTCTAAAATCTTTAATTGCAAGGCTAATAGGCAAAATAATAGTTCGTGATTACTTTGACAATGTTTATAGTTGTCATTTTCAGACTTGCGTCTACTTAAAACACTGAGACTGTTGGTGTGGGCGAGATATACCTACCCGATGAATGCTTATCCGTAAATTCAAACAAAACAAAACAAAACAAAAAATCCTTTATTATCTTTATTGCTTATTGTTTTAAGTAATATGATTGTAGATTTGTAGTAAGTTATATGGGATAGTATTAGAAAATATATCAAGCATAAATTTTCCTTTTCCTTTTCTGTTTCAACTTAGTTTTTTCTTTTTGTTTGTCTATTATTATTAATATTATAATTATTATACACACACACACACACACACACACATCTATATATATAGAGAGAGAACTGCACTTATTTAAAAATGAACATGTCCGATTTTTCTCTTTGTTTTTTTGTGTTTCTTTTATGTTTCCCTTTTTCTTTGTTAGGAACCTTCCAAATAGTTTTAAGTTTTCGACATTATAGCACGCTATATGCACAGAAGTTATTCAATTAATATGTTAACTTGTTAACTACCTTTTGCATCTCAATTTTCTTGACGTCTACACAGTCAGTCGTTATCAATCTTTGGCTACATCATTCTAATATTTTCTAAATTTCTCAGGTGTATAGAGGGACTCTTCCGAATGGACAACTGGTTGCCATTAAAAGAGCCCAACAAGGATCTATGCAGGGTGGCTTAGAGTTCAAAACTGAGATTGAGCTTCTCTCGAGGGTTCATCACAAAAATGTTGTCAGTCTAGTTGGTTTTTGTTTCGAACAGGGTGAACAACTGCTGGTATATGAGTATATTGCAAATGGCACACTGAAGGACAGTCTTTCAGGTTCTTCTATCCTTCTTTTCCAAATATAATGCCTACTCAATCTGACTGCTATAT
This sequence comes from Rehmannia glutinosa, assembly GCA_016081115.2. Classification (NCBI taxonomy): domain Eukaryota; kingdom Viridiplantae; phylum Streptophyta; class Magnoliopsida; order Lamiales; family Orobanchaceae; genus Rehmannia; species Rehmannia glutinosa. Next base: position 82,934 of record JABTTQ020003257.1, on the reverse strand, counting down.
ATTTTCTGGGAAATTTGGTATATGTGCATTATGGAAATTCCTGCCTTATATTTTGAAGTTTATTCCTCTACATGAGTCTAATAGCGAAAGAAATGTATAGACTTGCAAACCAAATGAAGAAATATTTGAACAGAATGAGGATAAGATATACTTAATGAACTTTCAAGTATATAATTTTTGTTAGTAGGGATCATTTATCTATTATATTTTTTGTATCTCGGTGATTTTGCCCATAGAGAGGTCATAAGTTGAGTAATATTTAACAGGACGGACTGGAATCAGATTAGATTGGATGAGGAGACTTCGAATAGCTCTTGGAGCGGCCAGAGGGTTGCAATATCTTCATGACCTTGCAAACCCGCCCATCATACATAGAGATATCAAATCAAACAATATCTTATTGGATGAACGCCTGAATGCTAAAGTAGCGGATTTTGGTCTCTCTAAGCCTATGGGTGATTCTGAAAGGGGTCATGTTACCACTCAAGTTAAAGGCACAATGGTGAGTATATTACCAATCTCTTGAGCTCTAAAGTTCTGTTATTTTCATGTGAAGAGTGATTGATCTCTAAGTTCTTGAGTTTTTGTGAAATTCTTATAGAAAACTGACCGAGTGGAGGGCAGAGAACAAAATTTAATCTGAACAGTAAACATTAAAAGAATATAGTCTCTCTCCTTTTTGTATATCAACATACTTTCATCCTGCATAATCAGAACATTGCCTGTTGTGTGTGAACATAAATAAAAGCATCAAACATTATATGTGAATTCTCAATGAGAATTTGAGATGTAAATTTTTTGATGCATGCATTTATTTTTGTCATAGAACAATATGAGCAGATTTTTTTGTGCATTATATTTCACTTCATAAAAAGGTTCCCCAGAGAGGGCCAGCCCGATATAAATTGTAATCATTTACCAAACAAGCAAATAACACTGAAAAGTACCTAACAAGAACTCACACATCATTTAAAGTTCTAAAATTTTATTTTGATACATTATTATCAACACTAATAAGTAGTTTTTTCTTTTCTAAATCAGGGATACTTGGATCCCGAATATTACATGACACAACAACTTACCGAAAAGAGCGATGTATATAGCTTCGGCGTACTACTCTTGGAACTTTTGACTGCAAGAAGTCCAATCGAGAAGGGAAAATATATCGTTAGGGAAGTGAAGCAAGTAATGGATACGACCAAGGATATGTACAATCTTCAAAGTATTCTCGACCCCATAGTTGCTTCCAGTATGTCATCAAGAAGCGTAGAAATATTTGTAGATCTCTCTCTCAGGTGTGTGCAAGAGTTAGGGGCTAACAGGCCGACAATGAGTGAAGTGGTTAAAGAGATTGAGAATATTATGGAAATGGCTGGTTTGAATCCTAATGCTGAATCTGCTTCAACTTCAGCAAGTTATGAAGGGGTGAGCAAAGGTTTTGACCATCCATATAGCAATGAAGGTCTATTTGCCTACAGTGGGGCTTATCCTCCTTCAAAGTTGGAACCTAAGTAGGATTGCTTTCTTATGAACAAATTTGTAAATTTTTTGTTTGAATTTATCGGTCTTTGTATACGAATTAGTGTGTCGTTTGTTAGGGAAGCAGAAGGGTTTTCCAAAACTAATTCAATTCTCATTTTTTTTATATTAGTATTCAAGGTTGAAATTGAGCATGTTTTGGTTCTAAGATTGTGTGAAAGGGAGAAAGAATTGTAAATTGTTGTAGCCATTTTATTTGAGTGAATGATTGTATATTTGTTTGCAGATATATCAATCTTTTATTGGTTTGATCATGTGTTTCTGGAATATTGATTTAGCAAAAGAAAAGCAGGACAATAAAAAAAGGGTAAATTGCAAAAAATAACATTGAGGTTCAGTCTAATTACGAAAACAACCCAACTCTCTCTTAAGTTTACAAATATCCTATAACATTTGTTTCTATTATACAAAATGCACCCTAAGAGGGAGTATTTGACTATTTGTTAAGCAAATAACAATCTCAAGAGGTGTTTTGTAATTTTCAGAGATAACTAAAGTTTTTTGTAATAAGGGTAAACCTCAGAGGTAGTTTTTTGCAATTTACAGTAGAAGAAAACCAGACCAGTTTTAGGCAGATTTAGCAAATCTTGATGATCAACCATTAATAAGAAGGGCCTCTTCTCTTGTTTACATAAACTGCCAATCTGTATTAGCTGTAATTGCTGAATCAATGTTTTCTTCAAATGACAGTAATCTCAATAACAACTAGAAGACAAAATCCATACAAATAACATGCTTACATTGGACAAAAATCGACCGTTGTATCTGAATTCTTTGAAGTTTGAACTTTATATCCGTGCAAGATTCAGAAAAACCAGCAACAAGTTTGATAACCTTAAGTCATCGGCTTCTCCAACAAAGCCGAAAAATACCATTCGTTCTTCTCAACGCCACGATCCAGCTTCATGCCGGTGTTCCACCTCAGTTTTCTGAACCCAACGCGATCAAACATCGGTACATAAGTCGAATTCAGCTGCGATCCAAAGCAGAAGAATCTGTCGAGCCAAAAAAGCCCGCCCGGCCTCAGCACTCTGTATATATCATACAGAGTGAACTCAAGCATTGCATCAGGGATCCAGTTACTCAGAACATGCATCGAATGGACAATATCCAAAGTATTCTCAAAAAATGGAAACCTCTGTGAAATGCTAACATGCATCGAAATCAACCCTCGTGATGAAATAAAACTATTAAAAGGACCATCAAAATTCATCGAAGTTGTCACAATGGTCACATTCCTCTCCTTCATCCTTGCAGCAAAAGAACCCGACCCGCCTCCGATATCAAGTCCAATCCGGATCGTCCCGTGTGGTTTCATTGCAAGAACTTGATCTATGCCATAATCCAAGGCGCCATTGTCAAACAGCCATCTTGTTTTCTCTCTACCTTCTAAGTCAAAACAATCTTTGCAATCATAGGACCCTGGAGCTTTCCTTCTTTCTATTAGGCATCTATAGTTCTTGCAAGTGTAAGGGTCCCAAATAAGGCTTGAATCCGGTGGAGTAGACCACAGGCTCTTAGGCAATGGAGTCGGCTCGACATAATTAGCCGGTGATTTCGGGTGGCACCGCCTTCTAGGAAGCGGCTCGCATCCCCTAAGCATTAGTGTCTGCGCAAAAACATCGTCGACAGGGCATTCTCCTCCGACTTGATACGACATGTATTTATCCAAGTCTTGTTTTTGCCTCAAACACCCCCCTCCGACCGATAAGTAGATATCGTCTCCCATTCGTGGGGTGTGTCCTAATGGGAGCTTGTGAGGGCCAATAGCGAGCTTAGCTTCATCCGATAAAGCATCAAGAAGATCGTTGTAGCTCGGGTCGGGAGTTCGGTCGATGGCTCCATTGAGCTGGGAGAGTTGGTTGATTAGCTCTTCGATCAGGGAGCGAGCCGACTTGAGCTCCTTCCGTAAGTCGGATATTTGAGACTGGCTCGCGATGAGTTCCTCGTCTCGGGTTGAGAGTTGGGAGTTTGTTGAGATGGGATATAATTGGAAAATGGAGTAAGGACTTGTGAAGATGTATATAGTGACAAGGTTGGTTAGGACAATGAACAATAGTATGATTAGCTTGTGTTTGATTTGGTTATGTTGGCATGTTTGCTTTCTGGACATGGTGTCTTCAGATACACTTCCCATCTCTCTGTCTCCAAGATTCTCAGAGAGGTATATGAGACATGTTATTGAATGCTACCATATATAGAAAAGTTGTAGATTTGTGATGGAATTTAAAAGGGGATTTAATATGGTCACTTGGTTGGCAAATTGTTAGGCCTGTGGCCATGTCCTTAGCCGCTTAAGGCGTTCAAGGGAGATTATATTATGCAGGAAATTAACAAAGTCAATGTAGGAGGAATCTTTAGATTTGAGATCTACAAGGCTTTTTATTAATGCAGCTAAATTCAAGCTGAGTTGAAGAGTTCCAAAATTCAACTCTTTTAGTTAATACAACGTGAACAGGACATGGTATGAACTAGTAAGGTGCACGTGCGTCGCACGTGAATCATATAATTTTGCTAATTTAATTAAAAGTAAATTACTCATATATAATTTAATTTAATATAATTATTCATAAATATTATTCATATTGTACAATGCAGATTGATTTGAAGAGAAATCCATGATAAAAAAAAAAAAAAGCTTGTATTCGATGAGATAAAATTTAGTATGTAAAACATAGAAGTGATATTTTGGACCCAAAAATCCACGCCAAAGAATTTGAATTAGATTCTCCTAAATCGTATGAGGTTTGAAAATTAAAGACTAATACGAAATATATTTTTGGAAAATAATACAATAAGCAAGGGAGGAAAAAGTCCATAAAAATATAATTGTACTTTGAAGGTTGCCATCCAACAACAATGGAACAAATCCAACTTCAAAAGTTCAAAATCAAATTCCATCGCAAGTCTAAAACCATCATACCCAAGTGCATTAACTTTAAGAACCCTGTGTTATATTTCCTGACTTGAAAATTTTGGCCAGAGACCAAAAAGAATAATATACAGCAACTACAAGCAAAAAGAACAACCACCAAAATTACTAAACAACTAAGAAATGATCCAACTACAAGATTTATATTTGCTTTTCAGCCGACCAGATTTTGAGAAAGAGACAAAATAAACAAACATGGAATACAATGAAAGAAGGATAATACAGAAGTATGGGGCAATAAAACCAGAAGAAACTATTACAAATCTCTTATGACAGAAATAAGCATAAATGACACACACAATATAGAAGAAAGAAATCTTGAAGTACCAAACAAAAGATAACACAAGAAATAAATACTAACCCATTCCAAGAGAGAGACCAACTCTTCTATAATCTATGCAACCCCAAGCTATACAAATCATTCAACTAATTTCAAACAAAACTCATTTGTTTAATTGAAGAAAAAGAATGATCAAACATAATAAAAGTTAATAATCAGAGTTAAAAGAAGATATCATTTAAAGATATAGTAAAAGCTAAAAGAGTGCATTTTATCATAGATAGGAGAAATACAGTTAAAAAGAACCTAACGACTCAGTTGCGCCCTCATGACTATCGGGTTGTGGTTCCGATCGACATCAAAGTGTAATAATTTCGTGGACCCTTTATCTTTCTCTTGTGTATGCTGATAATCTTCTTCCAAACTCATCCAAATACATGCGAAAACTTATCTGAATGAGTGAATCAGCTTATTATTTTATTGTATTTATCCCTCGAGGTTAAACGCATAATAGTCACAAAATCAGCCCTTCAGATTCAGATAGTAAAACCAAAACAAGCCAAACCAGTGACAAATTGCTACTTTATTCAACCTATATTTTGCTCCATTCGAGAGATAAATGAATAAGCTAGTGAAGCAAGTCTCCATCAAAGTGAAGCATAAAGAAACCAGATGAAACAAATCATCTTTGTAAATAAGGATGTCAATACAGTTAACATCATAGGAAAACTAAACTACTTTTTCATTTTTATCTCTCCATCCTACACATCAGTCACATGCAGATGAAGAGTCCAGTTTTTTGGCCCAAACCATACCTGCAACACCATTGAAACAAACAATATTTACACACACAAACACACTCCAGCTTGTCAATATTAATTGAACTCTTATTTAACATCTCAACTCTATTTAACTTCCCTCTGCAGCCTTTTTTCATAACCTTCACTTTATTAGCATTGGCAACTTCCATAATCAATAGTGTTTATTGTTATTGAACAAAAAATATTGATAAATTAAAAAGAAATGAAACTCAAAAACAGGTAATATTACACATGACCATTAGTTCACAAAATAATATAAGAAGCACAAACTAAAAGCTACCGAACTATCACATAGAGTTTCTAAATTAATAGAAAAACCAATAATCAAATGATGCATCAGATAGAATCAAGAAACTCATTTTACTGATTGAATCAATATAATTTATTAATATAATCTAATTTGATTTAATTATATTATAAATATGATTCATATTGTATAATATAGTTTGATTTGAAAATAAATATGCGACATTAAAAAATATGAAATAAAATATAATTAGTGAACATAGTGAAGAAATTATGGAGCTATAAACTTATGAAATAATATAATTGAAATTAAAAAAATCACTTTTTAGTGTTTGCAAATTGCAAATACCAAAACTTCTACTTTACATTCTAATTTCAGATTCTGTTTCATTTAATTAGAATCTGAAGCAGGAGTGTGGTGCTTTAAATTTTTACTTCTGCTTCTGGTTTAACTTTTACAAATAAAAAAACACTTATGTAACTTTTTCACCAAACACTCTCAACTTCTGATTCAATTTTCAAACACTGCTCAACTACTTTTACTTCTACTACAATAAATCACTTGTTCTAAAATTAGAAGTTTTTGCTAATACTCCCAAAATCTATAATCACAAAAGCAGCAAAGCTAAACCAACCTTTTGAGCAAAAGTTTTGATTTGTGCATTCATTGGTAGATTTTAATGAATTAATGTTACACAACCAATTTCTGCACAACATTCGATGAAAAATGGTGTGCTTTAAAAAATATTTCATTCTAGTTATAGCAATACTGTAGAATTAGGATGATTTGTAAAATACCGTGATCTAGCAAAGTTAACATGAAAAATATCAGCATACAACCGTTCTAACTTATGAAAATGATCAAAGAATAAACCGGAATGAAAAAACCAACAGGACACGTACTTAACATCCCTCCATATAAATAAGCTAACATACTTTGAGAACTTACATGTTTTTTGGCTCAGAAATTATTCCACTGCAATAAGTACAAGTACGTTCACACAGTGTTCAAAACAAAAGTAGAAAATCCCACTTACACGTCTTACCTACAGATCTATGATCGCCCAAAGATTCTCAATCTAAATAAAATGCAGGGAACTGAAACCAGTCTATAGTATTGTAATTAAAGTCTTTAAGATGTTTTGCTTTAATCCATCTCCAAAGACTCAGTTTGATAGACTCTACAATCTCTTCAACGGTAAAAGCCTTTTCCTTAAAAACTTTGGTAATTCTTGCATGCCAAATATTCCACGAAGCACAATCCCCAAAGTGAGCAATGAATTAACTTTTAATATCCTCGTGTAAAACCATCATTACCCCATTCCAATCATAGCAATTCATCCAAACCTTATATGCAAAAGTGCACGTCAGAAACAAATGGTTTACTGTCTCAACAGCAACTTCGCAAAATGGACAAAATTTCTCCTCACTACTTATAATTCCTCTGCTCCACAAATTCTCTCTTGTTTGGTAATCTATTTTGAAGTAGTCTCCACACAAAGAATTGAATTTTGCTAGGCACTCCCTTCTTCCAAATTCATTTTGCCTTGGATTCTTCACTGTCTTGAACCATCGGGTATTTACACAATAATGTATATGCCGATGCCACATAATATTTACATGACACTTCATTCCTCCATTTCCAACAATCTAGTAATAGAGGGTTAATAATAATTTGGGTGAGGATAAAGTTAAAGACTGTACACTCTCACTTTCCCATTGGTAAAGTTGTCTATGCCATCTCCATCTCGAAATCCATTACCCCCCACTATACCCACATGTCTTTAATAAGAACAATTTTTATCTAATGACAATGCATAAAGTCTATTAAATCTGTTTTTGAAACACTCATTCCCAACCCAACTTAAAACATTGTGTAAAATGGCTCAACTCAACTGGGTTATAAATACCTACCAATGACATACAACTAACAATTTGAATGTTAGTTCTAAATTCTATAAACTGATGCATTTACAAGACACCTACTCATATCTCAAAAACCTCATCATATTCTAGACCAGTACTAATATTCAAAGGAATTTTACTGGTTGAGATATTCCACCAATAATTCAGATGTTCTGAGAACAAAATTCAAACCAATGTAATGGGATTCATACAATACACGATATTAGGACAAGCTTTTAGCTTAAAAAATATAAAACAAGCATTCTCTATACTTTTGTTTGCATGAAGCACTCACCCTAACACCAACCGTCTAAAACATAAAAAATCCTTACCTTCCCAAGCCAAAATTCTAATCCTCCACGTTGATGTAGTCAAAGTTTTGTAAATTCAAGTAAATCAATACAAATTATTTTCAGAACAAAGCAGTAAAGCAATAATAGCGGAAAATACACAGGATTGACATGATGTCCAATAAAAATCACATTCCAATTCATAAATCTTAAGTTGGAAGTTGGAACTATCTATTATTATTTCAAAATAATCCTGGGTTACTATGGAATAACCGTTGGGATACACACATTGTTGAATAATGAGTACCAATTGGGTGAAACTGATTTATGGATACAGTCGTTCAAATTTTTTCGAAACAAACCGAAAGAAAAACTTGTTTTGGTTTACGACTGACATACTTCTTCCCGAATTTCAGAAAAAAAAATAATAAAGTTACAGAAATTAAAGGAACTCAGCTACCTCCTCATTTCTGCCATCACTGAGCTGCCTCATTACTGCCTAGACATGCCATTTAGAAAGAGGGGTATTTTTCTATCAGGTTTTCACTACAAAAATGTTTCAAAACAACAAAGTCATGAAAACCCAGGAAAAATGCGTATTGACAAAAGCTTGTTTTCCATTACTACTAAACATCAAGATGCCACTCACAAACTCCACAACCAAGAAAATTCACTTGCAAAAAATTGACCAGACCAATAAAATATGCAGGCCCACATGGAAAAGTGTTCATTTTCAGACACAAACATCAAAATGCAACAAATCAACCCCTATAATTCTCAAAACAGCAAACAAATCAAAATTAGAAATATTTTACCAAATAAGGATAAATCAAATAAAGAAAACCTCAAGGTCAGAAAAGCACCTGAGTTGCAAAAATGGTAGGATCTTTTTGCAAATGCTGGAGCTCCTTGGAGATCCACCAAGGTAAAATCTGATATGTTGAGTAACCCAAAGAAGAACAAAACAAAAATAAAGAAATAAATAACTCAATTTGCATGTCAATGAAAGTGTCAAAGAGAAGTGCAGAAACTCAATAAGTTGAGTTCCTAAAAAAAAATATGTGTCCTAATGAGTTGAGTTCCTAAAAAAAATATGTGTCCTAATGAGGTGTAATGCAAAAATTCATTTATGATAATAGCATGAATGAATACACAGTATTAAGTTTGAGGGACGGGATAAGTATTTTGGTTCATATTGGAGAGCAACTTTAAAGTGTAAAGGGAACAAAATTTTGATTTTCATGCAAACATCATTTCTCCGAAATAGTTAAATGATACCACCATAGGAAAAATACAGAAATGACAATAATAAGTTATCATTTTGCCTTCATCAATGAGAATAGATTGTCACAAAGACTGAAATGAAGGTCTTTCTTGTTGACATATTTGACAAGAGAAACTGATTTTGACACTACTTGTTGCCAATTCTCTTCCAGGCATTGTTGGACTCAGACTTGAATGCTTTGGATGTTTCCAATTATCTTCCAAACATTCTCGTTTACTTTTTATATGCCAAAGCCAGTTGAACTACAAAGACTTTCTGTCAGCAATTTATTATGTTTCATTCTCAAAAACAAAAAGTAATTTATTAGGTTCCATGTGACATGTTGTTGAAGATATTAACTAAAGGTTGACATGAAACTTTGCTCACTAAATCCAAACGCAGTCAACTAATCTTGTGATATGTATGACAAATTTTGTAAATGTACGCACATATATAATTTTTTGGGGTGATTTTGTATTGTTGTAAAAGAACTCTTTTTTTTTTTTTTTTTTTTTATAAATAGGCTAAATCTCAAGAATAATATATCTAATATACCCATGGAAATTTGACTTTAAGGATTAAAATAATAGCAACAACAATGATTCAATCCAATAACCAAAAAAAAAAAAAAAACCCACATACATGATCAACAGCGTTGTTCAAGTAAATGTAAAAGTTGTGGGAAACGGTGATTTCTTGTTGGCGGCACCGAATAAGAAAAACCAGACCCTGTTCCTATTATCTGGTGGGTTTTAGAGCCTACAAATACCAGTTGACATCTTTGTTGTCCTCCAAAGCCCACCGCATCTTTCCGATGTTGAAATCGGTCTCCAGCCTTTGAATTTTATTCTCTCTTGTCACACGATTCCTGGTGCATTCCATCGGGTTCTTGATCGTCTTTGGGTTTTGGGGATTTCTTATTTCTTCTTTGTGTCTGATGGACGGCCTATCTCTTGGTTCTCTCATCCAAAAAAAAAAGACAAAAAGTGTACCTAATTTGTGTGACTGCATTTTTGTGTTTTGCACTACTGCGATTCAGGTTTATCATGATTTTTCCTTTTTTTTGCCCCTTTCTTTTGCCCTATTTCCCATCGAGATGTACCTTTTCGCAGGAGGGAGATGTAAGGGTATACAATTTTTTTTTCCACAAAAACATTCGTTACATTTACGGCCGAAGAGAGGAGAGAAGATGTGTCCTGTGGAGAAGATAAAACCAATCGCTTCACGTTTCATGCGAAGAATATGAAACTGTTTCCTGTCAAATTAAATTGCATTTTTAATATATGTTTAATTTAATTAATTAATTATTTAAATTAACATTTATTATGTTTAATTTAATTAATTAATCATTTAACTTAACATTTATAAGGGAGGGCATTTTAGTCAAACCATATTTTTACAGAAACATTCAGAATTTTAAGATAGTAGTAGATCATGTTTGTTAACTGGGGTCATAGAGTAATGGAATATACTGAAATATAATTTTCTCATTAATGAACAATGGAATGTACATCAAGTATTTATAGAGAAATGAGGGGATGGTGAATGAAGGCGGTTAGGAGTTGTAACAGACTTCATAACAAACTAACTAACTCCTAACTAACTAACTAACTCTTAACTAACTGTTTATTCAATACACCCCCAGCTGCCAACATGTGAAGATCCTGTGGAGTGCTAAGAGAAAGTTTAGTGCATAATTTTTGGAATCTGGATGTGGATAGTGCTTTAGTAAATAGATCTGCAGGTTGGTCTTCAGACGGAACGAATCGAACTTCAATGGTTTTATCAAGGACTTTCTGGCGAACAAAGTGGACATCAATTTCGATATGCTTGGTTCGGGCGTGGAAGACGGGATTTGAAGCCATGGTTGTGGCACTCTGATTATCACACCATAGTATAGAAGGTGAAGCAACTGATACCCCAAGCTCCTTGAGTAGAGAAAGAAGCCAAATGATGTATGTGGTTGTATCAGCTAGAGAACGATACTCGGATTCAGCAGAACTTCGTGAGATGACTGCTTGTTTTCTAGAACTCCAATTCAGCAAATTATTCCCCATAAAAACACAATGACCCCCAGTGGATTTCCTGTCATCCTTGTCACTCGCCCAATCAGCATCAGAATATGCCTCTAACACCATCCGCTGAGCAGGATAAAAGGCAAGACCAAGATGCATGGTGCCTTTTAGATAGCGAAGAAGGTGCTTGCAAGCAGACCAATGGTTGACTGTAGGAGCATGAAGGTATTGGCTTAACTTGTTCACAGCAAAAGAGATGTCCGACCTAGTAATTGGCAAGTATTGGAGAGCCCCAATGGTACTGCGATAGACCGTGGGTTCAGCAAAGGGTTCACTATCAGCTAGATGAAGTTTCTGAGAAGTACTGAGAGGTGTGGAGCAAGGATTACAAGTTAACAACTGCATTTTGTTCAACAAATCAGTAACATATTTCCTCTGAGAAAGAACCATACCATCCCCAGTTCTGGTCACCTCCAGACCAAGAAAATAACTCACCTCCCCAAGAGTTTTTAGAGCAAATTTCTGACCCAGAATTTTGATAAGATCAAAGATAGCTGCAAAACTTCCACCAGTACTACGAATGTTATCCACATAGACAAGAACAACTAAGAGATGCCCATCTACCTTTTTGAAAAACAATGAAGTGTCTGGAACTGAGATGTGGAACTCCAAACTGACCAAAAACTGTTTAAGCTTGGTGAACCAAGCCCGGGGGGCCTATTTAAGGCCATAAAGAGACTTGTTTAGCTTGCATACATGTGTAGGATGAGACTGATCAACAAATCCTTTGTGTTGAAACATAAACACAATTTGTTTTAAATCCCCATTCAAAAATGCATTGTTCACATCTATCTGTTGAATGCACCACTTATATGTGACAGCAAGAGTGAGAATCAGACACAATGCAAGGTTTTACCACCGGACTGAAAGTTTCGAAATAATCAATACCAACCGTTTGTTGAAACCCCTTGGCAACTAGCCTTGCCTTAAACCTCTCAATTGAACCATCTGGTTTATGCTTAACCCGGAACACCCATTTGTTGTCAATGACACTTATGTCAGATGAATAAGGAACCAATGTCCAAGTCTCTTTATCAAGCAACACATCAAACTCAAGTTGCATAGCCTCCTTCCACTGAGGTATTGAAAGAGCATGTGCAGCAGAAAATGGTTCCAAAACTAATGGAGGAAGAGAAGTAACTGAGTAGGTTTTAGGTTTAAAAATACCATGTTTAGATCTAGGAGCCGAAAGATGACAATGATTAGGTAAGACATTTAGGAGAGAAAAAGAAGGAGGTGGACTGGGAGAAGAGGATGCTGATGGATTTAAGGGAAGATGATGAGAAAATGAGTGAGTTGAATTATGGTAAGAGAATGAGAGGACAAGGAGGATGCTGGAAGAGATGTAACAGTGGGAAAAGAAGGCATAGGACACATAATAGGTGCTGAGGGGGATTGACTGGTAACTGAATGAGAAGATGAAGAAGAAAATAGCTCTGAAAATGGGAATTCATGCTCATTAAATTCAACAGTGTTGGCTATGTAAATCCTTCCTGTAGAATCTAAGCATTTATAGCCCTTATGAGAATCAGAGTAGCCAAGAAAAACACACTTGGATGACCTATATTGAAACTTGTGATTATTATAAGGTCTAAGGAATGGATAGCAGGTGCAACCAAAAACTTTAAGGAAATGATAGTCAGGTTGCTGATTGAGGAGAGTTTGAGAAGGTGAGAAATGGTTTAAAACAGGTGTAGGAAGGTAATTAATCACAAAAACAGCAGAGGAGAAGGCATGCGACCAATACTTGAGTGGTAACTGAGCCTGTGCAAGGAAAGAGAGACCAATCTCAACTATGTGGAGGTGTTTTCTTTCTGCCCTTCCATTTTGTTGATGAGAGTGGGGACAAGGATGTCTGAATTTGATTCAAGATTAGCAAGAATAGGGGCTAAAGATCGATATTCCCCACCCCAATCTGTTTGCAAACATTTTATTTGCACATTGAATTGTCTTTCAACCAGTGCATTAAACTTAAAAAAAGTGCTGTGAGCTTCAGACTTTGTTTTGAGAGGAAATATCCAAGTGAAACGGGAAAAATCATCTATGAAGTGGATATAATATATGTAACCTTCAATGGAAGTAACAAGAGATGGCCCCCATATATCTGAATGCACTAATTGAAAGGGATGGGTAGTTTTGGTAGGTTGAGATGCATAATGTTTCTGATGCAATTTGCTTACTTTACAAGCATCACAAAATTGAAGTTGAGTAAACTTTGGTGTAACATTTATTTGATGTAAAACATGTGACAAAATAGAATATGAATGTTGATTCGTAGCCTCATTTCATGCGTCTGAAGAACAAATTGAGCTTCATGTAGTGAAATGGAATCAGCTCGTGTGGTGAGATTAACCACCACAGAATCATAATCAACACCCAAACCTCCAAGTATATACAACACCAACTTATCATCACTGATAATGTGACCAACCGAATTCAGATCATCCGCCACAACTTTCATTTTAAGAATATATGCATCAATGCTTAAATCTCCCTTTTTGAGTGTTTGTAGTTGAAAACGAAGCTGAAGAGCTCGAGCTTTAGATTGTGATTGAAAAGGTTTTTCAAAGGCAGACCATACCTCGGCAGCTGTAGTACAACGACTAATGTGACCAAGCATAGACTCACTTATTGAATTCAACATCCAATTGAGGAGAAACTGATCCTTTCTCATCCACAAAACATACTCAGGATTGAGTGTTAACACCGAACTACTTGTCGAAGAGGATTCAAGGTACTGCGAATGAGAGGATGCCGTACCAAAGATGAATTCCTCAAAACCATGTGCACGAACCGCTGAGAGAATTTGTGCCTTCCAGAAATTATAGTTGTTACGATCCAAACATAACGCAACAAGAAGAAAATGGGGAAGAGGTGGAGCAACTGCCATCGGAGCAGAGATTAAGATTGAGAGGAAGAAGATGACCGGAAAAAATTACTGTAGCACAGGGGAGGGAGCCTGGCTCATGATACCATAATGGAATATACTGAAATATAATTTTCTCATTAATGAATAATGGAATGTACATCAAGTATTTATAGAGAAATGAGGGGATGGTGAATGAAGGCGGTTAGGAGTTGTAACAGACTTCATAACAAACTAACTAACTCCTAACTAACTAACTAACTCTTAACTAACTGTTTATTCAATATAGAGTTATTAAGAACTTTGGGTGACCCTTTTAATTAGCAACTTTATTAGGTGAATTGGAAAGAAAAGTGACAAAAATCGAATAATAAGTGTTGAAGTACGTATCTTGAATTTAGTAGCGCAAATTCAATATTTTAAGGAATAAGTAAATTTTAATTGAGGAGAAGAGGTCACGTAGATGTTGGTAGTAAGTAGCTCTTTAAGAAGCTTAATTTTCTATGTAGCTACTGCGTGAGCTATTTATGAAAAAATTGGTTGATCAGAGCTAATTTGATTTAATTGCAATGCAATGTACATATAACAAAATAGTAAAAATATAATCAACACACACTCAAGAGGAGTGAGAAAATCAATTGTAGTCCGTAGAGCATAACTGTATAAGATACTATGTAAGAAAGCGATTTGTGATATGTAAATAGTGAGGATTGAGGAGTGTGGAAAATACTTAAGGTTGCAATTACATGTAAGAATTTGGATTGAGGGAAGAATTTGTGTAAAAAATTTCAAACGGCTCCCAAGTCCCAATAAGATGATTTTAAATCCCACCATAATGACTCTAAAAGTAACTCAAAATAGGAGTTTGATGATTTGAAGTCCATTGTATTACGAGATTTACTTAAATAAGTTTAATGATTTTATTATGTGGTTGAAATCCGTAGCTTTAAATTCATCACTTCATTTGAAGTCTCACGCTACATTTTTATCAAATCCAAATTAGGGGGCAAAAATAATAAAAGTGGAGGGAAAATAGTAAATTTGTGGGTTGCGATTATCAATTCCATTATTACATTCTCGAAAAATGAAAGTGGAAGATACTTGATCTATTGTTAAAAAGCTCTCAAACATCTTTTTTTTTTTTAGGTACAAATCCTAGGAAGGGAGGGAGTTAAGTGGGAATTGAATCCAGCTACATACATGAGTTTTACAAACGTCTTATCACTAGGTTATCAAACGATTCTCAACCCTCTCCTTCTTTTGCTTCTCTTTCTTATTGTTCATCGTTAAGGGGTGATTTTTGATTTTTTTTTTTTTGCCTAAAATCACCTCATTTACATTATTTTTATCAATTTATTTTCTAAATAAGTGATTTTATCACATAAATCCGGATTATTTATTTATTTTCTTGCTTGTGATTTCACATCTAGGTGTGGCTTTTGGTTTGCCGTTGTCTTGGTGATATATTTTTTTTCTTTTATGGACGATTCAGACAAACAAGTTTTTGATCCGGCAGAGATAACAAATCAGATTGTGGTTTTCAACATGTTGTAAAACTGGAATCATGATATTCTAGACACAATAGACTTTAAGCCAATTTTTGTTATTAACATAGATATTATGAATCTTTTCATAGTTTTAATTATTTTTTATGGTTTTAACAGATTTGTTTATGTCTTTTTTGAATTAATGAAATTATCTATAAAAAACACACATACAAGATTATTTGTAAATCCCTAGGGTATAGTTGGCCCAATCGAAAAGTTCAGTTAATAGCAATTTTACCAGTTCTTTTGAGGTGTTGGGAAAGTTTGAGGGCTATATTAGTTAATTTCTTGGACCTGGTACAAAATGTTCGGCAATTCTTTATTACTGATATGATTATCTTTTTGGCTCCATTGATCATCATTAATATAAGTTGGCGAAAATGCAAAATTGGTCTAGTAACTAGTGGGGCGTGTAAAAAATAGTTGGTTCAAAAATCCAATTTAGCCATGTTACTAATAAGAAAGCCAAATTAAGTCCAACTTTGCCCTAAAATTTTAAAATTGGTCAGATATTGTCACGTAAAAATGTATATGGCTTGTAAATATTGAAATGTTTTGGATTTGTTTTGGTCAAATTGCTATTTTTGACTTCCCTTATATGATTTGGTTACCACATGAAGAGATAGAATACTGGTGAAAATCGGATTAAAATATCATTTAAAGTGCCTGGATAAAGTAAATGACATTTTTAATAGTCACGTAGTATTCTGATGAAATTCTAATTTGAAACTGAATATTGAAATGCGAAGCAAAATGTGAGCTGAACATTTGTATTATCTGAACATGCAAAAAATGAGGTAGTCATGTCAACTGTTTATATATAGGCAAATTTGACAGTACAAAAACCGCCAAAACGTGTTTCTAAAATAGCACTTTTATTAACAAAAAAAAAACAACTAATAGCTAACTAATAACAACATATAATCTCAACATCCCCCCCCAAGGTGCAACATGGGGAAGATCAACCATGTGCAACTTGGACAGGAAAGATGCAAAGACAGGAGAACCAAGGAGCTTTGTGAACACATCAGCCAACCGAGCGAGAGGAAGCCACCTTCGAGGAGAACCAAACCAGACTTTATATTGATTGTGTACCGTGGTGGCGCTATCTCCAAGTGCTTGGTACGCTCGTGGAAGACGGGGTTAGCAACAATATAAAGAGCAGCTTGATTGTCACAATAAAGAGGAATAGGAGTAGGTAAAGAGAGGAGCATATCTGAAGCCAAAAAAGTGATCCACTGCACCTCACAAATAGTAGTACTGAGGGCGCGGTACTTAGCCTCAGTAGAGGACCGGGAGACCATGGTATGCTTCTTAATCTTCCAGGAAATGAGACAATCACCCAAGAAAACACAATACCCAGTGATGGACCGTCTACTATCCTTACAAGTTGCCCAGTCTGCATCACTAAATGCAGTTAAACTGAAAGAACCACTGGAAAAGTAAAAGAGGCCATTAGAAGAACAACCTTTGAGATACCGCAGGAGATGCAGGGCTGCATCCCAGTGGGAACTGAACGGATTGTTGACAAATTGACTTAAATGTTGAACACAATAGGTGATGTCAGGCCTAGTGAGATTAAGATAGAGCAACCTACCAACCAACCTTCTATACTGATTTGGATCCTGCAAAGGAACCCCACATTCACCAACCAATCTCAAACCGTGAGGAAAAGGTGTGGCAACGGATTTGCAATCCAGCAGCCCCATATCTGAGAGGATGTCAAGAACATATTTCCTCTGATTTAAGTAAGTGCCAGAGGAGGTGCGAGCAAGCTCAAGGCCCAGAAAATAGTTAGCAACCCCTAGATCCTTGATGGTGAAGAGATCATCTAGATATTGCTTGAGGTGATTGATTGCAGCAATATCAGAGCCAATCACTAAAACATCATCAACATAAATCAAGACAAATAAAGAGAGCCTCCAGAGTGTTTCATGAAGAGGCATGTATCATGAGAAAACTGGATGAACCCATAACTTGTCAATTTTGTGCAAAATTCTGTGTTCCACTGGCGAGATGCTTGCTTCAAGCCATAGAGACTCCTCTTAAGAAGACAGACTTCCCCAACTCCAGCCTTACTATACCCAGGAAGTGGCTGCATGTAAATGTCTTCATCCAAAAAACCATGGAGGAAGGCATTGTTGATG
This sequence comes from Rehmannia glutinosa, assembly GCA_016081115.2. NCBI lineage: Eukaryota > Viridiplantae > Streptophyta > Magnoliopsida > Lamiales > Orobanchaceae > Rehmannia > Rehmannia glutinosa. Next base: position 65,022 of record JABTTQ020003257.1, on the reverse strand, counting down.
TCTAACTGATGAAAAGGCCAACCCTTAAGGGTAGCCACAACAATTAGCATTCTAACAGTTACCATCTTGGCAATAGGAGAAAAGCTATCCATGTAATCCACACCAAAAACCTGATGATATCCCTTGGCTACAAGCCTAGCCTTCAGCCTTTCTATAGTGCCATCAGGGTGTCTCTTAACCTTGTATACCCACTTGCATCCAATGGCACTCTTGCCCTGAGGTAAGGGAGTTAACACCCAAGTATTGTTTAATTCAAGAGCCTCCAACTCTTTATGCATAGCCTCCAACTCTTTATGCATAGCCTCCACCCGACCTGGATCCTTGCTAGCCTGAGCATAAGAAGAAGGTTCCTGCATAGTAGATACAGTGGCTAGAGAAGACACAGATGTAGAGGAGGAAGAAAGTGAAGCGAGGAAGAGATGAACTGTAAGATCAACGGCATGGCATGGCAGTGGCGGTCAGAGAGTTGTGGTAATCTTCTTTGTAAGTAACAAAGTCACTGAATCTAGAAGGTTTGGAGGTATGTCTAGGGGATTTTCTGAGAGCAATAGGGAGGTTGAGGTCTGAAGGAGGAGGAGTAGAAGGTGTGTGAGAGGATGATGTTGCAGGGGAAGAAGTGTAGTCAGAGTCATAGGAAGGAGGAACAGGAAGAGGTGTAGAAGAGTTGAACTTGCTGTAGGAGGGAAAATCAGTTTCAACAACACAATCTTCCCTGGTAACCAAGAATTTTTTAGTAACCAGATTAAAGAGCTTGTATCCTTTTTGTCCCACCTCATATCCAGGAAAATACACTTGTGTGCCCGAGGATCAAACTTGGATTTATGAGGAAGAATGTTAGTAGCAAATGCTAAGCACCCAAAAGGTTTAAGGAGAGAGTAGTCAGGTGGTTTGTGATAAATCAGTTCATAAGGTGTTTTCCATTGCAGTAAAGTGCTAGGAAGCCTGTTGATTATGTAAGTAGCTGTGAGGAGAGAAAAAGGCCAGAAGTCAATAGGAAGTTTGGTCTGGAAAAGAAGAGCCCTAGTTGTGTCCAAAAGGTGTCTGTGCTTTCTCTCCACAATGCCATTTTGCTGTGGAGTGTAGGCACAGCTCTTTTGATGGACAATGCCATGAGTATGGAAGCGAGTGTTGCACTGAGTGTTGACAAATTCAGTCCCATTTTCAGATCTCAAGGTTTTGATCACAGTTTGAAATTGAGTTTTAACCATCAAAATGAATTTTTCCAACAGATGTGGAACCTGAGTTTTGTGGCTCATAAGATATGTCCAAGTGCATCTACTATAGTCATCCACAAGAGTCAAAAAATAAGGAGTATGCCAAAATAGAGTACCAGAGTGGTATGGCCCCCATACATCCACATGAACAAGATCAAACAAAGCAAATGCACAAGAATAACTAGTAGAAAAATGATGTCTATGTTGTTTGGATATGTGGCAAACATCACAATTCTTCAGATCATGCTGTGAAGGTTCAGTACAAAAGGAATGCAGAAAAGGTACATATTTAAGAGTATTACAAGAAGCATGCCCCAGCCTTCTGTGCCACAAGGCAAGTACATTATTACATTGAACATCTGACTGACTGGACTTATAAGAAATATCAGAACAAGTGGAAAGTAAAGAGTGAGTGAGCTGGGAAGAGGAAGCAGGTGAATGCATTTGTAGCATGTACAACTTCCCTACAGCCTGTCCCATAGCCATGACCTCGTTAGTCTTCAGGTCCTGGAACAAACTGTGAGAAGGGTAGAAAATGCATTTGCAGTTAGAATCCTGAGTGAGCTGGGCTATAGAAAGCAAGTTACATTTGAATGTAGGGACAAATAGTACATTGGTGAGACTGAGAGTGGATGAGAGACATACATCACCAATATGTGAAACAGATTTAGAGCTACCATCAGGCATAAACACAGTGATAGGATCAGAAATAGGTCTAAGATTGGACAACAAGGATAGAGAGGTACACATATGTCTACTAGCCCCTGTATCTATAATCCATGAACCTTTATCTAAATACTCAAATGTACTGAAAGCACAGTAATAGCTAGAAGGATCCATACCTGTGTATCCAGCAAAATGAGCAAAGGACATACCATTATCCTTGCCACCATAGTTCATACCAGCCATGAGCTTAGCAAATTCCTGTTGTATTATGGTACTAATCTCATTGTTTGAACTCCTTTGTGCACTGCACCAACATCCTTCTTTTCCTGTACCTGTTCCACAGAAGCCAGATTAGCCATAGGTCTCCCTCTTTGTTCCTTAGGCATTCGAAACCAGTCAGGATACCCAACCAACTTGAAACACTCTGTAATTTCATGTCCAGGGGCCTGACAATGTTTGCAAATGAGTTTGGCCTTTTCTTTTTTTGTTCTCCGCATAGGTCCGATCTGTCCCCTTGGTTTAGATCCTGACCAAGGTCCTGGTCTCTGAGATGTGTTTCTATTTGTGTTAGCTAGCATAGTTGCACCTTCCAGTCCATCAGGAAGTCCTTGATTGACAGATCTCTGCTTCTCAATTCGCAATACCATCGAATACGCTTTGTTCACATCAGGTAATGGATCCATTACCAAGATCTGACTTCTAGTTTGTTCATATGCATCATTCAATCCCATCAAAAATTGCATTAGCTTCGTACTTTTATCATTTTCAGCAGTTTGCTTATGACCATCACATGAGCAAGTAGAAGTAGGCAATAAATTGGAATATTCATCCCATAATCTCTTCAGCTTGGTGAAATATACCATAATCGAAACATTTCCTTGACTAAAAGTAGAGATCTCTCTCTGTAGTTGATACAGCTGTGGACCATTACTCTGCCCAAACCGTTCTTCAATATCCAACCATAATTCTCTAGCAGACTTAGCGTAGATAAAAGCTTCAGAAATCTCTTTAGATATTGAATTAAGGATCCAACTAATCACCATGAAATCAACCTTTTGCCATTGCTCGAACTTAGGAGAATCCGCAGTCGGCGGTACAATTTTCCCATTTATGAATCTTAATTTCGTTTTAGCACCTAATGCTATAGAAATCGAACATTTCCACGATAAGTAGTTCGCACCTGTTAACGGACTCGAGACCAGCATCATCCCCGGATGATCTAAGCCATGTAGTAGGAGAGGTTCATCTTCTTTGTCCACGACTTGATGAGCAAATTCATAATTCTTCGATCCACCGGGAATATCACCGGAATTTCCATCGCCGACAGCTATCAAGCTCCATGGCGGGAAGTCTAGCTTGTAATCGGCTCTGGATACCATGATGAAATTCTAATTTGAAACTGAATATTGAAATGCGAAGCAAAATTGGAGAGCAAAATGTGAGCTGAACATTTGTATTATCTGAACATGCAAAAAATGAGGTAGTTGTACAACTGTTTATATAGACAGCTGACAGGTACAAAAAACCGCCAAAACGTGTTTCTAAAATAGCACTTTTATTAACAGCAAAAAAACAACTAATAGCTAACTAATAACAACATATAATCTCAACATATTCACTTCCCATGTGGGCAATGGAAGTGGGCAATGGGGCGCAAAATCATAAATGAAAATCTAAATAAACAATTAGTGCAAAAAATCTAAAACCTCCTAATATTTTCAAGTAACGTGAGTTTCATTGAACTCAACTATAGTTATTTCTTCATTTTACGATAAAAAAAGTATATCAACTACACTGTGTGTTATTCTATCGATAAATAATCATATGTTCCTTAATTTATACATTCTTAAACTCATCCAATTAACTTGTCTATCAAAAGGATTTAATTAGATATTGTTTAAGCGCCAAAGGGCTACGCTTTCGTTTTCAATATATTGAAAAGGAATAAATAAATATATTTTAGCTTTCTATGTAGATAATAGTTATGCACATATTTAAACTGTTTCTTTCTTAACTTAGTAAAGTCTTTCCTAAAGATGGCATGCCAAAATATAATAATATGGAGAATAAGTCAACCGGATTTAGCAATCAATAATAAAATAGAACTTTATATTTAAATTAAATGTAGACACCAGTGGTGAAAAAATATTCAGTTGGATCACAATTTAAACAACACTAAGGTAATATACGACGGGTCTCATGGATTATATCAATGAGATTGATCCTATTTATAATTAGAATCTCAACTCAAACCCAAATCCATAAAAGAAAAACCTCATATTTTTTGTGTTTTATAGGTTCTGTATCATGAACTTCAGTCCATAATACGGTCTCATTTAAGACCTCCTCAACAACTAATATTTGAAATCAAGATAACATAAAGAAAACAAAAGATTAATTAAGGGTTGGGAGTTGGGACTTGGAGGGGTTGAGGGCGCTAGTCCATGGCCTCAGCTTTTTAGTGCATATGCAACTCTTCACTAATCGACGCATCATCACTTTACTAAACGATCAAAAGATGATGAATAAAAAGGTGTGTAAATTATCCCGTACAAAATGGGATAGTTTGGTATACATCTAAATTAAAACAATTGTTTTTTTTTTTTTTTTTTGTGTTTTTTTCTTCACAAGTGTGAAAAATATTAGTTAATCGAAAAGGAGGGAGATATTTGTTGTATCGAATATTTTATAGTGGTAATGAAATATGTGTACCTTAAAAGATATTATCTTTAAAGTATTAATTCCTCCCATATGGTGTAAATGGTCTCAATGAAGAAAAAGACTTATATAAGACTATCCGTGAGACGGGTCGAATCGGTCAATCCAGTATAAAGTACGCGGGTCAACAGGGCGTGAGTTAACAAAAAGTCAACTATCCACCAAAATATTCCGGTAATACTTTTTGAGAAAAAAATAATAATTTTAAAACAAGTAATACTTTTGAGCAATAAAATAATATTTTTATTAGGAAAATGTAATACTTTTGACACAAGAAGTGATAAAAATTATTAAAAATGCTGAAGATGATTGATATTTTGTAGTTCAACAAATAATATTTTTTATTTAAATATTTAATACATGAAATACTTTTCCACTTAAATGTGTAATAATTTTCATTTAAAACTCTAATACTTATTAGTTCAACATGTATATTTTAGTTCAACGTGTAATAACTTTCTCTTAAACGTGTAATATTTTTCATTTAAAACTATAATACTTTTAAGTTCAACATTTAATACTTTTTACTTAATTTTTTTCAGTTCAAAATTTAATATTTTTCAATGCAAATTTGTAATACTTTTCACTGACAACTATAATACTTTTCAGTTAAAATGTAATACTTTTCAATGGTAGTTTTTATTTTTCAGCGATATTTTTATTTTTCCTCTCTTTTTTTTTCTTTTTTCCCCCTTCGTCTTCTCCTTCGTTTTTCTCTGTATTTCTTATTTTCTATTTATTTCGTGATCAAACCAAAGTTCCAAGAGAATAAAAAGATTCATATGGGAAACTTAAAATCCCCATTAATGGTGTATTGCGCTCTCGTGAGCCATTAGCTTCATCTCTACACTTGAATGTGATTTTCTACTTTCCTTGTCAGATCTACAATCACATTTTGCGCATTAGGGCCCTGACCCACCATCCATTAAATGATTACATTCACATATGTATAAAGGCCCAAGCTTCAACACCATATTTAATATATTGTATATTATTTTTTTTATCAAATGTATTACATTTTTCAAATATATAAAAGTATTACTTTTTTACTCAAAAGTATTACTTGCCTCAAAAGTATTACTTTTTTCTCAAAAAGTATTACCGCGCGAATTTGGTGGACTGTTGACTTTTTTGTTGACCATGCACCGCTGTTGACCCGCGAATTTTATGTTGACTGGATCTGAACAGACTCATCTCATGGATACATATCCGTAAGACGGACATATGGTCTCACAAGAGACCTTCTCCTCAATGAATTAACCTCCAGCTACAAAATCTATTAATCACAAAAATTCCAAGATTACACTTCTTAGAATTCTGGAGCAAGAATCACAAGTTTATAAATCGAAAGGCAGAAAGTAAGAAGAAAGACACTTAGGGATAGAAATCTTGAATGCTTAAATTTTCGTAACACTTTATGCAGAATCTGGAAGTCTATTTAAAAAATTCCAAAAGTTGTCTCCAAAAGTTGAAACATTCCAAAGGGACCACTTCTTTAATAAAAGACACATCCTTTTGTTTAAAAATTTAAACGGTACTAACTGTCAGTGTAACACCTGGGGCCGAAGAGGGTGGGGAGTGATCATCGGTGCAAAGAGATGGCACGGACAATTAGAGATGTTAAACGAGCTGCAGCCCATTGGGTCGGATCGTTTAAACCGGAAAAAAAGAGGGTTAAGACCGAATTATTTTGGCTCATTTAAATCCGGGTCTTTTTGGCCCGGACTGTTTAAGCCGAAGCCCGTTAGGGCTAGCCCGAAGTTTAACCGAGCTTGCCCTCTATTTTTATTTTTTTAAAAATAAATATAATTCTAATATTTTATATCTACTTTTATTACCTATTATTAGTAAATTTATTTTTCAAATTCACATCTCCCTCATCTTTAAGTTTAACTTTATTAAACAAGCTATAAATTCTTGAAAATTTGTTTTTTTATTTGTTTTATTTATTACTTAATTTAGTTTTCCGATTTTTATTCTGAATAAGAAAATATTATGTAGTTTTATTAGATTATTTAGGATATAAATTATATTTCTAAATGGTGCTAAATCTAATTTTATAATTTTGTTAATGCAATGTAATTATAAACTATGCATGACTTTCTTTATAATGAATAGATTAACTTTAAATGTTAAACTTAAATGTTATATATGCTCAAGTTTAAAATTTTAGATTTAAATATCTAATTTTAAAAATTTTAACTTATAATTTCATAAAAAATTGTTAATTATGGGTAGCTTTAGTTATTATTATTTTATTTTCAAAATTTAGATGATAAAATATTTAATTTTATAAGTTTGATAATGCAATGTAACTAGAAACTTTGCATGAATTTTATTTATAACGAATAGTTTAACTTAAAATGTCAAATTTAAATGTTATATATATTCGAGTTTAAATTTTAAATTTAAATATATAATTTTTTAATTTTTTAACTTATAGCCCGGTAGTGGCCCGTTTAGACCCAAGCCCGCTAGAGTTAGAGTTAGGTTCCAATATTGCCAACCCATTTAACACCAGCCCGTTTAGCCCGAAGACCGTTAGGGCTCTCCCTATAGGGCTAGGGCAGCCCGTTTGACATCTCTACGGACAATATTGAGCGCTCTCCGGCAAAGCCTAGGTGGAGAGAACATGAATGAACCAAATTCACACCCGAAAAAAAAAGGAGATTCTCGAGACTATGCGGGTATGGGACTCGATTTGAGAGAGCTTAAAAGATTTGATAGGTACTACTACTCATTATTTTCATCAATTTCGGCCGACCTGGGCTGGCCAACCAAACCTGGTAAAGCACCGGGCTGGGCTCTAATTTTAGAGGCCTGAAATGAGCTAGGCTTTTTAGCTGGGCCCGTTAGGCCCGAAAAACCAGCCCGGCCCGGCCCGATTGGCCCAGTTTTGCAGTGCATTTTTGTGGGTGAGGCTTATGAAATAGCGGCCCGAACACTATTTGGCTCAGCTGGGCCAGGCCTGATTTTTTCCTTTGACCCAATGCCGGCCCGGCCTGGCCCGTTTGACACCTTTATTACTCATACTAACATAATGCATCTTCTTTATGGTGCTCATCATATAAAAACTCTGATATTAAGTGTGCTTAGCCCAGAGAAATTATATGATGGGCTTCCCCTGGGAAGCCACTCTCGAGTGCGCGTGAGTTAGGACAAAGCGCACTGGAAAGACTCGTATTTGTTTGTGGGAATACATCGAAATCGAAAAAGGCAGGTCACATACATCAATCAGCTACTTGGAGTTTCCTCTATAATAAGGAGAAAACTCCAAAGTTTGATTGAATTTACCAAACTTACACTCTTTTATACACTAAGGTGAGCTTCACACATCAATACACATTCAATGTTGGACAATGCATAGAGAGTGTCTTCTTAAAAGTGATATAATAAATGTGGGACATATTTAATACAACATGAAAACTAACGCGGGACACATAAATATTATTATATGTAAATACATACAACAATATCTTCAAACGATGCAACGTTTTTAGACCCTGACTGGACATTGGACCATATTAATAACTGAGTCATTTGATAATTGGTTCAACCAATTAATCATTCTTAAAAAAACTAGTTGGCATACACACACACACATATTTAAATGATAAACACAAATACAAATGTAAAAAAACTAACAAAAACAAATAAAAACAAAAACTAAACTAATAAATTATAATATCCGAATATATAAATAATTATATAAGGAGAAATTATATGCAAATTTACAAACATATTTTCCTTCGATTTTTATAATTAAACAAAGATAAATTTATTTACTAATACACAAAAAAGAGAAAAATAAATGGGTTAATAGGGTCATCGGTTTCCAGGTTTTTTCCATAGGTTTGACCGGGTGACAATGATTTTTTAGCCACCCGATTTTAATACACAACTGAAATTACTGAACTAAGCATATGACCAGTTCCCGATTAAATAGTTCAACCAGTTGATTCAATCCGGGTTTCACAAAGAGGAATTGAGGTGATCCTTTTATTGAGTAAAGGTGAAAGGGATATTAAAGAGTCAAACATTAATGACAAAAATTTGTAGGAGACGGTCAAAGAACATAGTCCATGAGATGAATCTTATATGTAAATAGAGTTCCAACCCAAACCCAAGCCAATAAAAAAAACCTATATTTTTTTTTTGTTATGTAGGACCCGACTTAATTAAGTCAATGAGACGGTCTCATATAAAACCACTAACTTTTTTTTAGAGGCATATAAGACCACCTCTATCTATTAACACCAGAAATAATGTTTAGTCCGTTACTGTTAGTTTTGTCTGAAAGGTGTCTGTTACTGTTAGTTGAAGACTGGTTGGTTAATGAAGTGAAAACTTGTGAACAATAAAAAATAAAATTATTTATTTTGATCAACCAATTTAAATATTTAAATATATCAGAATAACTTTAATCCATTATTTCCCAAAAATATTATATATTCATTCCATTAAATTTTGTTATATCACCTATGATTAAAAAGTGAAATAAAATAACCACCTCTCAATAGGAGATGTGATACTTGGCCTCACCGATTAAAGGTGAGATCAATAGTTCAAATATATCACTCCCTTCCATCACCATTAATGTAGAGTTGTCAAATGGGTCGGGTTGGGCCAACGAGAAAATTAAATTGGGTTGGGAGGAACCAGGCTAAAATTCTATCGGATTGAAGCCCAATCCAACCCATGAAAATAAACACGAAATGACCGAGCTTGTCCGACTTTCGGGCATCCAAAATTGCAGCCCTGTCCGGCCTTTTCACTGGGCCCCATTTGGGCACATCTATCCTTTTGTAAGGGTTTGAATTTGCATTAAAAAAAAAGTGAAATAAAATAATTTTAAACTAACAAAAAGAACTATGAATTATAGATACTATTTACCCTCCAATAATAATTTTAACCCTATTTACCCTCCAATTATAGATACTATTGACAAGAAAAACATTATGTGCGTATGCATATAAGAAACTTCTAAAAGAACTAAATAACCAAAAGATAAAGTTTTCGTTAATTATTAAACAATATGAAATCTCTATGTGAATAGTTAACTGTTCGTCATAGTAAATGCCAGGCACTGTGTCACATTTATGATTTATGGTACATATCCAATATTGTGTTATATATGAAATGTTATGTTCGGCAATAAAATGATCATCAATTTCTCAGTCCGTCAAGATACTAATTCATTCATTATTATTTAGGTACCAATAAAGACTATGAATTGTTGTTCAAGTACAAAGATAAATCATTTTTGGCCCTTGCAAATGAAATTATTATGCATTAACTCATATTTGGTAAGACTTGAACAATGAAGGATGAAAAAATGGAGTCAAGTTGATTATTATATTTTTTTAATAAGTTGGGAGTAGTGGTTGGAATAAGTTGATTATTATATTGTTCAAGCTTTATTTAAATATTTGTTGAAAATGTACTTGCCAAGTCAATGAGTTGTCAAGTTACAGTTGAATTGAATTCAAAAAAAATTGATACTTCATTTTTATATACGGTTATTTTTCAATCAATCAAATTGAGCTTTGAAGTTTAAAAAGCATTCAAGTAACTTATTAGTTTATTAAATTGAATTCAAACGACCGTCTTTCGTTGTGAAAATGTTGGAATATATATACACATATATGCTTGCTGCATATTAATTTTTTTTCATCGCATTTGCAATTCGATTTCAAAGAACCCTAATTATTAGGATAAACATTAATTACCTAAAATCATTTTCAAAGTTCTATACCAAACCAGAGTATTATGACCCGAAAAAAGAAAAAAAAGGATTGATGGATAGTTAAGAGACAAAATACAACTCACTCTGCCTCATTTGAGGATTGAGTATCCAAAGTTGTCGTAGTTAAGCTTAGTCCCAGATTAGAAAATAGAATCACGAGTAATGATAATGAGATAATCGGGACAAGTAAATTATATATATTTGAATTTTGATGTTGATGTGCCATAATTCCTTGTAATATATTAATCTTTTTTTTTTTTCTCTCCCTTGCTTTATACAAAAATAATAATCATGTACCATCACTAGTGGGACATGCCAGCACCTGCTTTTTAAGGTTTTCAATTATCATAACCAATTTTGTATTGAAACGATTCACAAAGCATTTGGGCAGCCATCCTGCAGGATCCAACTGCAAAAACAAACCCACAATAATAATAAATAAATAAATCCAATTTTGTTTATGAAACTTTTAAAAAAAAAAATACATGCAAAATAAAAATGAAAATAATAATAAGAGATAATTACAAAAAAACTCCCTGAGGTTTGGGCTAATTACAAAAAAACCCAGAGTTTTTTTTTTTTTTTTTTTGCGAAATCTGTAAAAACCCCTAGAGGTTTGATTATGCAAGACTAAAATCAAATTTCAAGGGGGGTTTTGTAATTTTCAAAAATCTTTGGGTTTTTTTGTAATTAGCCCAAACCTTTGGGGTGTTTTTGTAATTATCCCTAATAACAATAATACTAAACTATTCTAAGTAATGCTTACTTGAGCTATGTAAGTAACCATGCAAGAATCATGTTCAAGCTTCTCTACAACCCATCCAGACTGCAGTAATAGCCCTCTTATTGAGTTGTTTTGCTTTGGTTGTAGCCCTGCTGCTATCTCTTTTGGAAGTGAAGCCACTGCCACTACCTGCACAACAAGAACCAACTAATAATAATAAGTAAAAAAAAAACACAATCTATTAATTCTGGGAGATAAAAGTTTGAATTTTAGTAAGTTGACAGATAAAAGTTATTATAGAGACCTCAATTAAATATTTCATTACATAGTAGGAGATTCAATTAAATTGAAACAGTAGATTCTTGTGAATTTGATCAAGACAAACAGTTTTACCAGAGTGCCATCATCCATGGTTTCACGTCGTTCGTAGACTATGAATTCTCTGTTTCTGAACAAGGGCTTGGATCTCTCTCCAAATCTTAGCCTGATTATGCTCAGGTTCTCTTCAAGGTCCTTTATGTACCTTGCTTCTACTAAATCAGCATCCCATTCCTACACCAAATACGAATCAATCAGATTTAATCGACAAAATTCATTTCCGATCATCTATTCCATTTAGCATTTCTTCGTGATATTCATGATATATGATGTAATCAGATATAAAAACTTGTACTAAAAACATGTCCGATTTTTATTCTTTATAACTACTCTTACTAGTATTTCAATACAGCAGACGAATGCCACGTGTACAATAACGATATCATTATGTACATGGCAACATTCATCTGGTAAACCCAAACACTGGCTGTAATGAAACTGCTAACCTTTGCAGCATCAATTGCGTTGGCAACCGTCATAAACTTCTGGGGAGAGACCGATTTCAGCACCCACCGGCTACGAAACGTGTGAAACGATCCCGATCTGCGTTTCGATATCTCAACCCCATTCTCCATGCCAACAACTTTCCACCCATCGTTCACATGAGTTATGCTCTCAGCCCTATTCGAATCAGAAGCCGAAAGCAGTTCCTGGATGCAATTCTCACTGGCATGGAAAACATATCTCCTTAAGGAGTCCTCACTAATAGACCTACAACAACAAAACCAATATAAATCATCATAGTTTTTTTTTTCTAGCCAATAAACAGTTAGGCAATTATAAAAAGGGGTCACATTCTAACCAGGATCTACTGCAAGTAGGACTGGTAGGCATTTTCGGGCACGTTCCAACGTTGCTGGGGGATGTTCTTTTAATGCAGGGCTGAGAGTGATATATATGTATATGTGCAAGAAGATCATATACAGAGGTAGATAGAGAGAGAGAGAGTTATGTAATGAAAGTACAAGTGTTAGATTGTTCTAGGACAGAAAGATGGATGGTTTTAAGCAAAATAATGTGAGAAGATAGAAGCACATGGAATGCCAGAAGAAACTCTATGATTAAAACTGCACGTCTTTATCTCCATTTTCTTTTCTCTCTCTAATAAAAGACAGTAGCACTCCATGTGCATCATCATCCCCACTCCTCTTAACCTCCTTTTCAAACATCAAGAATCTCTCTCTCTCTCTCTCTCTCTCTCTCTCTCTCTCTCTCTCTCTCTCTCTCTCTCTCTCTCTCTCTCTCTCTCTCTCCCTCTCTCTCTTGTTTTTAAGGATAAACAGAGAAGAAAAGACTAACAAACTAAAACAGCCAGAGTAATAGAGTTAAGCCCACATTTTTATATTTTACCTAAACTTGCCTGGTTTTGGGTGACAACAACAGAAACAAAAGCAGCCCACCCTTGATCACGTGCCTGGAATAGGTTAAAAATCTCTGGAATTAACAAAACCAAAATGGACAAAGTTTAGAGTTAATTGTGATTTTGTATTGGTACTTGCTAATTCAGCCATTACATACTCTGCTCTTGGCATGGGAAAATGCTCAAGGTTCTGTGTCAGATAATAATCAAACAGTAAATTGGGGTTGGGTTATTTTGGCCCACATAATAATTTAAGGATAATTACACACAAAAAAAAAAAAAAGTTCTGATGTTTGGGCTAATTACAAAAAAGGCCCAAACCTTTTTGAAAATTACAAAAAGCCCATGAGATTTGATTTTGTCTTAAATTAAGGAGGCAATTGTGGAGTTTTTGAAATGTTTTTTCACTCATGTAGTGGGTAAATGTAACAGAAATCAAACCTCGATGGGGTTTTCATAATGTTCAAAAATCTCTGGGTTGTTTTGTAATTACCCCAAACCTCTGGGTTTCTTTTGTAATTATCCCAACAATTTATGATCGAGAATTACTGAAGGCCACATTACTGCATAGTAAACTGTGATTGCATATTTTGACATTATCAAGATTAAACTCAGCACAACTTTTGGATCCCTTAACAGAGTTGGGGCAAGGATGAGTGGTAAAGATAATGGCATCAATTACACTACTTTCAAAAGAAAAGATAAATTAATTGGGGTTCATTATGATACCAAATAATAAACAATTAAAAGATGCTGAATTATTATCCAACTTAACAAAAGGAATCATGATGATGGGTTATCCTGCCCCAAGAATCCTTTTGCTTTAAGGCTAAGCACAGTGTCCCTGAGAGCATCTTCAACTGGTGTAAAATTTAATCCCAAATCAATCAATCTCTTTGCAGCATCCTTACATGCCACCAATCCCGGTTGTGTTTCACCTGTAAATCTGCATGTTGAATTGGGATTAGCATAACTGTGGAAAAAATAAACAGATTAATTGGACAAAACAATTTCTTAGATAGAAATTAACAGATAATGGAATGAAAAAATGAATTCCTAAATTGCCAATAATCATGCCAGATATCTACTGGGCTATAATGTTGGTTGTTTTGTTTTTTTCCCACTTTCTCACAGAAACCACCAAAGATGAGCAGATCTTGGGAAAGGGGATTTATCCCTGACGTACAGAAAACAAGACTGCATTATCCAGTATAATAAATACAATTGACTGGTGATTTAGAAAATAAAAAAGGAAATCTAAGCTGATTAGAGATAATTAATTGTTGATACCAAGAACTTCCGAATAAAAATTAGGCATAATTACAAAAACACCCCTGAGGTTTGGGTTAATTACAAAAAACCTAGACATGTTTCAAAATTACAAAAAAAACCTTCAGGTTTCGTTTTGTCTTGGGGGATAACTGTAATATTTTTGCAACTGTCTTTTTGAAATGTTTTCGAAAATCGCCGGAAAAATGTAAGACGGAATCAAATTTCAAGGGGTTTTTCGTAATTTTCAAAAAACTCTGGGTTTTTTTGTAATTAGCCCAAACCTTAGGTGTGTTTTTGTAATTATCCCTAAAAATTATAGGAGAAGTTGTCAAGGCTCAAGAGCCTGAGAAAATGAGGTCTTCCGCAATTCCGAGTATCACACAAAAAATAAATGCACCATAGAGGAGTTCCACAATGCACATGGGAAACTGGGAAAAAGGCCATAGCCTAGTGATGCATAACTTTTTCTTGTAATTCATTAGAGTAAATGATTGCTTAGCATTTTACAACAAGCTAAGCAATGAGTACCACAAGAAGAAAAAAAATTAAAAAAAGTGTTGGGGAAGGGGTGGAGATATTTATGTAAATCTCTCAAACTTACATAATTTTATATGGAATCAAATTTCCTATTCGACTTTTGGTGTTCCACTTCCTATTCACTACTTGAATGATGGACATGTGTGTATATACATCTAAAAATCAATGACACGTGTCTATCTTATAAACACGTGCATCATCCAAGGAGTGGAATAGGAAGTGGAACACCAAAAGTGGATTAGGAAATTTGTTTCCATTTTATATCCCTTTCACGGCAATTTTTTTTGAAGTTTGATAAAGAACTAAAGTATTGAAATCCACTAGTTTCTTTACAATAGCATAGAAAGATGATGAATGAAATTTTCCATCCATACTAACAGCTACAAATTTTAATGTAAAACAAGTTTGCTTAGTAAAGCATAAAATAGGAAATGAAATCTCTCGACTACACAAGTCACAAACTTGTACGCGCTAGGCCTACTCATGAACAGAATTAGGATCTCACATGGGAGGGTGCGTCAAATTTCTCCTTTACAAGTATTCAAACATTTAGAAATGGTTGTGTTCAAGTTTTAGGATAATGACTATGGCAATTTCCATTAAGTGGGGTAAATATAGAAAGCAAGTAAACCATAGCAAAACAGCTAGACTGCATTCTGTAAACTTCTCCCAACAGAGTATATTTTTAATAGTCAAAGGATCGATTTGTAATTAAGCTTTTAATGCTTGGCTAGAATAAAGTTGCTTCAGATATGCTCGAATAAGTTCAGCAGTAAAAGGAATTTCTTGCAATTCAACATACGAATACGGGCCCTATATGCTATTGAATGCACAACACTCCCATATAGAATAGTTTCTCAAAGTTGATTCTTGCCGCGAAAGTGAAAAAAGGGACAAGATAAGATCCTCCTCTTAGTGGGCAGGAAAATCATAAAGATGCTGAAGCTGACCCCCATAAAAATATTGTGATCCAAATAATGATCACTTGAAAATAACAAAACTTTTTAATAACACTGGCAAACTCATGAAGCATCATTAATTTCATCCAACTGAGATCATCACATCAATCTGCCTTACTCTTCATTTCTCCTTTTCAGCATAAAGAATGTTTAATGTCACAGATTGCAATTCGTATTTATCGACATGAAAAGTAAATTTACCAGCTGTAATTATGAACTCACTCTTTTTTATCAACCTACACATATCCCTAACTCTGGCAACATTATTACAGTTATCTAAGAAGGATATTGAAATACGGACATGGAAAAAAAAAAGATGAGCTCAAAGGGAACAAAAACACACCTGTGAACTGGAAATTCAGGAAAGAGTTTGGAGACTTTCTCTGCAAAATCACCAAACTGATAGATACCGTTGGTGCAAAGGTATCTACCTGACGCGGTAGGAGTTTCAAACAGCAGTAGTTGTGCCTCAGCTACATCTTTGATGTGAACAGCCCCTAACCAGTGGTATTCCTGTGTATCTTTCGCCCCCTGCAGCAGCTGTTGCAAGACGGCACAGCTAGCATTCAATCCGGGTTGCAAAAGTTGGCCAAGACATGTAGCGGGATTTATTGCTACCACATCCAAATCGTTTTTCTTAGCAAAATCCCGTGCAGCTTTCTCGGCCAAAGTTTTCGACACCGGATACCATTTCTGTCACATTAGAGAACTCATATTCAATAATAGATCATTACCATTTCTGTCATATTAGAGAACTCATGTTCAATAACTCGTTAATTGGAGGATGTGAACTCGGTTGGTAATGACCGTTGTGCTTGCATTTGGAGGAGCAATAAAAACGAGCAATTTGAATTCTAGAAACTGAAGCAACATCCAAACAGGATAATGACCAACTCACTTCAATTTCTGATTTTGTTCATGCTATACAAGGACAGCTCAAATTTCACAATTAACATTCAAACATTAAAGTGCATCAAGAGTAATATGCAGAAGAAAATGAGTCTCTGTGTGCCCCCATTCTCTATCTCAACCTCCCCGAACAACACCAAACAAAACAAAAAAAGAGAGAGAAAAAAAACAACTCTAGATACTTCATGTAAGCTCTGATCGATTATTTACCCATATCTATTTACTGCTACATCTTGTAAAATCTTAGTCAGATATTTTTCGTTCAGTTGAAAATTCATCAAATGCTTTAATAATGACGATAGATGACTCATGGGCTCATATGTTTGCATCATACATTTCATTTTTTCACTCAGAAAACATATGCTGAATCTTTTGTGGTTTGTTTGGGCCACATGCATAATCCTATCTGCTACTGACTGGGCAACCAATCCTTTACACACTGGCTGAGGACCACTCTGCTGATGAATTTCTGCTTTTATCAAAGTATGAGTTACACTTTTTATAGTTCCTACAAGTGTTCGATAACTCTACGGCATATAAAGAATATATTCCCCTGCCAATATCTTTTTCAAAGAGTAAAGCAAGCTGAGCTTCACGTAGATATTTATCATTACATATTTACATCAGAATCCACCATTCCATTAATCCCACAAATCACTGATTATAATCCGATATGTATGATTGTGGACTACTCCCCAAACACTGCTTCGAATAGCCAGAATTTGTTTCTCAAAATCTCAAGTGGCAAGTAATATGCACCCTCCATACAGAATCTGTTTCTTAGCTAAGTACAAATCACACTCTTATAGCAGATCAAGATTCTTTAATATTTGTTGACAAAATCGAATTTCAACTAAAGTTTTCTAACAATATTTATTTGATCAAACCGAATTCGACTTAGAATTTAGTTGAAAAATGAGAAAAGAGAGACCTTGCGCAGCTGGCAATAGTCGAGATCAGTCCACGAAGTCTCGTCAACCACCCTGCCACTGGGCCACCCCGGGTTAGGCACCATGGCGGAAATTGAGGAAGTGAGCACCACGCGCCGCACCCCGAATTTCTTGGCGGCGGCAAGCACGTTCAGTGTACCCTTCACGGCGGGGTCTACCAGCTCCGTCTGGGGGTCGATGGGGTCCTCGAGCGTGCACGGAGAGGCCACGTGGAAAACCCCTCCTCCGGCGCACCCCTCCACGGCTTTGTCGACGGCGGCGGCGTCGAGGAGGTCGACGTGATGCACGATCAGGCTGACGGCGGGGCTGGTGGCGCCAGGGAGGGAGAAGAGGTGAGAAGGGTCGGAGCCGGGGAATATGGAGAGGTGGATGGTGGTGTAGCCGTGTTCCAAAAGGGTTTTCACTATCCACAATCCTATGAAACCGTTGGCTCCGGTGACGCACACCGGCTGTTGTATGGTGGTGGTGTTTCTTGGTTGGTCTGCCATTGTTGTCCTGCCCTGTCGCTAGGGCTATAACGAACAGAGCTTTTAACAAACAGCTTTATGTTCGTTTATTGAGTTTAATGAACATAAACGAACAAGTTCACAAATTGCTTACGAACATGTTTATTTAGGGTTCGTTTGATTTTTGTTAATTATGTATTTTTTAATTATTAATTATATATTTACTGTTTAATTTTCATTGTTTTATTATGAAAAATAAGCTTATTTTAGTTTAATATTACAACCTATTTATATTTGCAATCATCATAATATTCATTTATTTTGAGTTGAGTGTTCATGAACAAAGTGTATTTAACTTTTTTATACACATGTTCATATAGTTGTTCATGAACAATTAATAAGTATGTTCGTGAACCGTTCGTGAACATGTTCGATTATTAAACAAACGAACGCAAACAACCTTTTAAAATAAACGAACGAATACGAACAACCCCGTTCGTTCGGGCTCGCTTTACTGATCCTACACTGCCGCTTAATTGAGATACAATGTATAAAATCACACACAATTATGCCTATGTATAATGTACATCAAGATATGTATATTGATGATGATTGGGGTCCTCGGGAGGGCGGACTATCGGGATAATTTATGATTTATGAGAAAGATTTGCAATTGGGCGGTGCACTATTTGTCCCCAAGATTTGATTAATACACATCACTCCTAATATTTACAAAAATGTCATAAGTTAAAAAGACTATAATACCCTTAATAAAATAAAACAAAGTGTAAATACACCCTTTAAACGCCGAAAAACAACTTTTTTCCCAAAAAATCGATTTTTTCCAAAAAACCGATTTTTTCCTAAAAAATCTGCTTTTTTTCCCCAAAAACGCCGAATAGCTTTTTTCCCAAAAAAAAGTTTTATCTTTTTCCCAAAAAATCGATTTTTTCCCTTTGTTTTTCGAAAAAAAGTTTTTTTCCCAAAAATGTTGTAAACAGCTTTTTTTCCCCAAAAAAGCTGATTTTTTCCAGCTTTTTTTTCCCGAAAAAAAAAAGATGCTTTTCCAAAAAACGCTGGAAACAACTTTTTTCCCGAAAAAAATGATTTTTTTCAACTTTTTTCCGAGAAAAACGATTTTTTCCAAATTTTTTTCCCCAAAAAATCTGTTTTTTTCTAAAAACGCTGGAAACAACTTTTTTTTTCCCAAAACAAGTTGTTTCTCTTTTTTCTCGAAAAAATCTAATTTTTTAAGTTAGGGTTTTTTAGTTTGGAGGGTAAAATTGGAAATATAGGTGTGATGTATTTAGTAATTAGATGGGCTTATAAAATAGGGATGGATGTATGTAAAAATATGGTGTATTAATCAAATATTGGTATGCAAATAGCGCCACCCTTTGCAATTTTATCGATGAAAGCTTTATCCCATCCCATCCAGTTGCAGATGCCAAATAGTTTAGTGTAGATACGAATTAGTATATCAAAAAATAAAATAAACTAGAACAAGAAATATAATTGATGTATAATATATTATCCATAGAATGTCCAAAGACCTTGAAACACACTAGCACCAAATTTTATCAAATTTTACATAAAATATATTAATAAATAAAAATTCTCTTAAGTTAGATAAAGTGTTAAATTTACTTTACTCCTTCATTATAAAATTATAAAATACTTTGCCCTTCTATAGTTATATATTGATTAATTTGATCTCAAATTTTATTCAATGCTAATTATATTGAATAAATTAACCTCTAGTTAAATGATAAGATAATAAACAGAAAAATATAATTTTAATATAAAGGAAAATCTAAATTAACCTTCAATGAAATGCATGAAAATATAAATATTTAGTATTAGTGTATTTATATATATAACTGTGAATATACAAATAAAATTTTATATTTCACAATATTTTTTCAAATAAACAAATAGGTATAATTTTACAAATATCTACATATATATATATTATTTTTTTTAGGGAAAGTAAATTTTTTTATTGATCCCTCCTCAAATCATCCAAAATATAGTTCAAAATACAAAGAGGTGGAGAACTCCACACTGATGGACTTTCAAAAGAAAAAGCTTCATTTGCTAGTGCGTGAACAACCATATTGTCGTTTCTTTTAACAAATGTTACCGAAAAGGCGGGTTCACTTTGTAGTAAAATCTAACATTCTTTCAAAATACTATCATATTCTGAAATCTCATTCTCCAATCTAGCTAGGCCATCTACTACGTACTTCGCATCTGTCTCGATGATTAAGTGTTTGAAGCCTAGATTTTTTGTCCAAGATAAAGCTTCTCTAACCCCAATTACTTCAGCCTCACGAACTTGGTACAGCCCCGGAAATAAGACTATTCTAGCCACCACAAACTCCCCTCTATCATCCCTTACCACCATTGCAACACTTGTTATCCCTTCCGTATTCGATAAAGATGCATCAACATTGCATTTAAAAAAAGGAAGAGCTGGTTTGGTCCATCTAGCATGCTACTGACTAGAGTTGGCAGTGGGGCGGGGAATCCCCGTTCCCCGCGGGGATCCGCCCCGAATAGGGCGGGGATTCCCCGAAATTTCCCCCCGTGGAGACGGGGTGGGGAATTTTTTTCTCCCCGTTGGCAGGGACGGGGATCATACTCCCCGCCCCGCGGGAATCCCCGCCCCATTCCCGGCGGGGAACCGCATATTAAATATATAATATATTACTTATAATATTATATAATATATTATAAATATATTCATATTAAATATAAAAATGACAAAATATTTAATTTATTTTTTAATGAGTGGTTTATTAGTTTTTTATATAATTTATTAATATTAAAAATGATTATTTTTATATAAAAAATTAATTTTGCAAAAAAAATAAAATTAAAATGGGGAGCGGGGATTCCCCGCGGGGACGGGGATGGGGGGAAATTTTCCCCGTTTGTCTCGCAGGGACGGGGACAGCGATCCCCTGCGATCGCGGGGACGGGGATGGGGATCGCACCCCCGCCCCGCCGCCTGCCGTGACATCCCTACTCGCCGACATTGAATTTCATCCTCGCCTCCATAAATCCAATGGCATTAATCGAACCCCATTCGATTAGCACAACTATAGCTGCTTTGACAGTACGAGTTGCACCATTGTGTCTCTTATTCCACACTTATTCATTCATTTCCTTCCAAAGACTCCATAATAACATGAGCGATTTAGAACATTTCAAGCGTCTGGATGGCAGAGCATATGCTCCACAAAATCCTTCATGGACTCAGCTGCAACACTCCATATATCCACTAACTCGTTCAGTCCAGCATTATCCCAACATTCCTAACTGAAATTGCATTCTACAAAAATATGCCACCCTGTTTCATAATCATTATTGCACAAGGCTAATTGCAATCAACAACAACATGTCTCCTTGATAAGTTACTACGGGTTAGAAGATAATCTTTACATACCCTCCAAATAAAATGTTTCACCTTTGGGGGTATCTTTAGTTTCCATAACTTTCTCCATAAAGAAGAATGATCCTCTGTACCAAAATTACCTTCAACCAAAGCCACTTTATAACCACTCTTAACCAAGTATTGGCCATTTTTAGAGAAGTGCCACATCCTTCTATCCTCATTAACAAGATTGTTCAGAGGTATTTGAACAATTTTTTTGCAATCCCTCTCATTAAAAAGCTCTTCAACCAGCTCGATGTCCCATTGTCGGAGGCCCGGAATCAGTAAATCACTCACTCTGATATCCCCTACATCGGACTGAACAGGAGTTTACACAAAAACAAATTGAATCGTCCCTTATCCATGACTCCCCCCAGTTTGATATATGTTTTTATCTTAATTTGGATGATTTTATTTTTACACCAAAACAATGTTTTTAATTGTTGTCCAAATACTCCTAAATGATTTAAAATGGTTTTAATATTTTTCGGAGTATTTCTTCAAGTTTTACTTTAGATAAAATTGGACAACACTTCTAATGATTTTATGTTTATAAATTTTCACTTCAAAACAAGGTTCCTAAATGTTGTCTAAATACTCCCAATTGGTTTAAAATGTTTTTAACATATTTTTGGAGTATTTCTTGAGTTTCATTTCCGATAAAAATTGGACAACATTTCTGTCCCGAGGTCGATCGGTCGCCCTATAGGGCAACCCGTACCTGAAGATATTTTTGGAACAAAAAATGAGACGGAAGTGAAAAACGGTCAGGTCGACCGGTCGCTCGGCGTCGCGACGGCCGTCCGGCCGCCTGTGGTCGACTGCACTGAACGTTCTTCAAAATGCAAACAATTTTTTTCTCAACAAAACACTTAGGGGGGACCGGTTGAGACAAGGTCGACGGCGACACGACACGGCGCCTGTTGTAATTTTCAATGTGTTCTTCAAATCTCTTATTTGTGCGCGATCGTCGCCTCAGTGCTTGACAAAGAAAAATATGATCGTTTGACAAACACATTTCCTTAAAATGTGGGATTGATTTCTAACAGCTATATTCTTGATTTTAATTGTATTTTTCTGTAGATTTTCAATCCCCAAGAGGAGGGAGCCTATGCTTGATCAATCATCTCCTATAAATAGAGGAAGTTTTGGAGCAACCAGAACAACAATTGAGATACAACACAACAAGATACACTTAAAGCAAATACTTGGTCTTTCATTGTTATTATTTTTGTTGTAAATTTGCCTAGCTTATTACTTTCACATCTTTGAGGTCTAGGCTATTCTTGATTACACTTTGCACTCAAATTGTAATATTCATTATTGAGTTGTAATCTTGATTTTTGGTTATCATTCAACACAAGATATCCTTGTGAGTGTTCTTGTGGTAAGAACACACTTAGATGATCTAGGTGATAGGTGCAAGAAGATTGTGGTGATCTTCTTATTGAGGTGTTGAAGAATTTGGTATTCTTCAAGGTTGAAGATTGTGGTAATCTTCACAAGGTGCCGTTGAAGGAAGATTGTGGTGATCTTCAAAGGGAGATTGTGGTAATCTCCAAAGGTGTTGTTGAAGAAGAGTGTGGTGCTCTTCAAGGTGTTGTAAGTTGAGTTTGTATTAATTTTGGTAATTAATAAAATTCTTTTTCTTTTTGAAATCCATCCCGGATATACTGGGGTGGTAGAGGATTAGGCCCTAGGTGGGTTGAACCTCTTTAAATCGACGCATGTTGTTTACATTCCGCACCTTTATTATTGTGTTTGCGCATTTGGTTTGAAAAAGAGGGCGAAATCGAAAAGATGGAGATAATCTATTCACCCCCCCTCTAGATTATCGTAGCCGCTTGGACTTACACCCCCATACCTAATCTTAGAACCATCACCAATTCTCCACCTCACCCTTTTTTTAACACCACTTGTGAGCTTCAGATACTTCTCCAAATAAAACTAGGACAAGAACATAGTTTTGAATCGAGAAAATCCCCATTTGGGAAATATTTAGCTTTGAAAATTCTCGTAACTAATGCATCTGGTTTCGTTATAAATTTCCAACCTTGCTTATCCAATAATGCCATATTGAAACAGGAAAGATCCCTAAAACCCATGCCACTTTCATTTTTATGAGGACACATCTTATCCCATTTCATCTATTTAATACCCTTCGACCCCTTACCATTAACCCACCAAAAGGAGTTCAACATTTTTCAAGATCATCCAATAAAGAGTTTGGTAATAGAAACGTACTCATCATATAGGAGGGGACGACTTGTGCAACAACTTTTAGCAAGATCTCCTTTCCAACCCGTGATAGCTTTTTTCCTTGCCAACTCTGAATGTAGCCCCACATCCTATCCTTGATATGTCGAAAAACATCATTTTTCTTCCTACCAATAGGAGATGGCAGTCCCAAATACTTTCCGAGTCCGATATTGCCTCACTCCCAAACTCGACACAAGGACTCCCTATTATTACTTATGCGGCGCATTCAAACTAAACATAACCCCGGATTTGCCAAAGTTAACTCCTTGGCCATACGCTTTATAAGCCTCCAAAATACTTTTACGATAGTAACATTCGTCATCTGAAGTTCTAAAAAATAGGAGGCTATCGTCCACAAAAAACAAATACGAGATAGGCGGGACTCTTCTACACACATGCACCCCATGAAGATGACCTTTAGCTTCCGTCTTTAATTAAAAAAAAAGGCCCTCAAGACAAAATAAAGAGATAGGGTGAGAGAGTGTCGCCTTGTCTTAGACCTGCTCCGGAATAATAAGACCAACCACTTCTCCATTAACCCCTATTGTATAACGAACAGACGTTACACACATCATAATCCACCATACCCATCTTCTATCAAAACCCATTTTCAACATCATATCTTGAAGGAAGCTTCAGTTCATGCTATCATAGGCTTTGTTGATGTTAATTTTTAAAGCTACATCTCCAAACTTCCCTTTCATCTTCCTCTTCATGCTATGTAAAATTTCGAACGCAATCTGCCCATTATCAATTATAGATCTTCCGAAACAAAAGCAGATTGATTCGAGAAATCAAATGCAAAATCACTTTTTTGAGTCTATTCGCCAACACCTTCAAATATTTTTATAAATCACGCTTCCTCAAGGAGATGGGACGCCAATCTTTTAAATTACTCGGATTATTGCACTTTGGTATTAATACAATATTTGTGTCATTAATACCTTCCGCAATGAGCTTTTCAAATCCAAACTAATACAAGCTCTATAAACCTCTTTTCTCCAATCAAAGGCCAAAACCTTTGAAAGAAAGTCGGATTAAAACCATCCGGCCGGAGATTTATCCAAAGGCATTTGTTTCACCGCCCTAGTAAATTCATCCATCGAGAACTAAGATAATCGTACCTGATTATGTTCCTCCGAAACACATGGGTACACCACCCCTATGACCGAATCTATTCGAGCCTGGGCTTGAGCAAATAAATTTATATAATACTCCTTGATTATACTGCAAATGCCACCAATATCCTCACACCAATTCCCATTAGAATCTTGCAGTCTGACTATCCAATTCTTTTTTTGTCGGGAATTTGCATACTTATGAAAGAACTGAGTATTACAATCCCTCTCCTTTAGCCAATGAATTTTGGCTCTTTGTTTGCAATACCTTTCTTCTTGGGCTAAGAGCACCCCCAACTTTAATCTAGCCTCATCAAACCTTCGTACTTCATCCTCTCAGTCCTTGTCTCTTAGTGTATCTAAAATTTCTTTACACTTTTTAATATCATTTCTCATCTGCCTTCTTTTATTATTATCCCAGGCCGTCAAACTCTAAGTCGTCGAAAGCAATCTACATATATATTTCTATATATATATTTGTGAACATATAAATATACTATATTTATCTATTGAGGTAATTTTAAGTTGCCCCTCAAACTATGCATGTTTTTATACTTTTGCCCACTTAATTTTGAATTGTCTAGTTTACCTCTTGAACTTTGCAAATTATTATACTTAACTTATAATTTTTGGGATCAACTTTGTGCTTCAGTGGTATGGACTTGTGTTGAACAGTGCGATTGACACAAGTTCGATCATATGCGAGTGTGTGTCCCCTCCCCTATAGTCCTCCATTGTACTAAAAAAAAGCTTATAATTTCTAAATTTATCCTCAATGTTAGTGGATTTTTTGTAGCTATTACATCTTGAACAATTAGAGGTAATTGCCCCCCCCCAAACTATGCAAGTTTTCTATTTGCCTACTTAATTTTGAATTGTTTTACTTTACCCCTAAAGTTTGCAAATTGTTGTATCCTAAAACTCATCCTTAAAAAGGGACAAACTCTATTTCAGTTTCACACTTTCACCTCTGCTGTAAATGATTTCTCATTTTTCCAAATTACTTTCACTGAGAATGCTCTCTGGTTTTTCCCTCAAGGCTTACAAGGTTTGATGAGTTTACTCATCTGCCTTCTCCCCATACTACGAAACAAGTCATGTCTGTATTTTGTTTGAAATCTTACGCGACATCAAAGCTTTGAGCATTGGGTGAAAAAACACAGGTGGGCTAATTTTGGTGTTGCCATTGTGAGGAACAATGAAATAGTCCATCGACTCTAAATGAGTCTTGAATATTGTAGAAGAGTCTAAAATATGGTAGAATGATGTAGAATATTCTAGAATAGTCTAGAATGTTCTACAGTAGTATGGACTATCTAGAAGGTTGTGCAGACTAAAGTAGAGAATTATAGAATAGTTATAAAATATGTATGAATTATTTGGAGAGTTCTAGAGAACATCTTCCAACCGTTGGATTAAATCAATCACCACCGTCCATTAAGGAGGTAGAGTAGTATAAATAGGATTAGGACATCATTTGTAACTAATTAAGCATCTTGTAAGAAAATTGAGCGACTAATACAAATGTTTCTTTCCAAGCTATCTTGTGTGCTCTTTACGTAGCCATCTTCTTACACCTCTCCACACACAAACACTTTCTAGAGAGAGACTGTAACGCCCCGATTTTTGCTAACTTTAAGATAAATATATAAATAGACCATGACCCATGAAAATTGACTTAATAAAATAAAATATTAAATAAAAATTCTCATAATTGCATAAATAATTGTCAGAAATCTAAATCTCAAGATATGACGACATTAAAAATTCTAAATAAACTAGTTTGATTCCTCAAACAAAACATTTGACTCTAAAAAAAATATGAAAGAAACAATAAAATAACTTTTGGCATCCACATCCACCTCCATATGCCTTCAAAGCTCCTTAACCTGAAAAATATTTTTAAACGTGGGATGAGCTTTCAACTTGCTCAGTGGAAAAAACAATTCGTCTAAAATAAATACACATGAAAATTATTAATGCATCAATCACACACATGTAATATTCTGTTTTGGAGTACCATAAGGTACGTAGCCCGAAGGCTATTCTTTTTTATTTCTGGAAGCCCGTAGGCCATTCTGATTCTGGTAGCCCAAAGGCCATTCTGTTTCTGGGACATGCATCATGCTTCACTAACAATTTAACATACAATTTATAAAAGACAAATAGAAATTCTCACCTCAATTTGCAGTTTAATAAATGCAAAAAGCAACTGTTTGAATCCTAGGCCTCGTGTTCTCCGTGTTTAGTTGAAGGCTGGTCAAAATTGTCAATGAGTCATCTTCTCCAATTAAATCTCTAAAATTTGAAGCCTGAAATGAATGCTTAATTCACAAAAACCCAAAAAATACCTTCTCTAAATCAATCTCAAAGCCCTTCCACGTCTCCATTTCTCACAATTACAAAAATATCACTTTATGCTTCCTTTTTGTTTTCCCTTCATCCTTGCCCGTGTCCATTCACTCAACAATCAACTCTCTAAATAAAGTGTCAAAACCAAGTTGCAGGCTAAAGCCCAAATCCTCAAATTCAATTTGCAACCCTTCTATTCTCTCAATATATACCTCACGTCTCTCTCTCGTCTCTTTTTTTTGATTTTTTTTTGTGGTGTTATTGGATGGTTGATGGGTTGGCTACCCGAGAAATCTAAAAAATTGGTAAACTTTTGATGTGGAAATTGGTAATGGTGAGGGTCTATTTATAATGCATATTAATACTCCTAAAGTACTCCAAATTCTAATCTAATCGTAAATATTTATCTCAATCTAAATATGAATTCTATTGGTACAGGGAGACTCGTGAGGCCTAGAATTCTAAGGCACGTAGAATTGTGAATAATAAAAAATTCTGGAAAAATCATAATAAATAATACTCATAATAAAAATATTATAATTGATAATGATATCTCATAAAAGAAAAAAGAATCGGGATATTACATCCTACCCCTTTTATAAAAATTTCGTTCTCAGAAATTCAGTTGTAAAATATAATATAATTTTTCTATTTCTAAATAAGAAACAAGCATGGATCTGTTTCTATTTCTAACATCACATGTAAGCATGAAATCATGAAAATAGCATATTTTTAATAAAATATAAAGTGTACCTTTTCGGAGTCGGCTCGGCATGGCGGAGGTGGATAGTGGTAGACATATTTCTTTGTAAATATATTTTTGACTATCTTTTTTTTATAATAAAATTTCATACTGTACTAGCAAGTCTGCAGAACCGTAGACCTGCTCTGATACCACTTGTAACACCCGATTTTTGCTAACTTTAAGATAATATATAAATAAATCATGACCCATGAAAATTAACTTAATAAAATGAAATATTAAATAAAAATTCTCATAATTGCATAAATAAATTATCAGAAATCTAAATCTCAAGATATGACGGCATTAAAAATTCTAAATAAACTAGTTTGATTCCTCAAACAAAACATTTGACTCTAAAAAATATATGAAAAAAATAATAAAATAACTTATGGCATCCACATCCACCACCATATGCCTTCGCCAAGCTCCTTAACCTAAAAAATATTTTTAAACGTGGGATGAGCTTTCAACTTGCTCAGTGGAAAAAACAATTCGTCTAAAATAAATACGCATAAAAATTATTAATGCATCAATCACACACATATTGTTAGGAAATTTATTGTTTAGATTTTGATGAATGCCATGTAAAACTTAGAATAGAAAGTTGGCACCCCAATTCTTGTTGTAAAATGCATTGTAATAAATAGAGTCGCCAAGCCGAGTTAAGTCGCCTACGCCCTAACATGCAAGAAGACAATCAAGACTAGAAGGAAGACTCATTTTTGCAAGACAACACAGTATGGCAAAGAAGAGTAGACGGAACTCTATCAAGAAGCCGAGATGCGCAACTGAGTGGAGTATCGGTCAAGTCAACTCAAGAAAAGCCAAGTCTCAAGTTGAAGTGACAAGAGTCATCCATGATTGGAAGTCGACTCTAAGTCACCTGGGAAAAGCAAGGAAATGCAAATCAAGTCGAGATAATCAGAAAAGATCCGTTGCACAGTAAAATCAAGAGATTTACTTAAACAAGTAATATCTCCATACCACCTTTCTCGAGTGCTCGGTCTCGGAAGCGTGCAAAAAGAATGAACCAATGGGAAGCACTACACCGTGTCGAACTCGAAAGGTGAAAGAACAATTCATACGAGGAAATGGCAATTCCAAGGATCGCAACAAGACAAGCCAACGATCGCAAGTGACTTTCAAAAATAAGCCTATCTCTTCAACGGGCAAATTTTTGAAAGATCAATATAAAAGGCTGAGGAGTTTGTTTGAGAACGAGTGAGAAAAGAAAGACACATAAGTGACACGAGCAACACAAGTTACAGATCAAAAACTAAAAACGTTCAAGCAATTATTAGAAGATCTGAAGCATTCTCAATCCTCAAGCCTATACTACGAAGAACATCAATCCAACACTCACCTGTGAAGGAAAGATAACTTCAATCAGTTGAAGAGGAAAATACTGAAAAATCAAGGGGTCTACATTCCACGAAGGATTGTAGGAAGGTTCAAGGTCAAACCAAGTCTCAAGCTTTTGGAGGGCTTCGTGATCAAATCCAAAGAGCCTCGAGCAAGTGAGTCAGAGTAGCAAGCGCAAACCGCCCCTGTGAAGAAGCCGAGTCGCACGAGAAGCCACCGAGTGATCAAGGCGTCTCAGATCGAGTCCCAAAGGATCAAGTCACCAGTGTGATCAAGACTTGTATATGGACTGCTACCACTTTGTATATCGATCATTACCTAGTGGATTCCTCCAGGATTTGGAGAAGAGAAGAGTAGAAGAATTACCCCATCTTCGAACCTCTATAAAAATTTCATTGTGTCATTTACATTTCAAAGACTTAAATTCCTACGTTTTTAATCGCTTATATCTCACGATAAATTTGCTATCCACTTGATAATTTATAAGTACTAAACCAAGCACTAAACTCTTGCTTAATCAAACTTAAGGGTGTTAAGTCTTCCAAAAAACAAAACCACAAATTGAGTTAATTTAGAGCCAACAAATGAGTCACTCCATCAACAAAATCGGTTGAGTCTCATGAGAGATTAACTCTACCGAGTGGGTCAATTGATCGTCCATCAAGGACACAAACAGTAGTATCAACTCGTATATTTAAAAGGACTAAATCGAAAATTTGGTAAGGTTTATTCAACCCCCTTCTAAACCTTACACTTACACCCCTTGGGAGCTACAAGTGGTATCGTGAGCGGTTGGTTCATTGAACCCTCCGCACCGGTTCTTAACTAGATCTCCAAACTTTTCAAAGTCTCGCTTTAGTACTTAAACTTTCAAAACTCTTTTTATCATTAAAAGTTATTATCATGGAAGCAAATTTGACACGCATCCCTATGTTCACTATTGAAGAATTTGATGATTGGAAAATTCGTGATGCGAGCCCATCTATCAAAGATTACATGATGAGATGTGGATAGTGATAGAAGATGGGCCTCGCAAATCTTAAAGGTGAACACAAAAGAAAGAGTCAGCAACAAGGAGAAGAGGAAGTTGCTCCTGGACTGTCCATGGTTGAAAACCAAGAACCGAGTGGACAAATGATGACAAAAGATACAACCTGACAACGTAGCTGGGGACATCCTTTACAAAACCTCGACAAAGCCATGTTCAATAAAGTCAAATCTTGCAAAACGGCTAAAGAAATCTGGGACAAGCTAACATTGATTTGTGAAGGCTCGTGAGCAAATCAAAGAAAACAAATTATCAAAATGGCCGTCATGAATTTGAGAACTTCAAAATGATCTCGGGAGAGAACCTGGATCAACCGGATGCTCGATTCACGTAAATCACCAATGAGTCATCGCACTTGGAAAGGAATATACACAGAAGGAAATGTGTATGAAGATCCTAAAAAGTCTTCCAAATTAATGGGAAATGAAGGTCATGGCACCGAGACATTCCATGGACCTATCAAAGACATCCAACCATGAATTATTCTCGGACCTCAAAGCCTACGAGTTTGAGCCGAGAAGAAAAGACCAGGAAGAGACAACAGTACCCAAAACAAATGCTCTAATTGTTAAAGACGGAAGAGAGCCGAGGTCAAAGAAGTCATTGATCCGTAAGAAATAGCCCGATGGTTAAGAGGTTCAACAAGTTCTTCAATAAGAACTACAAGAGAGGAAAAGGTGAATCTTCCGTAGACACTCACTCCCTCCAAATCAAGGGAAGATAGGCCAACCAAGAGAACAGATCATCAAAAAGTCAATATCAAAGGGTGACAATCCAAGAATGGAAAGAGCCGATCAAAAGGTTGAATATCTATGCTTTGAATCGTAGACAACCAGGTCACTATGCCATTGATCGTCCATATCCTCGTAGTCAACAAATACAGGGGATGAAGAAGAAAGGAAGGTCTTCTTGAGAGAAAGAAGACAAGAAAAGAAAAAGGCAATGATGGTCTGCAGACATCAAAACACCAAGTCAAGAGAGACAATCCACTCGCAGAGCAAGCGAAGCTGACTACTCAAGTGACTCGACTGAAGAAGAAGCCCGACCGCTTAATGGCCAAGGAACAAGATCAACTCGACCAAGAAGATGAGGTACACTCTAACTCATCAAACTCGTACTCTAGTGATAGTGATCGTGACACACACACTTCATCACCCACTCGATCTTTATGATTCATTAGGCAAAATGATGAAAGATTTTGAACACATTAAATCCTCACACACACTATTAAATGAGGAAAACAACCTACTCAAGAGTCAAAACTCAAAGTCGACTAAGGAGCCGAGTACTCTAAGTCAAATAGCCGATGAGAATGAAAGTTTAAAGGTGAAAATGCTAAATTAATAGCGAAAATTGCGCCACAGAGAAGAGGGAAATGGCCTCAAAAATGTTATTGCCTCATTTACTAAGGCATCTAAATCATTGGATGATCTTATTATGAGTCAAAGAGAATGTGGAGACAAGACAAAGCTTAGGATTTAATTCCTCCGTGCTATGTCAAACCTCAAAAGTAATTTTGGAAAAAGGATCTTCAAGCCATGAAGAGTCCGAAAAATCCAAAACTCTAAATGTTGCACACACATTCACTCCAAAGCACAATAACAAGCAAACTGGCCTTGGTTATAAAGGAAAACGAAAATAGCCAGATTGAGTGCGCCGAAAGGACAAAATGAGAAGGGATTCAACAGAGTTCCTCAAAGAAACTCCAAACATAAAATACTCGTAAAAGGGAAGCAGAGCTACCAAAACCCCGTAAAATCCATAAAAGAAATATATATGATGGGAATGGTAGAAAATATCCAAGCCAAGCCGATTGGAATAATGTGAACTATCAAAGATAGACTTATGGAATATAAGCCCAAATGGTAAAGGCCTAAAACTCAAGAAAGGCCATTTCAAAAGTATAAGAGCTTTCATCAAAGACACATATGCACCTAGGCACTACACTCAAAGACACCACAATTACCTGGGAAGGTAATTGCTAAAACACATATGCAGCATACGGACAAAAGAGAGAGGATGTATGAACCTAGAATCCCCAAGCAATTTGCCAGGATTAATTATGATTATGGCACCGATAGATGGCAACCCCTTAGAGTCAAACCATTTGGCTATAAAGTTGGTTGGATCATCTTACAATTCTAACCCCTCAGACCTGCACAAGTATGGGTACCTAAAACTTAATTTCCTTGATTGCAGTTCAAGGAACAACGAAGTGCCAAGGAACCTGGTACATGGATAGTGGTCGTCCGCATATGACAGAAATAAGAAAAATCACAAAAATTCAAGGAAGTTAAAGGAGCAAAAGTCATATTTGGAGGAAATGAAGCTCCTGGTGAAATAAGAGGCATTGGATCCATCAAAAGGAATGGATTAGAAATCACGATGTTGCATATGTTGAAGGACTCAACTTCAACTTATCGATCATCACCAACTCGTGACAAGGGCTACAATGTTGGATTTAACATGGGTATATGCCAAATTAAGGATATTGAATCAAATGAAGTTGTGTTGCAAGGATGTAGACAAGAAGAATATGTATGTCGTGGATTGGTCAATCGCAACACCCAAAGACTGTCTTCATACTAGCAAATAGACAAATTAATCAAGTTGGGCCGTGGGCACAAAAAGCCGAGTCACCCAATTTCAAAACGAACAAGCTTGCCGTAAGTAATCTTGTGGAAGGACTTCCGCACTCGTGATACAAGAAGGAGAGTATATGTGACGCATGTCGAAGGGAAAACAAATCAAGTAATCATTCAAAGAAAAGACATGCCCATCCTCAACAAGAATATTGCATCTGCTACATATGGATCTATTTGGCCCAAAGGGAACCAAACAAAGATAAGTGGGAAGAAATATACCTTGGTGGTAGTAGATGACTACTCAAGATATACATGGACAATATTCATGTGTAAGAAGAAAGAAACTCTACAAAAACTACCACAAATGATGAAGAGGATTCAAAACGAGAAGAGTCAAACCATTATCAAAATAAGATCGATAGAGGAACCGAGTTTGTCAATGGAATAATAACTCAAGATTGTATTGAGAATGGTATTGGTCATGAACTATCGCAGCAAGGACTCCACAAAGAGAATGGAGTTGCAGAAAGAAGGAATGAACCCTCAAAGAAGCGAAGGACCATGTTAGCAAGCAGGTTACTAAAAAGATTTTGGGCTCAAGCAATCAACACATCTTGCTACACCCAAAACAGATGTATGATAAAAGACAAATTGACAAAGACTCCCTATGAGATTTGACTGAAGAAAACCAAATGTTGCATATTTCAGAATATTTGGATGTAAATGCTTCATCCACAACAATGGCAAAGACCATCTAAAGGTTTTTGATGCTAAAGCTGATGAAGGTATCTTCTTAGATACTCACCAAAGCAAAGCCTACAGAGTACTCAATAAAAGGACTATGGTTGCGTAAGAATCCATTCATGTGGTATTCGATGAGCCAAATGTAAATGGAGAAGACATTGAAGAGTCACCGATAAGTCAATCATCCAACCATACGTAAGAGTCCCTATGTTGAAGTGAAGTGGAATTATCAATTCGTAGAAGATGAGATAGCCAATCTCAAAAACAATCGGAAAATTTGCAAAATAAGTGATTACGAGAGAGTGACCATAGCAACACAAACAAAATCGATCAATCCAAACTAACTTACTCCAACCTGATGTAAGATGGCTGAGAGACCATCCACCGAACTTGTCATTGGAGATATAAGAGAAGGTGTCAAAACAAGATCCATAACTCAACAAGAAGCCATGTTCACATGCTTCATCTCGCAAATAGAGCCCAAAGACGTGTCACAAGCATTTGACGACACACATTGGATTCAAGCTATGCAAGAAGAGTGAATCGAGTTTGAAAGAAATAAAGTATGGGAATTAGTGCAAAGACCCATACATCAAAATGTCATTGGCACCAAATGGGTGTTCGAAATAAAATGAACGAGGAAGGTTCGTGGTAAGAAACAAAGCAAGACTAGTAGCCAAGGATATTGCCAAGAAGAAGGGATAGATTTTGATGAAACATTTGCCCTCGTAGCAAGATTGGAAGCTATAAGGATGTTTCTTGCCTATGCAGCTCACAAGGATTTCATTGTATATCGATGGATGTAAAAAGTGCATTCCTAAATGGTTTATTGGAAGAAGAAGTGTATGTTGAACAACCTCCAGGATTTGAGCGAAGACTCTTGGAGATAAGGTATACAAACTCAAGAAAGCTCTATATGGATTGAAACAGCACCCAGAGCATGGTATGATACTTTGTCACAATTCCTAACCGAAAATGGATTCACAAAAGGAAAAGTAGATAGAACACTTTTTTAGAATTCAAGACAAAAAGAGTATACTTGCTTGTTCAAATATATGTGGATGACATCATTTTTGGATCCACAAACAAAGAGTCGTGTGAAAAGTTTTCAAACCTCATGCAAAGTAAATTTGAAATGAGCATGATGGGAGAGTCGACATTCTTCCTTGACTCCAAGTGAAACAAAAGGATGGAACCTTCATAAGTCAAACAAAATACACCGTAGATTTAATGAAGAAGTTTGGTATGGAGGAGAAGTCTTCGTAAAAATACCAATGAATACATCACAAAATGGACATGGATGCAGACGGCAAGCCCAGTAGATCAAACAAGATACAAAGCACTTATTGGATCATTGCTCTATCTCACAAAGAAGAGCCGACATCACCTTTCTTTGTAGGTGTATGTGCAAGATTTCAATCGCTCCAAAAGAGAGCCATATGACAAAGAAGCTAAGAGAATATTGAGGTACTTGAAAAAAGCCAAGAAGTTGGCCTATGGTATCCAAAGGAAGGTGGATTCAAGCTAATTGGCTATTCGATTCGACTATGCCGATGCAGAGTGGACAGAAGAGCACTTCGTGCACATGTCAAATGCTAGAAACAGTGATTTCCTGGTTTAGCAAGAAGCAAAATTCAATAGCCACCTCTACAAATGAGGCGCAGAATACATAGGCTGCGGGGCAAACAGTGCCCAAGTCCTATGGATGGATGCGAAGAATGAGAGACTATGAAGTTGAGGAAAAGGAAATTCCAATCATGTGTGATAACACAAGTGCAATTGCCATTACTCAAAATCCTGTGTTGCACTCAAGAACAAAGCATATCGATGTCGATATCACTTCAAAGAGATCACGTTGAAAAGAAGGACATCATCTTGGAATATATCTCAACCGATAAACAATCTGCCGACATCTTCACAAAACCATTATGTGAGTCAAGATTTGAAGAACTCAAACATGAGTTGGGGTTAATTGAACCGACACACTCGGAAGAATCAAAGAAAAGAAATGGAACAGAAAAAGTAGGTGAAAAAAGTCAACACGTAAATCACCAAGAATCACCAGACGGAAACACACTTACACCGAGTCACCGATAGTGAGTCACTAAGAGAATCGTGAGAGAAGTAGAGTTAAATCGGCTAAGGGATAAGTGAGTCACTTATGAGCAAAGTGACAAAAACGCAAATCGTTTTGACTAAGCGGGAATGTTTTTAAGGAATACGTCAAAGATAATGATGATGTGTACAGACATAAAGCCGCACACCAAGCTTATGATTGGATATAAATGCCGCCGCATTAAATACGAGACATTAAATGCTAAATAGGCGTGCAAAATCTAAGCCGTTGATTTCGATCACATTTCAAAACCACCCGCATGTCCTTTCATAAACCATACTTAAACCATTTCCGTCCGTTTTCTCTCACATTACCAAAACTGTTCACTTTTTCTCTCAAAAACAAAGGCAAAAATACTCTCAAACCCTATCTATCTTCAAATCAATCTCTCGAGTTTTTCTTTGATAAAATCCTCAAAAATGGCACCAACGTATGATTTCACCAAGTTAGGAAAGCAAATCCACACCGTCTCTTTTGTGGATTTCGACGAATGATGAAACAGGGGTCCGACGACACCCTAGTGAAGAAAATCGCTGAAAAATTGGAAACGACCGGATCAAAACCGCTTTCTAACGTTAGAATATCCGATGACCTATGTGGAGGAGGTCGCACAATTCTACGTGAATGATGAGATTCACGATGAAGGAATAAAGTCGTCTGTTCACTTTAAGCAATGACTATCTCTCGCCAAGGATTTGGCCGAACATTGCTCACTACCAATCAAGGAGCCTCGAAATTAACGAGGCCGATGTAAACTTGGCGATGCTTGGAAAGAAATAGCCAAGCCCGACTATGCTTTGACAAAATAGTGTACACAAACAACAAGAGATCACCTGAAGGAGGATTATCACAAGTCATTGGACATAGTTGTCAAATGTATCGACATCAAATTTGGCAGCTTTGACCAACTCACAAAGGCAAATCTGATTGTAATGGCCGCAATCATCGCAGAAAAAAGAAAATAAATCGGGCCGAGTTTGTCTACAGCAGACTCGCCCGAACGTGGGGAACAAATCCTTCAAGAGAAGATGGCACATTTGGAGGATCCCAGGATATGGCCTAGTGATTGGCCGACGATGGAGGTGAAAGAGTCCCTCTTAGACATGGGAAGGCATTCCATGTTAACAAGAGGATGTTCAGAGCAAACCTCTCTCGGCGCACGAAGAGAGCCTACACCAAGAGAGGCCGACACGAGTGAGGGGGAATCACCGACCAAGATACAGCTTGTTTCCTCTCCACCCAAGAAGAAAGTTGCCCCCGCAACTAAGAAGATCACGCCCCTGCAAAGAAAGAAAGCCAAACATGCTCCCGCCGCAGCAGAGTCACCCGCCCCGCAGCTCGTGTCTCCCTGTCCCCTGCAGCAGCGGCCGAGAAGGACTCACAAATACCTTCTCCGATCGTCAAAAAGAGGAGAACCGAGAAGCCAAGATGGCCCGCTCCTCCGAGGACACCGTCTCTCGAACCAAAATCCCTCGTACAAACTAGGAGACGAAGAAGAATCATCAAGCACTCCGAGCTTGAGAAACCGGAGTCGCCACTCACCGAGCAGACACGGAGATCGCTGGAGAAGAGAGTCTCCGATGTAGTTGATGAAATAGCCAAGTCTCGCCGAAGGCGATCAGCAGAGGCAACTCAAGACACACTGTAGTTCACACAAATGCTAAAACACAAGAAAAATCGCTAGAGCGGATAGTGATGTGATGATCCTATCTCCACCTTACCCGCATATCCAAAATCGTCTGCGTGAGTGGAGGAAATGGAAGTTGAGTAAATCAAGGAACAGTTCCAACGGCATGAGTTTATAGAAGAAGAAGAGGAACTCGTTAAACTTCCTCGACTAACCATGTGCTCCCAAAGACTAGATGAAGACAACCGCACGCACATCCCGCAGATCTTCAAGGACAATGAGAAAGAAAAGCAAGCGGAAGGCCGAGGCACGTGAGAAGGCAAGCATCCGCCTCTATCTCCCGCACCACGTAACACACACATCCTCTCCTCGATGTCTTCTCCGACGGTGATGAGGATCCGGAGAATGTCTTCGCCGCCAAGAGTTGCAAATACAAAGCATTGCATGAATCCGGAATCCTTCACGAGCAAAGATTGATGGAGGGACCAGGAGAGTCCTCCGTAACACACCGAAATTGATCCAATGGGAGTGGTTCAAAGAAATCGCCATCTGTTGTTGCTTTTACCACTTCCTCACTCGGAAGAAGGCAATAAGGGACTTGGCAATAAACCGGGATAGTGGGGACCCCAATCGAGCCAACCCCTATTGAAGGTGTTTTACCACACCGCCCCAACTGAACATTCAATCGAAACAAAGGAGTTTGGAGACGAGTGACCCCATTCCAAGTCACTTAGTCGGTGCGCCACCGAGGGGAAACTCCCCTCCACCACAGCTGCAGAAGGTCGGAGGATGCTGCAGATGACTCCATAACGAATCAAGGAGGCGAAGTAGAGAAAATACACACACAAGAAGAACAAAGAAAGTTGCCATCAACGAAGCTCAAACAGTTGAGACTGTCTCGGTGAGGTGCCAATCGCTCTCAAGGCTAATGACGACGCCGATGCGGTCGAGGCACGGAAGGAACATCCTCGGAGTTAACACTGGGCGATGAAAGTGCAATCCATGGGGTTGAGACTCCAATGGATGCCACCGCAGAAGACCCTAAGACAAACCGACACTATCGAAAGGGAGGACCAAGGCCTCGCTGCAAGAGAGACTCGCTAGAGGTAATGAAGGCCCACGGGAGGTTGAGACTTCCCTGGGGTAAAGAAGTCAAGTAGAGAACATCTCTCCCGCTATCATCGACCCATCCGAGAAGGAGATAAGCACACTTCATGATTCCCAGGATAATCCGATGTAACCTTTCGGGATCGAGGAAGGCGAAGAAGAAGTTCGAGTCATCCCCCATGACAAATCCAAAAGACTCACCATGCGGATGTTCCAAGCACGAGCAAGTCGATCCCAAGACTACTCGTCAAACCTTTAATTTTGATGATGAGCCAACAATGGAAATCTCATCATCGTCCGACGACGCTCGATAAAGTGCCGAGGACCATCTACTCAATTGGAGAAATCACCGAGACCAACGAAGCTGTTGAGACATCTGAGGCTCGGCAAGTCGGGACCACTTCACAACAAAACCCACCAACCAGTCCATCGCGCAGCTCCTCAAGTCGCAGCAGGTCGATTCCTAAAGGAACTTCACGCGCACCGCTCATCATCGAACAAATCCCGGTGGCGGTTATGAATCCTTTATAGAATCTTTTCCTTTTTCCCCGGGAGGTACCGAGCTCCATGAAGAGTCGTAGAACGAGCGCGACGCTATCACGCATCAGCCTCCGTTTTTCCATCGTGCACCATTGTTCCAAATGATTATGATTTTGACGCCGCATGGCCATCACCGCAACGGAAGAATCACCAAGTCCGCGAAGTGTTCAAGGCATTATTCGCGAGATTGAACGGATGGAGAGGCATCGGCCTCTATGGACATGCGATCGACAACAGAGATGCCAATCTCACCTGCTGAGTTAAGAGGCATAACAATCGGATCGGGAATGGTGGCAACAAAGAAAACAATGCGTGTGGAACAAGTTAGATACTTCAGGACATTGTTCAACAAGTCTGCTGGGTATGGAGAGTCAAAATGCCGATGCAAAACGAAGTTCGAGAGAGCATATTGAGCACATGCATGAAGCTCACAATGCCGAGATTAAACCGCTGCGTGAGCAAAACAAGAGTGATCTACGACGTTTGGAAGAAACCATGAATACAAAATTCAGCCTTCTCATGGCCGAGATGAAGCCGATTTCAAAGAGAGTCCAACGCTACTCGATCCGAATTTCGTCTTTGCATACTCTGCAGCCAGACTCGAGACAAAACTCAACTATCGCCAGGCTCGACTTTACGCTTGCAAGTCTGTTTCCGTGCGTTCCTCTCTCCTTTGATGATGCCAAAAAGGGGGAAGAGGAATACCTAAAGCGCGAAGGGGATCCGAAGTTGAGAAGAAAGGAGCACTGCGAAGGGAAAATCACCGAGGAAGTGTTGAAACAAAAGAAATGAAAGCTTGTTGAGGGGAAGGATCGCGATGTGACCTTGATGATTGCACAAACCCCAACAAGGTCCTCATCACAAATGACATTATCGGCAAACAAACTCCTCGTGACTCGCCACTCCAACACTCTGCTATATCTATGGTGAAAAGAGAAAACAATTGAAGCAGGAGGGGATGAAGGAAGTGGAAGGAAGAATGGATGCCCGAGTTATGAACATCTTGAAAGAACATGGAGGCATTCCAAAGAGATAGAGACACCTATGCCATCTCGGATGTCGGGACGAGCCACGATCGAGTTGATGAATTCAAAACGCTCGAAATTTGAAGG
This sequence comes from Rehmannia glutinosa, assembly GCA_016081115.2. Classification (NCBI taxonomy): domain Eukaryota; kingdom Viridiplantae; phylum Streptophyta; class Magnoliopsida; order Lamiales; family Orobanchaceae; genus Rehmannia; species Rehmannia glutinosa. The sequence goes on along the minus strand of JABTTQ020003257.1, from coordinate 24,989 downwards.
ATACTTTGCAAATATGTCTATGGCTCAAGCTTGGGACTTGTCTTTGGGAAAAGGGTCTCACGTTATGTGAAGAAGGCGACAGCAGCAGACTAACAACCACTCTGCTGGTCACTCCGCCGGGTCACTCACCGGAAAGAAGAAGACCCAAGACAAGATATCGCCCGAGGTAGAGGAAGAAGCGTTGGTGGAGGAAGAAGCTTGGACCTGGGCCTCGCCCAAAATATTGAATACGTGGATCCAGGAAAGAAAGGAGGGATCTACTGGGTTGGGCTTGACCAAGTAGCAAACTTGCAAGTGGCTAAAACGAACGCTGAGTATGCAAAAAGATTAGAAGAAGAAAACAAGAGACAAACTCAGCTATGGGAGGAAAGACAGGAAAGATTGAGAAGAGATGAAGCTGCCAGGAAGGCATATGAAAAGAAAAAGAAGACAGCTGATGACGAGAAAAAGAGAAGAAGAGAAGAAGATGCTGAACAAGATGAAAGAATGAGACATCGAAGAAGATGAAGTGTTGTTGTCCAACCCTTCGTGTATTTTATTATGTAAATACATACAATGTAAGTCTTCTGAAATAAAGCTATAAATTCTTTATTTTTCTGTGTAGACAAATATGTGCTCTGATACACTTTGTAAACAGTTGTGTAAAAGAACAAGAATGATATGATCAATAAAAGGATTGATTCTGCGCATACATTCTATGTCAATACACTATCTGTATGTATCTTTGCTATTTGCATTTTTGAATGGTTTAAGTTTTGGCATCATCAAAAAGGGGGAAATTGTTAGGAAATTTATTGTTTAGATTTTGATGAATGCCATGTAAAACTTAGAATAGAAAGTTGGCACCCTAATTCTTGTTGTAAAATGCATTGTAATAAATAGAGTTGGCCAAGCTGAGTTAAGTCAACTACGCCCTAACATGCAAGAAGACAACTCAAGACTAGAAGGAAGACTCCGTTGCGAGACAAATGAGTATGGCAAAGAAGAGTAGATGGGAACTCTATCGAAGAAGCGGTGAGATGCAAATGAGTGGAGTATCGATCAAGTCAACTCAAGAAAAGCCAAGTCTCAAGTTGAAGTGACAAGAGTCATCCATGATTGGAAGTCGACTCTAAGTCACCTGGGAAAGCAAGGAAATGCAATCAAGTCGAGATAATCGTAAAGAAGAAATCAAGAGATTTACTTAAACAAGTAATATCTCCATACCACCTTTCTCGAGTGCTCGGTCTCAAAAAGCGTGCAAAAGGAATGAACCAATGGGAAGCACTACACCGTGTCGAACTCGAAAAGGTGAAAGAACAATTCATACGAGGAAATGGCGATTCCAAGGATCGCAACAAGACAAGCCAACGATCGCAAGTGACTTTCAAAAATAAGCCTATCTCTTCAACGGGCAAATTTTTGAAAGATCAATATAAAAGGCCGAGGAGTTTGTTTGAGAATGAGTGAGAAAAGAAAGACACATAAGTGACACGAGCAACACAAGTTACGATCAAAAACTAAAACGTTCAAGCAATTATTAGAAGATCCTCAAGCATTCTCAATCCTCAAGCTTATACTACGAAGAACATCAATCCAACACTCACCGTGAAGGAAAGATAACTTCAATCAGTTGAAGAGGAAAATACTTGAAAAATCAAGGGGTCTACATTCCACGAAGGATTGTAGGAAGGTTCAAGGTCGAACCAAGTCTCAAGCTTTTGGAGGGCTTCGTGATCAAATCCAAAGAGCCTTAGCAAGTGAGTGTAGTAGCAAGGCACCCTGAAGAAGGCGAGTCGTCACGAGAAGCCACCGTGTGATCAAGACTTGTATCTGGACTGTTACCACTTTGTATACTGATCATTACCTAGTGGATTCCTCCAGGAGTTGGAGAAGAGAGGAGTAGAACCGATGGATTGTTTCGTCATTCCTCACAATGCCAACACTAAAAAATCCCACTTGTGCCTTTTCAACCAATGCTCGAGGTTTTAATGTTGCGTAAGATTTCAAACAAAAGACAGGCAAGACTTGTTTCGCAGTATCCAATCCTCAAGGTTTTGATGTTGCGTAAGATTTCAAACAAAAGACATGCAAGACTTGTTTCGCAGTGTGGGATCTCACGACTGAGCTTTTCATTTCCAAAGTGAGTTTAGTGGAGAGAAATAACTTAGATGGGTCAATCCTTTCCATGGGCCTCACTAAAGATGAAGTTACTGAAGGGGAAAATAAAACTATGGGCCCAAATGAAGAAATGAAAGATGGAATAGCAAATGGGTCTGGCAAGTGTAGGTCCCAATGGGTGTGAGTAAGGTTTAGAAGAGGGGTTGAATAAACCTTACCAATTTTTCGATTTTAGTCCTTTTAAAATAATACGAGTTAATTTCACAAACTAAGTCCTCGAGGGACAACTAAGTTAGTTAACCAAAGAGAGTTAGCCACTCAACAGACTTTCGATTGAGCTGTTGATAGAATAACTCACTGTTTAGTCTAAACCTTAACATGGCTGTGATAAGATTTTCAGCGGAAGACTTAACACCCTTGAATTTAGTTTAAATTTGTTTTAACACTTGATTTTGGCCCTTGGTAAATTATCAGTTGGATAGCAAATTATCAGCAGATATAAAATAATGTGCATAAATAAAATGTTGATATGTAAATGACACAATAATTTTTATAGAGGTCCGAAGATGGGGTAATTCTTCTACTCCTCTCTTCTCCAACTCCTGGAGGAATCCACTAAGTATTGATCAGAGTACAAAGTGGTTATCAGTCCAGATACAAGTCTTGGTCACACAGCTGGCTTGATCCTTTGGGACTCAGTCTAGAGATGCCTTGGTCACACAAAGCCTAGCTTCTCGTCCGACTCGAACTTCTTCACAGGGCACTGCTTGCTTTTCCACTCACCACTTGCTCAAGATTCTTGGATTTGATCACGAAGCCCTCCAATGACTTGAGACTGGTTTGACCTTGAACCTTCTACAATTCTTCTTGGAATGTAGACCCCTTTTGATTCTTCAAAAGTTTCCTCTTCAACAGATTTGAAATTGTCTTTCCTTCACGACTTTGGTGTTGGATCGATTTCCTTCAAATTTAGGCTTGAGGATTTTGCTTGAATAACTTGAGAATATTTTGTAGGTTACAGTTTGAATAATTGCTTGTTGTTTAGGTTGTCAAGGTTGTAACTTATTCTCAAAGTGATTCCTCAGCCTTTTATAGTGATCTGTCAAAAAATCCGCCTGCTTGAAGAGATGGGCTGATTTTCAAAAGTCACTTGTGTTCGTTGGCTTGTCTTGTTGCGTCTTTGATGTTGACATTTCCTCGTATTAATTGAATGTTCAACTTTTTCGTAGTCCGACACGAGGTGCATCTTCCCATTGGTTTATTCTTTTTGCACGCTTATGGGAGTGAACACTTTCAGACATGGCAGCATGGAAGTATTACTTATTTAAGTAAGCTTCTTGACTTTTGTGCAACAGATTCTTTTCAGTTGTCTTGACTTGACTGCAGTTCTCTAATTTCCCCAGGTGACTTCGAGTTAGCTTCCAATAAATGGATGACTCATCTGTCACTTCAACTTGAGACTTGGCTTCTTGAGTTGACTTGACTGACATTTCACACACCAGTATCCCACCGATACTCTTTCAGTCGAGTTCTTGACTTCTCCTCCTTGCCATACTCGGTTGTTTCACAATGAGTCTTCATTTCGATCCTCGGTTGACTTCTTGTTTATCCAGGCATAGCTGACTTGACTCACTGCATAACCTTATCTATTACAATTCAAAATACAAGGAAAATTGGGTGCCAACTTTCTAGTCTAAGTTTTACATGGCATTCATCAAAATCTAAACAATAAATTTCCCAACAATTTCCCCCTTTTTGATGATGCCAAAACTTAAAACATATATACAAAATATAAGCATCAAAGATACATACAGACAATGTAGTAACAGAGAATGTATGCGTAGAATCAATCATTTTATTGATCATAACATTCTTGTCCTTTACACGGCTGTTTACAATGTATATCATAGCAAACATAGCAGACTATATCTACGCAAATATAGAAATTACACAATTTTTATTCATTGTACAGAAGACTTACATACATATGTATTTACAGCAGTAAAATACATGAATGGGTGGACAACAACACTTCATCGCCTTCGCTGCCTCCTTCTTTCTTCTTCAGCTCTGTTGTCCTCTGGTTTCTTTCTTTTCTTCTCTTCTTCAGCAGCCTTCTTCCTTTCGTATACTCTCTTTGATGCATCGTCTTTTCGCTTTCTTTCTTGCCTTTCTTCCCACAACTGATCTTGCCTTTTGTTTTCTTCTTCAATTCTTTTAACATAGTCAGCATTCTTCCTAGCCACTTCCCGGTTGGCTACTTCGTCATACCAGCCCAGTAGATCCTTCCCTTCTTGCCCGGATCTACATATTCAATGTTTTTAGGTAGAGGTCTGGGTTGAAAACCTCTGCCTCCACCACTCCTTCCTCTTCCTCTGGGCGTATATTTTACTGGAGTCTTCTTCTTGCCAACTGAATGGTTGCTTGTAGTCTGCTGTCTATCAGCTTCTTCACATAGCTTTAGACCCTTCTCCAAATATAAGTCCCAGGCTTGGGCTATGGACATTTTTTTGAAGTATCCCTCGGATTCAAGCGTTTTGAATTCTTCCACTGATCGTGGCTCATCTCCGTCGTCTGGAATGGCATCTGTGTCTTTTCCTGCCGGAATTCTCCGTATTGTTTTAATATATCCATCACACAGACATCCATTTTTCCTTCGACCTCTTTCATCCCTGTTTCTACGATTTTTCTCTTCTCAGACATAGGTACAACAGAGTGTTGAAGCGGCAGAGTTACTGGAAGTTTGCTGATTATGTCAGCTGTGACAAGGCTCTGTTGAGGCGTGTCAGCAAACATTAGAGTCATATCTTTTGAACCTTCCCCCTCAACTGCTTTTCCTTTTTCTTTCTTCTGTTCTTCAACTATTTTCTTATTCTTCTCAACAGTTGTGTCCTTTTCTTTCTCATCCGCTGACCCATTCAATGTCTTCAGGTATTCCTCTTCCCCCTTTTTGGCATCATCAAAGGAGAGAGGAACCCCTGAAACATGCCAACAAGCATGAAATCTAGGCGACTGATAGCTGAGTTTTGCTTGGAGTCTGCTGCGGAGTATGCTGTATGAAATTCTGAGCGGGTGGCTTTGGATTCGGCTGCCACTAGCTTCATTTCAGCCATGAGAAGGCTGGATTTGTTGTTCATATTTTCCTCTACGCGCAGAAGTTCTTTTCTGTGAAATTTTTCAGTATTGTGGGAGGCATGCATTCTGTTAATATTTTCTTGCATTCTCCTATTCATGTCAGCATTATCAGCGCTCCAGATCAATATTTTGTTGTACAATGCCTTAAAATATATGACTTGTTCTAGTCGCATCGTACTCTGCTGTTGACACCATTCCCTAATTCTAACCACTATTCCGCGCAGATCGGCCGTAAGATTGGCATCCCTATTGTCCAGTCGTATATCCACTGTGGCCTGGTGCCGTTCTACCTTCTCAATCTATGCAAAGATTGTCTTGAAGACCTCTCGTACTTCAGTTGTCACCTCGATCTCAGCTGGCGGCCAAGAAGCATCAAAATCAAAGTCTACTGGGACGATACTATCTGTGGGAATTACAGGGTCAGGTCTGACGTTGAAGCATCGCTGTTCTCGAGTTGTTTCTTCATCAAGTTCAGGCAGCTCAATAGAGAAAGGGAAAGTTTCTTCAAATGCATCATCACGGACATATGGTATAGATTCATCCGTTACTCGTGACTGTGATATTCCCAGTCGAGTGGAATATGATGTAGCTTTGGTAGCCTGTGCAGACGGCTCGGTTTCAACTGGGCCTTGGTGAGTGGCTTGGCCAGCTGACTGAGCCTCAGCGGTCTTAACAGCTTCTTCGGCCTCAGTTGATTCTGCTAAATGAATTTGTTGTTCCTCAGTTGCACCATCAGCGTCATCGAAAGATGATGAGTCTTGAAGACTTGGCTCATCATCAAAGTTGAATGTTTAACGAGTAGCCTTGAGATCTGGCTTGCTCATACTTGGTAGAGCATCCTCAGCTGAGTCTTTTTGATGTGCAGTTGGGGTAGACTCAACTTCATCTACAGATCCCAGGAAGGTTGTATCAGGATCATCCTGGGAATCATGAAGAGCACTGATTTCCTCCTCTGAATCAACAATTATGGTTTGAGGAATGCTCTTATCTCCTGGATTTTTACCTAGGGAACTCTCAACCTCCCTTAGGCCTTCATTACCTCCGGCAGTCTCAACTGCAGCGGGGCCTTATACAATCCCTTCGACAGGCGCAACTGTCTTAGGGTCTTCTACAGTGGCATACTGGCATCCACAAGAGTCTCAACTCCGTGGATTGCACTTTCAGTGCCCAGAGTGTTAACTCCCGGGGCAGAACCCTCCTGTGCCTCGACTGCATCAACAGCGTCCTCAGCCTGCAGAGCAGTTGGCACTTCAGCTGAGATAATCTTAACTGTCCGAGCTTCGTCAGTGGCAACTTGCTGTGTTATCTTTTCTTGTTCCTTCTCCACTTCGCCTCCTAGATTCATGGTGGAGTCTGCTGCAGCATCCTCCGACCTAGATGTAGTGGAGTGAGTTTCCCCCTCAGCTGGCTCACCAGCTGAGTGACTTATATTGGGGTCACTCTGCTCCAGACTCCCGGCTTCGTCAAATGAGTGGTCAGCCGTAGGGGCAGGTGGTAAGACACCTTCAACAGGGGTTGGCTCAACTTGGGTGCCCAAATTCCCAGTGTCATCGCCAGCTCCCTTAGATCTGTCTTCTGAGTGAACTGGGGAAGTGGTTGCAGCAATAACAGTGGCAATCTGCTGTACCACTCCCAATGGATCAATTTCCAGATGTGATTTGTAAGACTCTCTTGGTCCTTCCCTCAGATGTTGCTCATGCATCATTTTGGACTCCAGCATGGCTTGCTGCATATCCAATTGCTCCTTTGCAGCAACCGGATCCACGTCCTCATCACTATCTGAAAGAACATCTATGTGTGGGTGAGTGTGATCGCTGGTTTCAGTAAGAGGATAGATGCTGGCTTTCTCACGCGCCTCTGCATCCTCAGCTGCTCTTGCCTGTTTGTTTTCCTTCCGAATTTGCAGTATGTTAATACAGTTATCCTCATCCAGGGCTTGCAGCATGGTATTAACTTCAAGAAATCTGAAGAGTTCTTCTTCCTCATCAATGAACTCTGGGTGTTCAAACTGCACCCTAGAGTGACTGAGCTTCCATTTCCTTTATGCTCTTAGACGATTTTGGATGTCTGGGTACAATGGAGAGCACATGATTACATCATCATCTTCATCCTCTCCCTGTTGCCTTTCCTTCTCAGAATGGAGGGTAGCAAACTCTCTGCTTCTTTACCTCGCCAGCGTCTCCGCAGTGGAGATATAGTCCTGATGACAGGGGATTCTCATTGCCTCACCGCTTGTTCCTCGCTTGTTCTCGCCCACAAATTGGGTCTTCAATTTGCCTCTGTTGATCGACCTCAAAGAGACTTTTTCAAGTTTATCAATAATTTCGAGACCGCACTTCTTCAAATCTCGAGAGATCTTTTTCTAGCCGAGTGGCACTCAATCGTCCTCTCAAGCTCGAACGCTTGGTGAGTCTTCTTCTCTTAGTCTTTACCGGGAATTTCTCGGTTCGGATATGACTTCCTCGCATTCTCGGTGGGGGGCTGGTGCATCTTTCTTTGCTTGAGGAGTCAGTCTTTCTTGGCTTGGCATTCAAGGGGAACACCCTTCACCTCCATATCCTGAGATCCTCCAAATGACCCATCGCCCTTGAAGGACTTATTTGCAACATTCTCGCGAGTCTGCGTTTGTAGACGACTCCGCCTCATTTACCTTCTTCTCCTCCATGATCGCAGCCATGACGATCAACTTGGTTTTGGACAGCTGATTAAAGCTTCCAAATTTCATGTCTGCACATTTTGCAACGATATCCATAAGCTTATGGTAATCCTCCTTCAGCAGCTTCTTCTTAGCTGTGTAGACGACTTTTGCAGCACACTTGGGTTTGGCCACTTCCTTCCATGCAGCGACCAAATCAATGTTTGCTTCATATATTTTCGGCATACCCTCTGACGGCAACAAACAATGCTCCGCAAGGTCCTTTGCGGTGATTTGAATGTCCTTGCAGTGGACTGAGGATTTAATCCTTTCGTCTTGCACTTCAGCGTTCACATAGAACTGAGCTACTTCTTCAACATAGGTCATCTGAAACTCCATTGTGAGAAAAGATTTCAGTCCGGATTTCTCAATTTTATCAGCAATCTTCTTCACAAGGGTTTCATCGGAACCCTGTTTAATCATCGCTTCAAAATCCATGGTTGATCCGGTGTGGATTTGCTTCACGAGCTTAGTAAAATTATGTGTGGGTGCCATTTCAGTAATTTTATCGAACGAAACTTGATGAACTTGCTTTGAAGATTGGTAGGGTTTTGAGAGAAAAGATGCTTACTTTCTTGCTTTGGAAAGATGAACAGTTATTGAAGTGAGAGAGAAAAACTGAACAAATGGGTATTTAGGGGTTATGAAAGGACGTGTTTTTGGTTTTTGAATTTTGGATCAAGATCAACGGCTCAGATTTAGCATGTCTAATTTGCATTTAATTGCTCGCATTTAATGCGGCAACATTTATATCCAATCATATGCTTGTTGTGTAGCTTTTGACTGTACCCATCATAATTACACTGACGTTATCCTTAAAAACATTCCCGCTCATTAAAAACGACTGTGTTTTTGTCACTTAGCTCATAAATAACTCAGCTAACTCCTTAACTTACTCAACTCTTCTTCTCTTTATTCATACAGCAACTCAGCTGTCAGCTAACTCGATACAACTGACTTTCCGATACGGCTGGTTCACTTGGCTGATTCAAGAAATTTGCTCAATTTTCATCTTTTCAAGTTTCATTTCTTTTCCTTGAGTCTTCTAAGTATCAACTCAACTCAATCAACCCTAGCTCATGCTTGAGTTCTTCAAATCTTGATTCACATAATGGCTTTGTGAATATGTCAGCTAACTGTTTATCAGTTGAGATGTATTCCAAAGTGATGTCTTTCTTTTCAACATGATCTCTTATGAAATGATATCTGACATCAATGTGCTTTGTTCTTGAATGCAACACAGGATTCTGAGTGATTGCAATAGCACTTGTGTTATCACACATAATTGAAATATCTTTTCTTCAATTTCATAATCTCTCAGTTGCTTACTCATCCATAAGACTTGGGCACAATAGTTGCCCGTAGCTATGTACTCAACTTCAGCTGTGGATGTGGCAATTGAGTTTTGCTTCTTGCTAAACCAGGAAACCAAGTCATTTCAAGCATTTGACATGTACCTGAAGTACTCTTCCTATCAACTCTACATCCAGCATAGTCAGAGTCTGAGTAACCAATTAGCTTGAATCCACATTCCTTTGGATACCATAAGCCGACTTCCTAGCATCTCTTCAAATATCTTAGGATTCTCTTAGCTGCAGTCATATGGCTCTCCTTTGGTGCAGATTGAAATCTTGCACATATGTCTACTGCAAAGGTGATGTCTGGCCTGCTTGCTGTTAGATATAGCAGTGATCCAATAAGTGCTCTGTATCTTGTTTGATCCACATGCTTGCCATCTGCATCCATGTCCATTTTGAATTATGTATTCATTGGTATTTTCATAGAAGACTTCTCTTCCATACCAAATTTCTTCATTAAATCCCTGGTGTACTTTGTTTGACTTATGAAGGTTCCATCCTTCAGCTGTTTAACTTGAAGTCCTAGAAAGAATGTCAGCTTTCCCATCATGCTCATCTTAAATTTTTCTTGCATGAGGTTTGAGAATTTATCGTACAGCTCTTTGTTTGTGGATCCAAAAATGATATCATCCACATATATTTGAACAAGCAGTATACTCTCTCCATCTTAAATTCTAAAGAGTGTTCTGTCCACTTTGCCTTTGGTGAATCTATTATCTGTCAGAAATTGAGATAATGTATCATACCATGCTCTAGGTGCCTGTTTCAATCCATATAGAGCTTTCTTGAGTTTGTACACCTTATCTCCAAGAGTCTTCTGCTCAAAACCTGGAGGTTGTTCAACATAAACTTCTTCTTCCAACAGTCCATTTAAGAATGCACTTTTCACATCCATTTGATATACAGTGAAGTTCTTGTGAGCAGCATAGGCAAGAAACATCCTTATTGCTTCTAATCTTGCAACAGGAAAAAATGTTTCATCAAAATCTATTCCTTCTTCTTGGCAATACCCTTTGGCTACCAATCTTGCTTTGTTTCTTACCAGAGAACCTTCTTCATTCATCTTGTTTCTGAAGACCCATTTTGTGCCAATAACATTTTGATGGGTTGGTCTTTGTACCAATTCCCAAACCTTGTTCCTTGCAAATTGATTCAGCTCTTCTTGCATGGCATGAATCCAATGTGTGTCATCCAGTGCTTGGGACACATCTTTTGGCTCTATTTAGGAAATAAAACAAGTAAACATTGCTTCTTGTTGAGCTCTGGATCTGGTTCTTACACCATCTCTTACATTTCCAATAACTAGCTCTGGTGGATGATCTCTCAGCCATCTCACATCAGGTTGAAGTAAATCAGCTGGGTTCGGTCGTCTTGCAGCTGTGTTGTCTTGAGCATCTCTCTCATCATCACTTAGCTGCAGATTTTCCAGCTGTCTTTGAGATTCAGCTATCTCATCTTCATCTTGGTTGATTGCTCCAGCTTCAACTTCAACATAAGGACTCTTCTGCATAGTTGGCTGATTCAGCTTATCAACTAACTCTTCAATATCTTCTCCATTTACATTTGGTTCATATAAAACCACATGGATAGACTCTTCTGTGACCATAGTCCTCTTGTTCAGCACTCTGTATGCTTTGCTTTCAGCTGAGTATCCCAAGAAGATGCCTTTATCAGCTTTAGCATTAAAAGCCTTTAGATTATCCATGCCATTGTTGTGGATGAATCATTTACATCCAAATATTCTAAAATATCCAATATTTGGCTTTCTCACTGTCCATATTTCATAGGGAGTCTTTGTTAGCTGTCTATTGATCATGCATCTATTTTGGGTATAACATGCGATTGATGGCTTCATTAAAATCTTTTTGCAATCCACAAATCTTAACATGGTTCTTGCGAACTTCCTTGAGAGTTTTGTTCCTTCTTTCTCGCTTACTCCATTCTCACAAAGGAGTCCTTGCTACGATAATTCATGAGCAATACCATTTTCAACACAATATCGAGTTATTATTCCATTGACAAACTCGGTTCCTCTATCGATCTTATCTTTACAATGGTTTGACTCTTCTCATTTTGAACACTTTTCATCATTGAGGTAACTTCGCAGGTTTCCTTCTTTTTGCACATGAAAATTGTCCATGTATATCTTGAATAATCATCCACCACTACTAGAGTGTACTTTTTCCACTTATGTCTTTGCTGCTCAATTGGACCAAATAAGTCAATATGCAATGATGCAATATCCTTGTTGAAGATGGACTGGGCTTCTCTTTGAATGATGATTTGATTTGCTTTCCCATCCGCATGCATCACAAACACTTTCCCCGTTTGTACACCGAGTCCGCGATCCTTCTACAAGATTACTCCTTGCAAGTTTGTTAATTGTCTTGAAATTCAGTGTGACTCGAACTTCTTATGCCACATCCAACTTGATTCGGCCGTCTTTTTGCTAGCGACAAGTGTTGGTGTGGCGATCGATCAATCTACTACATACATATTCTTTTGTCTGGATCCTTGCAACACTACTTCAGTTGATTCAGTGTCTTTAATTTGGCACACTCCCATATTAAATCCAACATTATATCCCTTGTCATAGAGTTGGTTGATGCTTAACAGGTTGAAGTTGAGGCCTTCCACATATGCAATATATGTGATTTCCAATCCATTTTTCTTGATGGATCCAATGCCTCTTATTTCCACTGGAGCTTCATTTCCTCCAAATATGACTTTTGCACCTCTAATCTCCTTGAATTTTGACAGATTTTTCTTGTTCCCTGTCATGTGTCTGGAACAGCCACTATCCATGTACCAGGTTCCTTGGCACTCAGCTGTTCCCTGAACATGCAATCAAGGAAACTAGTTTTTAGGTACCCATACTTGCCTGAGTCCTGAGGGGTTAGTGCTGTAAGATGATCCAACCAACCTATAGCCAAATGATCTGACTTTAAGAGGTTGACATCTATCTGTGCCATAATCATAATTTACTTTGGCAAATTACTTGGGGGCTTTAGGTTCATATAACTGTCTCTTTTGTCTGTATGCCTTTGTGTATGTTTTAGCAATTGCCTTCTTTGGGTAGTTGTGATATTTCTGAGTGTAGTGCTTGGGTACATATGTGTGCTGATGATAGCTCTTTTGCCTTTGGAATGACCTTTGCAGATGTCTAGGTCTTTGCCATTTTGGCATATATTCCATATGTCTTTGCTGATATTTCACATTATTCCAATCAGCTTGGCTTGGGTAGTTTCTACCATTCCCATCATTTGTGTTCCTTTGATAAAACTTCTGGGGATTCTGATAGCTCTGTTTCTTCTTCACAGAGTACTTCCTGTTTGGAGTTTGCTGAGGAACTCTGCTGGATTTCTTCTCAGCTGTCTTCTCAGCTTACTCAACTCTGTCTATTTTCCTTTTCCTTTATATCCAAGGCCAGTTTGTTTGTGATTGTGCTTTGGAGTGAATGTGGGTGCAACATTTGGTGTCTTGGGTTTTTGAGATGCTTCATTACTTGAAGATCCTTTTTCCAAGATCACTCTGGGAGTTTGACTGTGCACAAAGGAATTGAATCCTATGCCTGTCTTGTCTCCACACTCTTTTTGGCTCATAATAAGGTCATCCAATGATTTAGATGCCTTTGTGAATGAAGCAATCACATTTTTGAGATCATTTTCCCTCTTTTCTATAGCAACTATCTCTGCTATTAGTTTAGCATTCTCAGCCTTCAGCTCTTTGTTCTCATCAGCTACGTGACTTAGAGTACTCAGCTCCTTAGTCAGCTGTGAGTTTTGGCTTTTGAGCTGGCTGTTTTCCTCATTCAATAATGTGTGTGAGGATTTAATGTGCTCAAAGTCTTTCATCATTTTGCCTAATGAATCATAAAGATCAGTGGGTGATGAAGTGTGTGTGTCACAATCACTATCACTAGAATCTGAGTGAGATGAGTTAGAATGTACCTCATCTTCTTGGTCAGGTTGATCTTGTTCTTTAGCCATTAGACAGATCAATGCTTCTTCTTCAGAATCACTTGAGTAGTCAACTTCACTACTTTTTTTGGTCTCTTTCCTTTGACTTGGTGTCTCAAGATCTGCGGCCAACATAGCCTTTTTTTTCTTTTCTTGTCTTCTTTCTCTGGAGACTCTTCTTTCTTCTTCATTCTTGTATTTATTGACTACAGGATATGGACAGTCAATAGCAAAATGTCCTGGTTGTCTGCAATTCCAACACAGGTTTTCAACTTTTTGGTCAGCTCTTTGATATTCGACTTTTTGATACTCAGCTCTCTTTGGTGGCCTATCTTCCCTTGACTTGGATGGAGCTGAATGTCTTCTGGAGGATTCACCTTTATTTCTTTTGTAGTTCTTGTTGAAGAACTTGTTATCTTTTAACCATCAAAGCAATCTCCTCCTGGTCAATGATTTCTTTGGTCTCAGCTCTCTTCCCATCCTTGACTAGAAATGCAGCTATTTTGGGTACAACTGTCTCCTCTTGACCTTTTCTTCTCAGCTCAAATTCATAAGCTTTGAGGTCTGAGAATAGTTCATGATTGGATGTTTTTGATAGGTCCATCGAGTGCCTTAGAGCCATGGTCTTCATTTCCCATTCAGCTGGGAGACTTCTTAGAATCTTCATACACATCTCCTTCTGTGTGTATTCCTTTCCAAGTGCTGAGAGCTCATTTGTAATTTCAGTGAATCTAGCATCCAACTGATCCATTGTCTCACCTGCAAGCATTTTAAAGTTTTCAAATTTTTGAACAACAACAAATAATTTGTTTTCTATAATTTGCTCTGATCCTTCACAAATTAGAGTTTATTTATCCCAGATTTCTTTTGCTGTTTTGCATGATTTGACTTTGTTGAACATTGCTTTGTCCAGAGTCTTGTAGAGAATATCCTTGGCCACATTATCCAAGTTGTTTCTCTTTCTATCATCATTGGTCCATTCAGTTCTTGGTTTTTCAATTAGGGCTGGTCTTGCTCCAGCCACAACTTCATCTCCTTCAGCTGCAGCAGTTCTCCTTGCAGCTGTGTTCACTTTCAATATTTGCAGCGGCCCATCCTCTATCACTAGCCACATTTCATCATGTAAAGTAGATAGATGAGCCTGTATATGAATTTTCCAGTCATCAAATTCCTCAATAGTGAACATGGGAATGCGTGTCAAATTTGCTTCCATGATAATAGCTTTGCTCAATAAAAATAGCTTTTGAAAGAGCAAATGTTAAAAACTTCTTTGAAGGATTGGAGATCTAGTTCAGTAACCAGTGCGGAAGGTTCAATGAACCAACCGTTCTGATACCACTTATAGGTCCCAAGGGGTGTGAGTAAGGTTTAGAAGGGGGGTTGAATAAACCTTACCAACTTTTCGATTTTAGTCCTTTTAAAATAATACAGAGTTAATTTCACAGCTAAGTCCTTGAGGGACAACTAAGTTAGTTAACCAGTAGAGTTAGCCACTCAACAGACTCGATTGAGCTGTTGATAGAATAACTTAGTTGTTTAGTCTAAACCTTAACATGGCTGTGATAAGATTTTCAGCGGAAGACTTAACACCCTTGAATTTGGTTTAAGTTTGTTTTAACACTTGATTTTGGCACTTGGTAAATTATCAGTTGGATAGCAAATTATCAGCAGATATAAAATAATGTGCAGAAATAAAATGTTGATATGTAAATGACACAATAATTTTTATAGAGGTCCGAAGATGGGGTAATTCTTCTACTCCTCTCTTCTCCAACTCCTGGAGGAATCCACTAAGTATTGATCAGAGTACAAAGTGGTTATCACCCGGATACAAGTCTTGATCACACACCGTGACTTGATCCTTTGGGACTCGGTCTGGAGATGCCTTGGTCACACAAACGGCTTTCGTCCGACTCAGCTTTCTTCACAGGCAAACGCCTTTGCTACTTCAGCTCACTTGCTCAAGCTTCTTGGATTTGATCACGAAGCCCTCCAATGACTTGAGACTGGTTCGACCTTGAACCTTCTACAATTCTTCTTGGAATGTAGACCCCTTTTGATTCTTCAAAAGTTTCCTCTTCAACAGTTTGAAGTTGTCTTTCCTTCACAGCTTGGTGTTGGATTGATTTCCTTCGAAATTTAGGCTTGAGGATTTTGCTTGAATAACTTGAGAATATTTTGCAGGTTACAGTTTGAATAATTGCTTGTTGTTCAGGTTGTCAAGGTTGTAACCTATTCTCAAAGTGATTCCTCAGCCTTTTATAGTGATCTTTCAAAAATCTGCCCGTTGAAGAGATGGGCTGATTTTCAAAAGTCACTTGTGTTCGTTGGCTTGTCTTGTTGCAGTCCTTGATGTTGACATTTCCTCGTATTAATTGAATATTCAGCTTTTCAGATTCTGACACGAGGTGCAGTGTTTCCCATTGGTTTATTCCTTTTGCACGTTTCTGAGACTGAACACTTTCAGACATGGCAGCATGGAAGTATTACTTATTTAAGTAAGCTTCTTGACTTCTGTGCAACGGATTCTTTTCAGTTGTCTTGACTTGACTGCAGTTCTCTAATTTCCCCAGGTGACTTCGAGTTAGCTTCCAATAAATGGACGACTCATCTGTCACTTCAACTTGAGACTTGGCTTCTTGACTTTGACTTGGTGACACTTCACACACCGTATCCTGCTGATACTCCTTCAGTCGAGTTCTTGACTTCTCCTCATTACCATACTCAGCTGTTTCACAGCGGAGTCTTCATTTCAGTCTCCGGTTGACTTCTTGTTTATCCAGGCATAGCTGACTTGACTCAGCTCGTACAACCTTATCTATTACAATTCAAAATACAAGGAAAATTGGGTGCCAACTTTCTAGTCTAAGTTTTACATGACATTCATCAAAATCTGAACAATAAATTTACCAACAACAAGACATACACAAAGATTAGGCCCAAGCGTGCAGTGAGATTGCCAGCGTGGTTGAAGGATTATGATCACTCTACGGGGAAGTAAGTGGGTCTAGAATAAACGGGAAGGGCATAATAGTCTGATGAAGTTTTGGTTTCATTTTTTATTTGATTTCTGTTTTTGTTTTTTTTAAATAGGTGGGAGAATCTTGCAGAGTTTGTTAGGGAATTGTTAGTGACGTTGTGAGGTCTGGTTTTCTGGTTTTCCATTAAAAGCTGTAATTTGGAAGGATTGAAGGTAAACCAGTTTTAATGAAAATTCTCTTCTTCCCCAATTCTTTTGTAATTTCTTTCTTCTAAATTTCTGGGAGTTAGCCTCCACTAGAAGTGAGGCAATATCAAAAACTGAGCATAACATCTGCTCACTCGTGCTCGTGTTTTTTTAACCAATCCTCGAGGTTTTGATGTTGCGTTTCAAACAAAAGACAGACAAGACTTTGTTTCGCAGTGTGGAGAGGAGGAGAGAGCATTCTCAGTGAAAGTAATCTGAAAAATGAGAAATCATTTTCAGAGGTGAAAGTGTGAAACTGAAGTAGAGTTGATCCCTTTTTAAGGATAAGTTTTAGGATGCAATGAGCTCGTTTTAATAAAATAATTATCAGGATCAATTTTCTTTCAAAATCTCATCGTCTTTAGTCAAAATACAAATAATATTAAATAATAATAAATTTCTAGACTATAATACCATTAAGATATCACAAACTAAGATAACCATAAAGGTTAAAGAGTAAAGTTGAAAATTATTAGTTAAGTGCACAAATTTGCAAAATTTAGGGGTAAAGTAAAACAATTCAAAGTTATGTAGACAACATAAAAACTCACATAGTTTGGGGACAAATTAAAATTAGCTCGCGTCTATTTATGCCCATGTAAATGAATTATTTTTTCTAAATTTTTTAGCGCGGTTTAAATTTTTACACACAAAACAAAATTCTGTGTCAATTGAAGTTAACAAATACTTCTTAACAGTAAACAGTTTAACAAACGACTTGACCTTCAAGGCTAACGGGTGGCCTATTGTGCGCCACCTCAACAATCTACATCTACAGCCTCCACCCAAGAACTAAAGGAAATACACAGGCACAACCACTGAACTTCTGTATACAAAATTCAAGAATTTGTTAAAAATTGCAAGACCCATGAAGTGAAATTCATATTTCCTAATATGATTTGTAATAATCCCTTTACCAAGATATCCTTGAGAAAATAAGAAGATGAACGATTGTACATGGAATTCGAGAAGAAGAAGAAGAGTGATTATATAGCGGCAGATCCATGAAACTCATATCAACCACTTCATCATCGTCATCATCACTAGCAGCTCTAGCATTAGCATACAGTGGCTATAATTTTTCTTCCAAGATTGTAGCCAAGAAGAGTAAGCCACCACAAACACCTTCTCCTAAGGTATTTTATCTTTTATTCTGTTCTTGATTATTAGTTCGTTTAAGTTGTTATAATAATTTTCTTGATTGTATTTGATATCTCAATTGATTGCATATATCAAATTAGGCTATGTGGGATGCAAGAAAAGTTTTCTATTCCTTTATTTTATTTATTTATTTTGGATTGGGGAAGAATGCTTATCTGCTGAAAGATTGCTTTAATGAGTAAATGTTCTGTTTTTATAGGGTTCAGAGCCACCACCTCCAAGAATTACATCAAATGTGAAGCAAAATTTGCAGTTCTTAAAATTATGGAAGGTTACTTTTTTGATTCAAATACATAAAAGTCTTGGAAATGAAATTTCTTGTCTCTATTGTTAGTTATCAACTGCTTTGATTAAAACTTCATAGGAGTTTCAAAAAAGAAAATCAAACACAGCGAGGCCTACTACTAGTTATCGCAGAAAGAGGGTAGAGAAGGATGAAATTCGAAAGATACAGAGCTTTATCGTGATCCTACATTGACCCTTTACTAGTAATGCTTTTTACTTCTAGTGTTTGATTAGAACCTGTATTATTCCAGTTGGAATATCTGAAGCATAAGTTATGTGTTTGTATTTTTTTAACAGCACAAACCAGGGTATAGAGACTGCGATACCCGTCTTGCTTGTTGATGGTTATAATGTATGTGGGTATTGGGCAAAGTTGAAGAAGCATTTCATGAATGGAAGACTTGATATTGCTCGCCAAAAGCTTATAGATGAACTGGTAAACTTCAGTATGCTAAGAGGTTTGTGCTTTAAATCATTCAGTCATATAAGTTATAACATGGGTAGAGACATATTAATCTCACTGTAAGCAAATTACTTGTGCCGTATTGGGCATGTTTAATAAATGCTGCTTAGTTGGTCATGCTTTGTTTACTTTTTCTGTCTTGGCCTTTTAAAACACAGGATTTTATTACTACATTACTTTTCTTCTTAGTGTATTTCACATCTGAGAGTGTGGCTGCTGTTTTGCTTGTCTGAGAGTAGTGTCCTTGCACTCTAAAAAGAGGTTAAGAAGCATAGTTTAGTTAATTTACCAATATTTGGATGAATAGGTCATTTCTGATAATTAACACATGCCCAAGTACAGGGAGCGTATCGCAAATCATTTAAACTTGTTAGTAATTTGTCAGATGAGCAGTACAATAATTCCATAGTCGGGATGAGTGACAACTATGTAAAGTAAAACTAAAAGTTGCTTGTAATTCACAATAAGTATTATCAAGCCCCTTGAAGCCTCCACCCTTATGCCTGTCAAAATAGTTACAGAGGCCATAGCTAGGTGGCAGCAAGTTCTACTCTTTGTCATACCTCATTGCCAGCCTCTCAAAAAAGAGAGAAAATTCTGCATGTATTCCTTTTTTTCTTTTTAATTAATCTATGCACTTTTTGTCATGGCGGTAGCTCAATTAATTTCATATGGGAGAGAAGAAATATACTTTTTCCGCCAAAATTCCCTGCGAGCAGATAGAGTTTAGTTTTGTAACACAGTCCAGCGTTGGCCTATGATTCCCTAATTAAATAAAGTATCTCGTTTCTATTTGAGATTCCAGGGTATCTTGGGCGGGGTTCATGGATTTAAGGATTGTTATATATATCGGTAGTGGGTCTGCTAATTGCTTACGGAGAATATTATGAACCAACATGTCTTAGTTTAGGAACTATTATTTGGTATTACTTATCTCATGTACTATTCCATTTACAGAGGTGAAAGTGGTGGTTGTATTTGATGCTATGATGTCTGGCCTACCAACACATAAAGAAGATTTTGCTGGGTACTCTTTTGTGAACTTAAATCATTGACAGCCCTAATATTCTTTCTTGGAATTTTAATTTTTCTGTTATATTGACATTAAAAAACAGCTTGTTTCCTGCTGCTGCTGTTTATAATTGCATATTACCTTAATTTGATGCACCAACTGGTTGTACTAGTCAATTTCTTTGTTTCTACTAACCAGAAAGATGCAAGTAATGTTTGTTTAGATTTACCTGTGTGTTTATAAATGCTTTTTATGAAATTTTTTTGTTCTTAAGTATGATAATCATTCCATTTCATCTCTCGGGCAATTTGTAAAATATCTACCTGTATTTTGTATTTTTTCTGATAGATGCGTTTTAACTCAAGTCACTCAGAGTTATTTGTCAACTTGAAGTAAAATTATAGTTGTTTTCAACAATCTATTAGTCTTTTCATTCTTTTCCATATTCTCAGGAAAGTTAGACAGAAGATAGGTTTTGTGTACTTATATTTTAATTCCTTTATTTAAGATGATTGATTCATAAGAAATTCAAATCCTTATTTATAACATGCAACCATATTTGCCAAAGTTTTCCTTAGGTGGCTCACCTAGAGCTATAAAGTGTGCGTATTCAAATGTTATCCGTGTCCTTAAAATTGTTCATTGTAGGAATTAATATTCCACTTCTAATTCCCTTTCTCAAATTTAACTTGCCTCTTGATGGATTCGCTCTGTTCTCTTATTGTATTATTATTAATATCAACTTTATGATTTTGCAGTGTTGATATAGTATACTCAGGCGAAACCTGTGCTGATGCATGGATTGAGAAAGAGGTGAGGAAAATGATTGAAATGCCAATATGTCATACTCAACATCTAGAACCTGATTCTTAATCTGGAATATATAAACTCAAATTTATCAATAAAATAATTATCTGATGATGTTAGTAACAAGCTTTTTATGTGATGGCTTTAGCTACTTTCGCATGAAAACTCTTCAAAAAGGACTAATTTGTTTGAAACAATTTTGTCTAATGGAGATCTGCTAGGCTGTTTAGTCGTTTGTAGTTTCTTTATCACCCATATTGTTCTTACCATGAAATACCTGATACTTGAGAGCAATTATATTTTTCAGTTATCAAGATATACTTTAGGCATCTATATCCATTTTTACAAGGACTTGATTCTTTCATGGATTATGTAAATGTGCAGTCTCCACTGATAGCTTCCTTTTTTCAATAATTAGGTTGTAGCCTTGAGAGAGGATGGCTGTCCAAAAGTTTGGGTTGTGACATCTGATCGTTGTCAACAGCATGCAGCTTATGGAGCAGTATGTACCACCTTATGGTTTTGGATTTTTCACCAACAATAAATTGAAATGTCTTGTACTCTTCACTGAGAAGTATGAGTTCCTCATCATGTGCTTGAGTTCCATTTTGTGCATTCACCTAAAGGCCAGCTCATTATACTTAATCGAAGACCAAGTATTTGTTTCAGTAGTTATGGAGGAGGTGCATATTGCTTTATGTGTTTTTAGTGAAAACCATTTTTTCTTAAATAATTCATTATTGAAGTAATTTCCTTAATTGTTAGATAACTCTACATTTCTCCCTAATGTATTACAAACACCGTCTTGAGTTTTCTATTTTCTTAACAACTAGGGCTCTTGAGGAGCAATTTGTAGAATAGAAACAAATGTCGATGGGGTATTTGTAAGTTTGAAAGATTGTTGTGGTTTTATTTTTCTTTTTTTAATTAGTAGGAACTTTAAGTGTATTTTTGTAGTGACACCTATATCTCTTGCCTTTACTTAGATTGTCTTCGCTAGAAATTTTAATATATTTTCCTGCTGTGATGATTCTCTGCAGGGAGCTTTTGTGTGGAGTTCAAACGCATTGGTCTCCGAGGTAAGTGTATTCTCAGGCTTCCAAACTTTTGTATTTTCTAATCATTGTGAAGTATTCATACCGTGTAGAAATCTGATTTATAGATAAAATTTGTCCCAGGCATTGTAAATCTGTTGTCTCCCATATTCTGATGCTGTGAGTGTAATGCAGATCAAAGCTTCACAAAAGGAGGTAGAGCAGATGTTGCGAGAACATAGGTATGCTTTAATTTCATAAAATCTTTAATATTGTAATTTTCTCTTCTCTCACTTTCACTTTTTCTCATTTTTTCTCTTTCCAATCACATCTACACATTTTTTGACAAAAAAACTAATCATTATTACACATTCTCTCATAAATTTCACTATTCACTCACTCACACATTTCTAACTTCCAATCATATCCAATCATTATTTTACTATTTTTAAATCAAATCAACTTTCATCATTACTTTTTTATTTCACATCCAATTACACTCTCAAAATTCATCTTTTTTCTTCCAATTTTTTTTACCACTATTCTCTAACAAAAGGAAAATTCTCAAAATAAAAGCATATCCAATCACACCCTTAAAACCACCCATCTCCCTAGATTCTGATTAAATAAATCAGAAGTTGGCATTTACAAACACTCAAAAATTATTTTTTCCAGCGAAAAGCAAAGAACACTTCTTTTTAGTGATTACAAACAGTCCCGAGATTTCAAAACTTCAACTTACCTTATTTTCATTCTCTTCATTTTGATCTATGCTATACAAGCTATGCAAGCGTCTTATATCTGTACCTTGTTATATGTCATATGTATAGTGCCGACAGAACCAGATGAAATCGTGTAAGGTAGGGCTGCATCAAAAAATTTGAGCCAGTTAGTTTGATCTTTGTTGAGCAAGAAAGTCAACTCTAACTAACTTGACTTCCCAATTAGGTTTATCCGTGGCTCCAATGTAGCTACTGTTGGGAAAGAGTGTCAAAATAAATGACACCGGCACGGCGGAAATAGTAAAATCTTTTTCCACCTAGCTGGATTAAAAAATGGGAACCAAACCAAGAATACCAAATAATAGTGCAAGACGATAAAAATAGGACATAAGAATTTTTAAGTGGAAAACCCAAATTTGGAAAAATCACGAGACCGTAGTCCAGATAAATCCTCCACTAAATGTATAGTAAGATAAACTAGGCTTACAAAATTTCTCCCTAAAAATAGGGGATACACAAATTATCTCAAGTTACTCAACTTGGAATACCCTAAAAATAGAAATACTATTTTGGGTGAGAATAAAAAATTACTACTATTTTTTCTCCCTTTTTCTTCACTCAAAACACACACTTATAAGAATAACTCTACTCTCTATTTTTCCTCTCCCGCGCTCTTTGCTTGGTGTGTTTGCTTTACTCGAATAAGCCTATTTATAGGCAAATGCATGAGAGTAAAACAAATTTGCATTCAATAGGGCAACACCATTTCTGCCTTTCAAACAATTAGTGTGGCTTGCAATTTTGTTCAACAATTGCAGCTTATTAAAAAAAAAAAGAATTGTTGCCTTTTGAATTCCCACCCACATGGGGTGGACTTTATGTCCAACAATTCTCCCTCTCCACCTCATGTGGGAATCAACCAAACCTCGTTTTTCTGTAAACTTCAAACTTATCTCTTGGTAAATACTCCATCAGCATATTTGAACCATTTTCATCAGGGTGCACTTTCTCAAGTTGCATCAACTTTTCATCAAGCATGTCTCGAATCCAATGGTATCTCACATCAATGTGTTTTGACCTTGAGTGGAATGAAGAGTTCTTACTCAAGTGGATCGCACTGATCGGGCACAAGAGAGAGCCCCGTACTTTTCTTGCTTCAAGTCTAGTTCCTGTAGAAACTTCTTCAACCACAACATCTCATTGCAAGCTTCCGTCACATCAATATACCCTGCTTCAGTTGTGGATAATGCCACGCATTTTTTAAGTTTCGATTGCCAAGAGATAGCTATCCGGATGTGGACTTCCTGGAATCAACATCACCAGCCATATCTGCATCTGTGAATCCGTCTAGTACAGTTTGGTCATCACCAAATTTTAGACAATATTTAGAAGTACCTCTCAAATACCTCAATATCCATTTCACTGCAGACTAGTGATCTTTCCTTGGATTAGAGAGAAAACGGCTAACAACACCAACTGCATGAGCAATATCAGGTCTTGTACATACCATAGCATACATCAAACTACCAACTGCAGAAGCATATGGTACCTTTTGCATTTCTACTTTATCTTACTTGTGGGACATTGCGTTACACTGAGCTTGAAGTGGCGGCAAGTGCGATCTTGACCGTTTTGACTTGCTCATATCGAATCTCTCAAGAACTTTCTCGACGTACTTTTCTTGTGATACTCAAAGTTTCCTGCTTGCTCTATCCCTTGAGATTTTCATCCCGAGAATTTGTTTAGCCGGTCCTAAGTCTTTCAATGCAAAAGACTCGCCAAGTTCTTTCTTCAGCTTCTCAGTCTTGCTGGCATCATGACCTACAATCAGCATGTTATCCACATACAATAACAATATGATAAAATCATTATCACCGAACTTCTTGAAGAATACACACATAACTGGTCCTGTTGTAGTCATGATCAGTCATGAAGGAATCAAACTTCTTGTACCATTGTCTTGGAGCTTCTTTTAAGCCGTACAAGCTCTTCTTCAACTTGCATACCAAGTTCTCCTTACCTTTGACTTTGAATCCTTCCGGTTGCTCCCTGTAGATTTTCTTCATTCAAATCTCCATGAAGAAATGCAGTCTTCACATCAAGTTGTTCGATTTCCAAGTCCAAGATGGCAGCTATCCCTAGAACAACTCTGATTGAGGACATCTTTACCACTGGTGAGAAAATTTCTTCAAAATCAACACCTTTCTTCTGACTGAAACCCTTCATAACCAGCCTAGCTTTATACCTTGGTTGTAAGCTTTGCTCTTCAGTCTTTAACCTGAACACCCATTTATTTTTCAGAGTACGCTTACCATTCTAGGCTTCACTAGGTCATAGGTGTGATTTTCCTACAAAGAGTTCATCTCTTCTTTCATGGCTTCCATCCACATATTCTTCTCGATCATGTGATATAGCTTTCTGCCGAAACTCGTGGGTTCTCTCACAAGAGCATTACATACTCATGTGGGCTATATCTCGGTAGAAGGTTGTCTTTGTCCTGTGGACCTTCTAATCGCATCTTCTAGTGGTGGAATCGAGGGACATCAACGGTTGTATTATGGTGTTGCTTCAGCACACCTCCCAAATGATTCTCGATTTCTAGGAGAAGAAATTGGATCTATGTCATCGAGAACATATTGGTTTGATTCAGATTTATCAATCTGTTTGGCATCTTCAATTATTCGATCCTCGGGAATACAACATCCCCGCTTCGATAACTTTTCTTGATAGGTCCCATAATCAGAATCGACTCTTCATGGCCATAGCCCAAGAAGATGCATAACTGGTCTTGTCATCAAGCTTGGACCGTTTCGTCTTTTGGAATGTGCATAAATGCCTACTACAGCTAAACACTCTCAAATGTTTGTAGAAATTTTTTCCAGTCCAAACTCTATTTGGGATGTCGCCACCCGGAGGAGTTGATGGAGAAAGGTTGACAAGATCAACCTGCAGTCCTCATTGCTTCACCCCAAATGGATTTTGCAGATTGGAATGTGACAACTTACATTTGACTCGTTCACAAATTGTCTGTT